>JACBWW010000011.1:1753255-1817467 GCA_020086605.1 Lanius collurio | reverse complement strand
CTATTATTCCTGCCAATACAAACTTTTATCATCTTTTATTTTTCTAATATAGCTAATTTTCAGAAGTAGATTTTATAACTGAAAGCCTATTTGTAACCATCTAAAGCTTCTTTGTGAATTAAACTGCATATGTTTATAAATTCAAATAGCCTTTTGAAGAGCCACAAATAACTGTTATTTTTACGAACATGAAATGCAAGGAGCTTGCAAACTGTGTGAAAGGTAAGAGTTTAATGGTACTCATCTGACTGTGAGACTGCGGCTCAGGCTGTTTACTGGCAACAGCTGTGCCTGTAGTACAGCTCAGGAGTGTAACAACCCACGACAAAGCACTGAGGCATAAAACCCATTTCCTCCATAGGAATAGGAAAAAACCTAAACAAACCATGTTTTCTGATCTTTGTCTGAGGAATTTTGCCTGTGTAGTACTCACATTTCCAGTGTGAGCCCAAACAGATAATTTTGTTTTATTTCTTACTTGCCTTAGGGGACTTCTTCACTCTACAAAGAGAGCCAAACCCAGAAAATTAGTTAGACTTCCTGAGACTGATTCATTTAATCTTTATCTTTCTTCCTTAATGACAAGGATAAGACACTGTCTCTTAGTCCCTGCTTGAAATTTCTGGATTACAGGATGGGTTAGTAAATACCTCATTCTAGAATAACAGGATGGATATTCTTCCGTATTGATTCTCTGGAGAAAAGAGTTGCCACAGAGTGGTTATAAGGAAGTTTCTTACCCAGTTATCTATCCCAATAACTGTATCTCTCTATCCCCTGCCTCAAGAGAGCTTTAGTTGCTCCATTGAGTCCTATTGTTAAGCTTCTAAGTTTACTCAGTTTCTATCCTAAGAAAACATATAAGTCTATGCCCAGGTAAAGTGCAGGTCATCTATACCATCTTTGACTTGTAGTGCTTTTCAGTTAGCAATCTCAGTAAATAAAAAAAATCATCATATGCCAATTGTATGTTTCATTATAGGACTTGGTTGACATCGTTCCCAAGCAGGCATATGTAGGCATCACAAAACTCAGTGCTGACACTCAGGTCTCTGATTTTCTAACCTTTGTGCACTTATTTCTAAGTATTCTCTCTACTGGGCCTCCCGATGCTTTTCCAGATGTCACACAAGGTAGAGAGCTATTAAGAGCCCTTCTTCCCTTATTCTCTTTCTCCCTATCTCCTGCAAGCATCTTCTTCCTGCTACTGTTAGAACGTGAACTCTTGGCTATCTTTGCTAGATGGCTACACATTCCTGGGTTTATCAGCCCTTAGACCATCTATCATAACAAATCCACTGTCTTGTATGTAGGATCCTTGTCCAAGTATGTCCATGTATTCTGCTGTTCTGTATGCCCGTTGCCTACTCCCTAACATGCAAACACCACACAACAACTTTCACATCACCGTATTTATTTCTCTGGGTACATTCTCCCTGCCATTTTTTTTTTTTTATAAGTAAAGAAGGGATTGACTGGGTAAGTGAGAAGCTCTGACATTTCTCTCATTTCTACTTCTATTTTTAGTACTGCTTAAAGACAAAGGTGAATATGACCTTGGGTTCCACACTTTCCCTCTTAGATTTTTAGATTTTCTTTTTAGACTTTTTGGATTTGCTCTTATGTATACATGTCCTTACATTACACTATCCTGGTTCCAATGGGGTTCTTGCTATGTGATGTAAAAATTCAAATTACTCGAGTGGTTTAAATCTCTTCTTAAAAAGTCTTCATCTGTAAGAAAGGATCATTATATTTTTAGTATTTTAAGTGTTCTTATAAATTAACATCATCCTGTTTTACATCGTTCCACTGTGGATCCCTTCCTGCATCAGGGGAAGATGTGCAGTTTTAAACATTTTCAGTAGTTTTACATTCCTCAGAGTAGGCTGCAAATATAAAGCTGCTGTTGTCAACTTGCCAAAAAGCAAGTCTGATTTGTTTTCCCTTTCATTTTAGGGACTGGGAGAAGTTATTTGCTTTTTGAGAGGTCCCTTGTCAACGTTTTTTAAACAGCTTGAAGTGAATCTATAAGCCACGAAGTGCCTGGCTAGGAAGAAATGTATTTATCAAGACCTAACAGCTGGATATCTTGCAAGATGCGAAGATCTCTTCCCAATTTATCATCTGTGCTTAAGCATGACTTAAAGCTGAGTTGCTTTTAATTGGTTTTGGATCAAGCATTATTATTTATTCATTGCATCATATGGATGTTCAGAATCTCCAGTTCTGGAAATTTACCCTGCTGTGCAAGAAGCCACAATACAAACCAGAATGTCTCTTTGTGACTGAAATTATATATCACAGCATGATTTATTTTTCTAAGAGTTATCTGAAAATCTTAGCTATTATTTCCAAAGTCCCATGAAAAGTAATTTCAAGTTAAAATATATGACTAGTAGGAACTAAAAGGAAATCTGCCAATATTCTAAAAGAAACAAATAATATTCTTATCTGCATGACTACCTACAAAATTCCATGAAATTAAACATAATTTGAGGATCTACCTTACTGTGTTTGCAACAATAGAGAGATGTTTGCTTGCAAGCTCTGTGGGTATCTGCTGACTAAAGTGCTCTGCAAGAGCTTGAGAAAGTTATTATTTTATTGTCAATACTTTGTTAAAAATAAAGGGAACTGAAACACAACAGGATAAGGGAAAAAATATCCCTGTCCACTAAGACATATGTGAACTACGTGATCTTCTAGGTCACTATACCTTTCATGTGGATAATAGATGACAGACCTTAATATACAGAGCTCCTTAATTAAATTAGCACAGAGACATGATCCTCAAATCGTGCATTGATGCCATACTATAATAGCACCCTTATCACGAAAAATATAAACACCACACTGTGGTGTTTCCTTTGGCTGTAAATGCACTACAGACTACAATTTCATTCAGAAATTCTTATTAAGATTTATCAGTACAAGTTGCTGTTCTTGTTTACATAGGTAACTTCCCTACTTTGCTTATCAGGTTTGAAAAACTCTTGCCTACAGCTCAAAAATGTCCTGTAATATCATTTTAGATGTATCCAGGGAAACCTATAATGAACTAGAAGTGTCAAGTATCACCCTATTTCATATAACAGTTTAATATTCAGAATGAATATTACAGGCAAATGGATTAGTTTTCCTTGATGTTTATGAAGTTGCTGTAAAAGCAGATGGATAATCACTATAGCAACTTAACACATAAGGAGAGAGACATTGAAAAGCATTCCTTAATCAGCACTGTGACCTTGACAGCTCTCACTTCCAATTGCCTAAGCAATATTTTTCATCTGTTGTAATCAGGAAAATTTCTTGCATACTAGTAAAGCTAGTTAGACTATCCCAAAACACACTCTGTGTTGCAGTGAAAAAATCTAAGGTCATGCATCTCAATTAATGATATTTTATTATGTTTTCCCCTTTGGCATCTCATATAGCTTTGTATTTCAAATTTAGTCCACTAAAATAATTAAGTAATAAGTGGATGTCATCTATCTCAAATTTTGTAAGACACTGTCTCTCAAAGGTTCCTCATGGACAAACTGAGAAAAACAGGCTAGATAAGTGGACAACCAGATGGGCTGAGAACTGCCTGACCTGCAAAGATCAGAGGATTGTTATCAGTCACAAGACCTCCAGCTGGAGATTTTTCTGTAGTGGTGTACCCCAGGGGCTGATGTTGGGACCAGTATTATTTAACAGCATCATTGACTACCTGAATAATGGGACTGCAGGCAGCTTTGGTATGTTTGTAGATGTTATGAAACTTTCGAGCAGTGTCTGATGCACTACTTATGTTGCCACTTAGAGGAACACTGACAGTCTGCAGAAATGAGCTGAAAGAAGCCTCATGAAGTTCAACAAAAGAACATGCCCAGTTCTGTTCCTGAGAGAGCACCCTCGTGCAACAGTACAGGTTTGGACAGTGCCTGAAAATCATATTGGCAGGAGAGGACCTGGGTGTCCTTGTGGACAAAAAGTTAAACATGAGCAAGCAATTCACCCGTGGTGTAAAGGGTACTGATAGTACCTAGCCTGTGATAGAAAAATTGTTGCCAATAGGTCAAGAGAGGTGACCTTCCCCTTCTACACAGCACTGGTGACACACATCTGGAGTCTGGGTCCAGTGCAAGGAAGACATGGATGTTCTGTAGAAACTTGGAAAAGGGTCAGAAAGATGATTGGGGCACTAAAAATGTGTTGTATGAGAAAAGGCTGAGTGAGCTGGAACCTGATGTAAGAAGGGTTAAAAAAGGATGAAACTAGACAGAATCAGCAGCAGGACAAGAGAAACAAGAAGCGAAAAATTAATTATGAAAGTCCCAGCCTAAGCATAAGGAAAAAATCTAAACTGTGGGGGGTTCAGCCCTGGAAAAAACTGTCTTCCATCCTTTAAGCAGTTCAAAATCCAGCTGGACATGGCCCTGAGCAACCTGCTCTTGATGACCCTGCTCTGAGCAGAGGGATTTGACTAGACCGTTTCCAGATGTGGCATTCAACCTCAGTGACTGATTGTGTTGTAACTCATTGTGATAGGACACGGGAAGGAGGTGATATCGCATTTACTCCTGTTAATCCACCCGTCTGCAACTGTCCAGAGGTCGTCACATTTCCTGTAGTAAGCTGGCCTAATGTCAATACTGCATCCTGTTCTGCTGCCCCTCTCATGATTTGGGATCATTATATAATTTTGTAGTGGGAACAGAAATGAAAAAATCTGTATCACAACCTTATCAGTAAGATTTGTGGAAAGAAGAAAGGAAAAATAAGAAATGAGACCCATCACAGCTTTCCAACACCTGGTATGTGCATATCTTCCCTCTGGAAAGTACCATTTCCAGCTCCAGAGGGAGCAGACAAGTATATTCTTCTATGGACCTACAAGTTGAGGACATGAACTATTCTAACTATACCATAGTAAGATTACAAATAAGAAAATAGAGATATATCATTGTCTTAGCTGACCACTCTACAAGTGGTTTGGGCATGTGTGTACCAGTTTCCATGAAAATCTCAAAGGATTATATTTTCTCAGAATTCCTGTTTTTTATTAATATTCAGCTGAGGTGAAAGTATCACATGAACAGGCCTTAGAACATTTCACAGATTAGCCAGGGAATCTTGAGTATTTATTTAGTGCTCAGAGAGATTTATGTGCAAAGTGATGCAGGCTTGTCTCTTTCTTGCATAAACATGAATATTGAAATATCAAGTGACTCATTCAAGGTAAGGAAGGTGGCTGACAGCAGAGAGTGGCTATGCCTTAGTCCAGTAAACAGAAGAAGCCTCTGTCTCCTATTTTTTGTGTTTGCACTCCAAGCTGAAAACAAAAATATAGTATGTACATTTTGGTTTACATTCAAGCATTAAAAATTAATAACCTTGTCTTGATTTAAAAATCTCTATTTTAATGAAGATCTTGGATAAGTTTTTTGTTTTACAGTCAGGCCAACAATGATAGATAATAAAATCCGTTATTAAAACCAGCAACAAGAATTTTTTCACACCCCAGTCGTTCTTCAAATGAAGATAAAACTTCTAGCTTGTTGTATGGAGCTAACTAATGGAAACTTTTCTGACTGAAAGTAAAGAGGCACTGCTTTCACAAGAGAAAGAAGAAGCACATGTTGTTTATTTCTTTTCTTAAAATAAACTCATATTTTTTTAAGAAAGTAAGAAGATGTTACAGCAGAATTTGTCATATTGAGAAATGTATAACTCATCCTTGAACAGTGTCAGAGTTTGATGTTACACCATGAATGTCCCTGGAATTTCCTGGGACATTTCATTTTGATCTGAAAAGCCAAGAGGCTCCAAGATAAGATTATTACAGACAGCAGCCTCCATGTATTCCTTTTGATTATGGTGATACAAAAACACATGGGAGAAATACTACCATCCAAATACAATTTTGTATCTGAGTATATGAGAATTGAAGTAATGAAAGGAACAATGGAGGCACGGGCCTTGTTTTTTGATATAGAGATGGGAAATAAGAAACTCAGCTCCCTGAAGTAGCTGCACACTGCACATCGCCAGTGGGCAGTTTTTCCCCAGGGTGCTTTCTCCAATGCTACTGAGTACTTACTGCATGGTCCAACTTGCTTATTTGCCTAAACCAATACAAAAAGCACACACATAAGCAGTCACTGAATGTCTTGTATGTGCAGTTTGTTTTATGTACAACAGACATCTATATGGGCATCTTCCCATGGTCCTGACCTTGGAAACATTTGGGGTTGAAATAATGATTAAAAATGCGTGGACAATGCATAGATAAAATTATTATACTTCATGTTTATTTTAGTCTTTTTCAGATCAGGCGAATACTTGCCTTGTAGTAAGCATGCACAGCCTTCAGAAGCATAACTAAACAAAAGCCTGAGTGTTCAGGTTACTCATGGCTTGGATGGGTGCACTGTTTCCTGGATAAATACCATCTGGATGGAGGGATCCAGAAAGTCATGATTAATGGAATTAAATCGAGGTGTTGGCAGGTCACACGTGGTGTTCTGCAGGGTCCAGTCCTGTTTAATATCTTTTTCAATGATCTGGACAAGGAGATCAAGTGCACCCTCAGACGTAAGCAGAATACACCGAGCTGGAAGGAAGTGTTGATCTGCTATAGGGTGGGAAGGCTCTGCAGAGGCATCTACACAGGCTGGGTTCATGGACTGAGGCCAATGGTGTGAGGTTCCACAAAGTCAGTGTTGGGTCCTGCCCTTGTGTCGCAACAGCCCCATGCATTGCTCCAGCCTTTGGGAAGAGTACATGTAAAGCTGCCCATGAGAAAATATCTGGGAGTGCTGTTGATATCCAGCTGAACACAAACCAGAGTGTGTCCAGGTGACCAAGAAGGCCAATGTCATCCTGGTTTGTATCAGCAATAGTGTGGCCAGCAGGACCAGGGCAGTGACTGTCCCCCTGTACTCAGCACTGGTGAAACCGCACCTCAAATACTGTTTTAGTGAGTTGAACTTGGCTGGACACCAGGTGCTACCAAGCTGCTCTAACACTCCCCCTCCTCAGCAAGACACGACAAGAAAATGCAATGGTAAAAAACTTGTAGGTCTATATAAGGCAGTTTCCTAAAGCAAAAATGAAAAGTTGCATGCATGCAAGCTAAGGAAGGAACTAGAGATTTTATTATCTGATTTCCATCAGCAGGTGATGTTCTGCCACTTCCTGGGAAGCAGAGATTCAAGACACCTAGTAGTTGCTCTACAAGATGAACATAAAAACTAATGCTCCTTCTTTCTTCTCCCTTTTCTTAACTTTTATATCTGAGCAGATGTCACACAGTATGGAATGTCCCTTTGTCCAGTTTGGTTCAGCTGGCCTAGTGGTGTCCCCTCCCAAGATTTTGCCCACCCCAGCCTACTGATGGAGGGGCAGAATGGTGGAGAGGGCACCGATGCTGTGCCAGCCGTGCTCAGCAGTACCCAAAACACCAGCGTGTCATCAACACCTTCACAGCTGCCAGTGCCAAGCACAGCACTGTGAAGGCTGCTGTGGGAAGAATTAACTTCACCCCAGCTAGACCCAATACAAATGTGTTCAGTTCTTGCTCCTTCAATACAAGAGGCAAATGGCCTCAAGTTGCACCAGGGCAGGTTTAGATTAGGTACTACAAAAAATTTCGTCCTTGAAAGGGTGGTTAGGCAATGGAACAGGCTGCTCTGGGAAGTGGTAGAGTCACCATCCCTAGAATTGTTCAAAATACATGTGATGTGACGCTTGGGGATATGAATATAGTGGTGAATACAGTGGTGCTGGGTAAATGGTTGGACTCTATGATGCTAGAAAATATTTCTCAATCTTAATGATTCTATGATTCTGTGATCAGTCTCCAAACCATCCCCAAAACTGAGAGCTCAAGGACTTTGCTCCTGCCCCTGAGAGAGCTGCCAGCTTGGTAACCATTTCCCTTCACCTTCACCCTGGGCCATCAAGGTCCCCCTCAAGGAGACACTCTTCTTGATCACAGAAAATCAAGTGCTGGCCGTTCCAGTTCTGTGGCTCACTCTTCTAGACTTGGCAGTGAGATCAGGACAATTTGCATTAGTGTCACCAGCAGGGTAGGATTTCCTTCAAAAGTATGTGATAACCACAGGTAGCAAAAGTAGTCAAAGATCTTAGCTATCTGGCTAGCATATATTGCACTCATTTTATTGCCTCTAGTAGACTGTGAGGCTTCATGAATTGGCACATATTTATTGGTAAACATGGAGCAGGGTAACTTGAGCCCTGAGTTTGATCTGAAATTCAGTGATGGCTGACATATTTAAAAGGCAGGTCTCCAGATACACCCTGTCATTTTTTTCACGGCCTCACTGACGACGGTACAGAGCCACATACAATGCATGGATGTAAACCTTCAAAAAAATATTGCATTATCTAACGTCACCCTGTTAATCCAGACTGTTCTCTTTTTTCCCTGTCATATATACGACTGGAGCAGACTAACTGCCTTACAGTTCAATATTAATTCTTGCTTATTAACAAAGCCTGAATATTTTATTACAGTGGGAGCTTTATTAAAATAACCTTCTGAAATAATTAAGATCTAAAGATATTAATAAAAAGCACACTCCTAAACAACCACTTGAATATATTCATTGCCTTTAGGAACACTTGAAATTTTATTCCCCTTTCAATGTTTGGAAAATAGAGTTAAAAAGCTTAATTTGCTTTCTCAAGGTCACACATTTAAGTTACTGACAGAGTGGCAACTGCAGGGTAGAAAAGCCAAGGTACTGAATGCTAGCAACCAAAGCACTGGCACTGGTGCCCTAGGTCTAATCAGTGCTTTCCTACTCTTGGGATAAATATAGCAGGTTGTTTCTTCCCTTTTCCCCTTAAGATGATCTGCAATTTCTGCCGGCTGCTGTGAATTTGGTTTGCTGGAGCTTCGGTGACTGAAAATGAACCAGCAGCAGGTGGCAGCAGTTTGTCACGCTTCCAGCCCCCTCTGCATTCACAGGCAACACTTTCTGGCCACATAAATGACTTTTTGCTTCCTGGATTTGTTCTGTATTTCTGCAGAAAAGAGCCTTGACTCTTCCTAAAATATTTTCTACTAGTCTTCAAAGAAAGCTCAGTGCAGGACAACTCCTGGGGATGCCCAGCCACATACTGCTGGCTTCCTTGGAAGACTGCCTGCATGGATGCAGAGAACAGGGATGTTCTAGGAAGCTTGGGCACAATGAGGAAGAAAGGGGCATATACATATTCTGTTGGTCTCTTGGGTACTGCAGGAGTATCCTGGATTACGTGTGATGATCAGAATCACTTATGCAGACCTCTAAAGCAAGACTATAAAGCAATAAAATATTCCCTATGAAGTGAACCTATTAATTGCAGTGCTTAAGTGCTACATTTTCTGCATCTGAATACATGCCAGTAATGTATTTTTTGTTTATTTCCAATTATCATGCATGGTTTCTTCCTTCTTAACTTGCACTTTATAACACAAGCAGTGTCTCAAGGATATGTAAGATAATTGTTTTGCACTGAAATGGCTGTGTTTTTCATCTGTTAGCTACAGTAATTGTGTGCAGGAAAGCTGCTAAAATCTTAGTAAACATTATTAAGCACAAAAAGAATGATGATAGTCAATGAGCGCTAAGCTGTGGACTAATGGAATGATGCATGGTACAATGTAAGAACAAGGGGAAACAACAAAAGTAGTTCCACATTTGCAAGCAAGCTGAGCTTTGTGAAATCTCTAAAGATAAATTCAGCAGGGTAAAGAGCAATTATGCACTTGCTTCAAATTCTGCTTCTTAGTAGAACAAACTGGTTCTGAGAACCCTAGTAAAAACACCTATTTTTGTGTCGTTACCAGGAGAGGAAAAAAGGGACAAAATCTTCTATACGTACACATTATGATATGTAGAAGAGCAGCATAGATAAAATGATGCACTGTCGAGTTTCTATTGATTTTTACCATTTAATTCATGGAATGCTTACATCTCCTCTCAGGGAAATGGACATTAGAGCTATCTATGTAAAATCAGTTTATTCGCACATGTGGATAGTAAATAATGTCACCCTTTTGTGCTTAATATGGATAATATATTATGAGGTAGATGCATTATTTAAACACAGAGTATTGTCATAGTCACCTTGAACAAGTGAATTAGGACATACTTTCTAAAAGGATTTTTAATGAAAGGCAACATGCCTTGCTAAATAGGCAACCTCTCTTCTCCTAAACCAATATTCCATTCCTGTTTATTAGAGCGATTTCCATCATGAATTTTCCCAGATTGATTCACATATTTTTATTTTGGTTTCTTCTGTAGATGGATGAGGATAGTTATTTGCATCTCCTGTTCAAGGTACTCAAACTGACAGAGAACTAATGCTGTCTGATATGCAAGTAAAAATGAACTTGTGTTGGTACAAAACAGAAATAACCTACTGAAGAGTTAGATTTTATTTTGCCTTTATCCTGGAATATCAAGAGGGTGAAGAATACAAATATTTCCTAAAGCTAACAAGCATTTTCTACACTCTTCAAAACTGTCTTATCAAGCTGTTGTACCAAGCTGCATCATCAGTATAGTCTGTGACAGTGGAACTAGAGATTTTGGAGCTAATTTTCAAATTACCAACATCTGTGTTGAAAGAGACTGCAGTTTTGCAGGAGCCCAAATGCAGTGAAATTCAGCAGGACAGTGAGTCACTGCTTTTCCTTTTCTGTGACTTAGCTGGTGTGCCATGCATCCTAAGTACTAGAGAAGGTTTTTGCAGTGGTGAAAATTTGAGGCCATGCGAAAACCTCACTGTAGAAGAGAGCTCGCAGGCTGGATCATTGCACAGGATATGGAAAGGTGACACCACGAAGTTTCTGCTCCCTATTTAATTTGTTATCTAAGAGAAAAGATAAAAATTACTAGTTCAATTCATCTGATCATGCCTGAATTTGCATAGAATCATAGAATCATAGAATCAGAGTATCCTGAGTGGGAAAGGTCATTGATTCCAACAGCTGGCGTGCTGTATTTAGCAGTGTTGTCCCAGACAAACATTTTTTTTAGCAATTTGAACCCCATTATTTACATCCTTGTGTCTCTAGAATACTCACAGAATGTTTCTCCCAACTAAAATCTACTAGTCAGCAAAAATGTTAAAATTATTGTATACAGCTGTATAAAATACCTTATTTCAGTCATCCAGATGATATTTCTGACATGAAATTCTAACAGCTTTTGGAAGAGTATGAGCAGACAGTTGTGATGCACTGGGCATGAACTAGATCCCAGTAGAGTTAATACATCCATAAGTTTATTTATTCACGCCCACCAGCCATCAAGCTGAAAGTTCTAACTTGTGTGTCCATTTTGGTTTACATCAATATGCTAACACAATCAGATTGGCAGTTCAGATTAATTAAAACCAGATTAAGAACTAGAGAACACCAAGTTTTTTTCTAGAAGGAATTTTCTTAAAAATAAACAGAAATAGAGTAGAAACAATGACTGATAATTACTAAGAAAAAGCATTACACAAAACTAAGAAATAAATCCAGCCACAAAGTATAGGTAATATTAAGACTATCACACTTATGTACACAGAACATAAATAATTTGCCTAGCTGACCCCTCTTTCAATCACTCTTATTTCCTTTACTTCATTTTACATGTGGGAAAAGTTGTTTAATTTCAGGTTTCTAGGCATGTTTGAAGGGCCAGTATTACTATACACACACTTTAACTTAGAGTACAGTGTAGAGGGTCTTAGCAGGACATGAGAATGGGTAGATTCTGGGAATTGCTCTCTCTTCTGGCCAGGACAATCTATGGTTTGACTTCAGTTTTGGGGCAGGGAATTGTCTGAAGGCTATCTTGCAACTTCTTGGTATTGCCAGGTGTTCTGTGATATGAATTTGTGTTTTCCTAAAAAGATGGTGCTTTTTCTTCATGTTGGTGTAGGACTGGGAGAGCAGCTGTATTTCCTAATCTAACTTTGTCCCTTAAGGCTGTGAAAAGTGACCTTCAATCCTCTGCTTAAGACCCTTCAGTTCCCTAAAAAACTGGTAGAGAAGATTACTTGGAATGTATTCAGGAAACATCTTTTTGCTGACTAGAGCAAAACACACATTTGCTGCTTTTTCATTTGTGGGGTACTGCTTACTTTTAGGGACGAGTTAATGTAGTCCCTACAGTATCTGGCACAAGACAGCATCTGTAGAGAATTAAATGTGAGGGACCAGAACTGCTGCTGTTTTTACACATCATACACATTCCTTCCCCACTTTATATTTTAACTATTTATTTGGTATTTGAGAGATTGAGTCACCTCATGTGTCCTTCCATTGATAGGCAGACTTGCATTTGACAGGTAAAGAAGGAAGTACCAGCTGATGCTGTTTGTGACCCATGAAGAAAAAGATCAGTAGCAACAGGCACCATAGGAGCAGATTTTATTAGGTAACTCAGAAATTTGTTATGGTTTTAGCAGCTTTTAATGCTTGGCTGAACCAGTCCAACTGTTCTTTGCACAACCCTGAATCAATGGGAGCAAGAGCAAGTTTCTTAAGTCCTGAAGCTATTCTTTTTGCAGCCTGACTTTGGAGGAAAGATGAAGTGAATTTCAGGGCAACACGAAAGGATTACATTCTGCAATTGGACAATTGGCAATTAGTAAGGGTTGCTTTGGGACACTTGTCTTGGAAATAATGTGTCCAGATTAATTTCAATTGTCTTAAGTACTATTCTCCTAGCTATCATAAAACTTAAATTTGCTTTAATTGGCCTTATTAAAAAAATAATGCAAACATTAATGTTCTTAATATCAGTGGCTTTTTAATTACAGTATGTAGTACTTTGCTGAATTTGAGACAAAGGAAATCTGTTTTATTAAAGTTGGACTTGAAGCATTTTCAACTGAATGTGTATATTTGTATCAAACCTGTAAGGATTTGAGTCTGTTCTTCAACACCCATGTTGTTACAGTAAAACTGGATCCCAAATATGTTACTGAGCTGCAAGAGTTATTTGCATGAAGTGGGTGCTGAAAACACTGCAAACCGAGTAACCAAAACAGTAATAAAGCAAATAAGCTTGCTCACATTTACTGGCAGTTCAGGGAGATGCAAAGTTTGCAGCAGCGCAGGTCACAGCCCCACCTGATCTCAGAAAGAAGCTGTACTGGTGGGATGGGGGGAAAAAGAACCCATTGCTAAAAGCAGACCTGGAACTTCCAAGTGATGAAATGTTTTTAAAGGACTGACACTTAAAGCAACCAAATCTCAGTTGAGAATGAATTTATTCTGCAGTCCTCTGACTCCCTTAGCCTTACTACTCTAAAATCCAACTGTCATGCAGTTGACAACAGGCCCATTAACTCTGCCAAATGATGGCTTTTCTATTTTCAAACATGGTAGGCTCTTAAATATTCAGCCTCTGTTCTCAACAGCTGAGTGTCAACTTTCAGCAGCAGGTTTAAGTCCCTTAGCACTGTGGTCACTAATTTACTGGGTTAAATACATCAGCATTTGTTTACTGCACTTTTTACTTCATTTCCTGCTCTTTCCATCTAAACCAGCCAAAAGCTTTTCAGTGATCCTTAGGTGCATGTTAGTAAAACATACCCTTGTTCAGGAAGTATTTACTCAAACATATGTTTAAGCCATACAAGAACTCCTCAAACTGACTTAGGACAAGCAATTTCCATAATCAGGACTAATCAAAGGTGTTGTAGTTTAAGGTTTTCTGTTCCAAATACTTGGTTTAAATTCTCTCTTGTTTTAGCCTTATTTTAAAGCATTTGTGCAGTGTTACTTTCCAGAGCACTGTGATTTGTTTAACAGGTTCCAACGCCTCTGCTTTGAAGGTGCAGACACATTGTTGCTCTGAAGATGGAGCTAGAGATTTTTGCAAAGTTAGAAGGAACTAAACACAAATAAAAAGAAGAGATAAAAAGTTTTTGGGTTTTCTTTCCCCTTGTAAAGAACTGATAAATAAACCATGTTTTCCTGACTGCAGCTTATAGAGTTGGACATCTGTAGCTCATTAGTTTACAACTGTCATTCAAACCAATTAATTGAAAGAATTAGGTGCTTTCTAAAAGAGGCACAGAAAAAAAAATAACTTCACTTTTTAAAGATTTCTTTTAAAAGTGTTTCTGACATTATTATCTGCTAAGCACAGAATAGCATATTGTTCCAAATGTATTCTCTTTCTTTTTTTTTTTCATCTCCTTTCTCCTTTTCATCATCTACAGTTTGGTTGGTATGTCAAAAATATCCAAGTTTCATTCCTGCCCACAGTTTTCATTTTTGGAGAGGGACATTTTAGACTCCAGACATGTGAAAAGACCCTTTGGATGCTTTGTTTCTCACCATACAGTGACCTAGTATTTGAGTACTAAATCCTCTACATGGTAGTTTCTGGTGGTTGACAGTAGTTCTAGATCAGATTGAAATTATTTTAGATATTTTTTCCATCCTTAATGCTATGAATTTAAAGGAGATTTTCCAGTATTTTAGGTCTCCTAACAGTTTTCCTTTTGAAAAATTATTGCCAAGTATCCTGATTTTATTTGTTTTGTTTGACTTGATTAAACCGCAATGGAAATATGTGGTGGCACAGGGTCTGCCTCCTAAGTCAGATGGAAAACACAGCAGGTTTTTTAGCTGAGTGAAGAAACCATCCCTACTAAACACATACTGAAGGTGATGTCTAGGACTTAATGTTCCTAGGATTCTAAGTTTGGCCAGCTTGTAGGGATTCAGAATCACTTTGATAATTAGGTCAAATACATGCTGAATCTTGAGTATTCAAATCTGCTTTACATTTTCAACTCTATTGTGCCACTCAAATGAATTCAAAATGTAAAAATGTAAACTTGGCTAAAACTTGTATGTTCAGCCCTGAAAACCATACATGACTACTGGCCTTGGAGTACCAGCTACAGGAACTCCTCAGACTGATGGTGTTTATAGTGTCCCTTTCTTCTCACTACTGTTTCTATGATGGCTTTTAGAAATTCTAGAGGAATCAGGAGTTTAGTAGTATTTTCTGCTTTTTAAATTTTTCTGAGGAATTATATTTGATCTGTTTCACTGAATTACAGAACCAGTTAGGTTGGAAAAGACCTCTGGGATCACTGAGTGCAACCTATGCCTGAACACCACCATGTCAATTAGACCATGGCACCAAGTGCTACGTCCAGTCTTTCCTTAAACACCTCCAGACATGGTGAGTCAACAGTTTCCCTGAGTAACCTGTTCCAATGCTTCCAATAACCCTTTTGCTGAAGAAATTTTTCCAAATATTAAATTTAAACCTCCACTGGCACAACTTGAGGCTGCTTCTTCTTGTCCTGTCACTAGTTGTCTGGGAGAAGAGGCCAGCCCCCTGGCTACAATCTTCTTTCAGGTGGACACATCCCTGACCAGTGGCAGCTAGGAAGGCCACAAAATCATGTTTTCCTAAAGGGGTTTGCTCTCCAACAGACACTTGCATAAAGGACAGTTGTTTTCTTTTCAGAATATAAGGCTAAAACCTTGCTTTACAACATGTTTTCTTAAAATACTATACATAAAAAGAGTTCTCAGGATTATGTTTTTAAAACAATTTGGATTTTCATTAATAGAGGTGAGCCCACTGATCAAAAATACCTTTTTAAGAGCTTCATATAACAAAAATACTTTATGAAAGGGGTTTCCCCACTTCCTGGAGCCAGTGATGGGAGAGGGGAGAAAGAATATCAAACTAAACAGGCCTCATGATAATAACAACTTGTAATCCTGTTTAAGATGACTACAGGTAAGTACCATGTTTTAGGACTCTAGGAGGCACAAAAAGCTGCACTGTGACAACTTCAAATCCCTGAGCTCCTGGGGAAAGGAGAGATTTTTGATTAATTGTGAAGGTCTGTGACTCCTTACACTAGTTAAATGTTGTGAGCTCTGAGATGCAGTTTAAACATCCTTGGCAAGCTTATTTCAAAGTATGAAACAGAAAGATAACATCATTACGTTAACTCAAGATAAAGATTTCATAGAGAATACTACCAGGAATAGCTGGGTCTGAAGGAAGTGCAGTATTATTCACAGTGTCCCAAAGATGAAACTTTTATGTCCTGTATTGTATGAGTTGCCCTCATTTTTTGCTAAAAATTAAATATAGACCCTTACTACTTCTTGACTTCATCTCCAGGCTGTTTCTGTGATTTTGCCTGTTAGATGAAAGAATACCTCAGTGTCAGATTTGAAGCCATAAGGTGAAACTTCAGATCACTCTGTTCTCTCTTCTGCCTGAGGAGTTTCAGCTCACTCACATGAGTGCACCAGCAGCATCATCAGAGTAGAACTATAAAATCATTTAGGTTGGAAAAGACCTTTAAGATCAAGTTCAACCATAAACCTAACACTGCCAAAAATACCACTAAACCATGTCCCCAAGTGCCATATCTAGGCATCTTTTAAATACCTCCAGGGATGGTGACCCAACCACTTCTCTGGGCAGCCTTTTCCAATGCTGTGACTGTTTCAGTAATGAAATTTTTTTGTAATATCCAGACTAAACTTCCCTGCAGCCAGTTCGGGCCATTTCCTCTTGTCTATCACTTTTTTACTTGAGAAAAGAGGCAGACACTTTTCCTCCCAGCTTGAAACCATTGGAAAGATTGATCTCACTACTGTCTGATCCCAATTTGCACCTAACATCTCCAATGTAAAAGTGTGAAGAGTGGCTCACACAAATTTTGCGGAAATCCTGGTTCTTTACAGAGGTTCTCCCTTAAGACTGATCATAATTCTTATTATCAGTTTGCATCTATGTTAGTCAGTTATGTCCTTCTTACCATTTTCAAGCAGGAAAAACTAGTGTACAGAGCTACCTCAGCCTTGCAACAAGCACTGCACTGAAGTGCAAACAAATTTTATAGTAAAATCCAGGCACTATGACTTTATGTCATTTTTAGCTTGGAGACTGAATGGTATTTTCCTTGAATGTATATTTTACAATGGTGAAAGCCTAATATTTTATATATCACTCTTTTTTTTTTTTCTTCACTGAAGATATAAGATTATTTCTGTAAGTTCAACTCACTGATATTCCTGACTCTCAGCATACCTGCTTTATTTCCCGTATGGAAGGGCTCCTTACATTTCAAGAGACATATGCTGTTACTCTTGCCTCTGTGTCTGCCTGTTCATACTATGACTGCACAGCATTTTTGTTCTTTGGGGATTGCTGCCTACGTTGTCCCATCCTAAGCAGAGATGAAAATTTTGGAAAATTCCAGTACTGAAAATTTTTGACCACTTCAATTGCTATGATTTTGATATTTATCCTTGAGTAGAAAGATGATAGAAAATGCAGTGAAAAGCAGCAGATAACTATTATTGTGTTACTATCAATCTGAGAAACTTGCCAGACATTTTACCAGCCCTCTACCTTTAAGTATTATCTCTGGTAACTGAGTTTCCACAACATGCCTTCTCTTGTCCATTTTATTCCAAGCAATTTTCCATGTTCTTCTATTCTGCTCCCTGAAAAGACACTGTTCAGCAAGCAGCTGTGCTTAGTAAAGAAGTTGTGCATGTCTTACAATGCACGTGTTTTCAGAAGCCTCCTCCCTAGGCTTAGCAGCTGTCAATGACAGAGATTTGAAAATTGCCTGCACAGAAGGGTGTGATATAAAATATTCCCTGTAAAAGGAACAAAGTAAAAAATAGAGCTGAATTTCCAGATGCTACTTTTTGTTGAGAGGGTTGCAAGCACATGTGAAGTCCATATAGTAATTAACTGTTTCAGCACAGCAACCAGAACAGTATTGCAAAGGATGCTACTGTTAAAATCAGCTAAGGTTTAAGAAGGCAATGATTAAGCATTGAGAATCAGAAATATTCTGCAAATAGGCTATATTCAAGACAATATAATTTTAAGCAGGTTTTTTTTTTAAGAACAAAAGCAGAGAGAAGCAGGCCAGAACCACTGAGAATTACTTCAGTTTGGCTTTTAGAAAAAAGAAGTAAATGCATGAAAATATTATAGCACACTGTACTATTTAAAACAAACTGATTTCTCCTCATCATTTGCTGAAGCACTTGTTAAAATATCTATAGAGAAATCTCATAGTCAGGGAGATGCAATTGAAAATGAGTGCATCAGTGATCTGCTTGTGTAAGAGACACCAATAACATTTGACACAGAGAAAGAAATTATAGTTCTCTCTGGAAATGTTTCTCCTACACTGGCAGAACTGACATTCTACAAAGAATAACTACAAATTCAGTTTATGCAGTGGGAAGAATGGGCCTGATATTACGAATCTCTTTATCTTTTTCAGCTTAGCTATCATTTGTGGAAGTACTGACTTATGACTTAGGACTTATATTTTTTATATTTATATTTATTTCCTGTTTGTTTTTTTTTTTTTCTCAGTTTAAATGTCTTGATAGAAAGGAAAACATTGAGGGTCAATTTCTGATTCCACTTGCTTTAACAGCAAGCCAAGGATGAACAAGAACAGAATACCATCCTGGAGTTGTTTTTGCTTAGGGAAATTGAAACACATTGAAATGAAAATTTTAGTTAAAATTAGAAGTGTTTTATCTTTCTCATCCTATAGTAAGCCATGGGTGCAAAGGAGCACTATGTGTAACTACCTGGGACAGTCCTATCACTGTGGAAGGTGCCAGAGATATTATAAACAGATGTTACTTGGACTGTGTACACAAACTTAGTTTTGGACTTAGCAAACTTTTTTTTTTTTTTGCTTATAAGTAAGCATCCAGAGCATGAAAAACAGTGTTTCACAAAGTTATAATGTTTTAATTTCTCGTGGTTATTATGTATTGTCATTCTCTTTTGCTTGTTTTATTCACACGGTAATAATGGAAAGAGCTGTCATAGAAGAACTGTAGGAAGCTAATTGGAAATCACTCAAAGTTTGATTAATTAAGTGTAATTTACTTTTTGGCATTTTTGAAAGGAACAAATGCTTTCTTACCAAAGTAAAGTTGCTGAGTTTCATTTAATCAGAGTTAAGCTGCTTTCTTCTGAATATAAATGTTTCGATTCCTTTATTTTTATCTAGCATAAAGTCACAATAAACTCTGCATAATCTCTAAGCCATATCCACTGCTACATTATATCAATTTAATGCTGGTATAACTCAGTGAAATAAAGAGAAACAAAAATTTACTGACTTAAATATACAACACTGGTTATACACTGGTAAATTAATCCTATAATATAACACCCATATATTTGGAGTCCAATGCTTGAGAAAGATGTGCAAAGTGAATAAAGAAATCAATATAATTTGGAAATATTTTACAGGTATTAAGTATAAAAATATGCTAAATTCTGTACTTCTATTTAATAGGTTCACAAATTTGAAAAACATACATCTAAGAAACAAAACACCAAATGCCATTTGCAATATATACCTAAAAATGAGCTAATTTTATATAATAATTATTTTTTTGTAGTCAGTTTAGAGCCTGACCCAAAGTTCTTTCTGGGAGAGTTGATTCCATATGTTCAGACTGGTTTTGGATTAAGTACAAAGCAGACAAGCTACCGGAGTTAGAAAAAGAATCGGATGAGATATATTTTCTCCAGTGAAGCTCTTTTTCAGTTTCAGAAGTGAATTATTCCTGAAATTCCATGCTATGACCACAAAACAACTAGAGTAATGTTGACAAATTCTTATTTCTTCTCCAGCTTCTTTAGTACAATTTACTTCCTGGTTGAATCTATTTTTATTGAAATCATGATGTTAATATCTGTGAATTGGCGTTTTTATATTCAGTATTTCTTGAATTTTCCAGTCAACCTCACATTCCTTTTTTTTTAAGTTGTCCAAGGATGTCAAGATTGTCATTAACACTAGACGTGTCAAATTCACAGATAGTATAAAGCGTTGGCCTTTAACCCATTTTTGTCTTACAGATAAGTGCTCTGACAGCAAATGTTCAAAACATGTAGGAGGAAAAATTTGTGAACTGGTGTGTTTTAATTTCTTAAGAGAAGTTGAGTTGTTATTACTGGGATTCATTAAACTAATTTCAGCACAAGACTGCATTGTCCCATATTAAAGTAACTTAAAAGAAATGCATGTATCAGATATTTGTAAATATAACTGATACATGAAGAATGGATTTATTTAGGTTTGTAACATATGCGTAGGGAGAAAATACACATGAGCAAATTTGACCTGTCTTAGAAAAGGAGAATTTCATGGAGGTTAGTAAAAACCTGAAAATATAGAGAGTAAAGAGTAAGGAATGACAGATACAGTAAATACATCAAGTCAGGCAGAAGACCAACAGATGAAACAGCTAACTAAGAAACTGTCCAGCCCACCTGGCTTTGCATATGCCTCATTTTTCTGGTGTTGCAATCGAACTGCTCACAGAAGTTTCTGCTTTTCAGATGGCAAATTGTTCCTAAGAAAGGGAAAAAAGAAACAGAAGAAATCTTTAGAATCACAAGCCTTTCATGGTTACAAAAACATCTGTGCTTGTGTCATCAATTTACCACCACAAGGCAGACACTTAAAAATTGAAACCTTGGAAAAACAGCTGGCCCTCTGCCTGCTGCTACAAGTTACTAGGGGAACAGGCAGGGATGAAAGCGTAGGTGCCATCAACTGTTCTGTGGCACCAGCTTG
This sequence comes from Lanius collurio, assembly GCA_020086605.1. Classification (NCBI taxonomy): domain Eukaryota; kingdom Metazoa; phylum Chordata; class Aves; order Passeriformes; family Laniidae; genus Lanius; species Lanius collurio. The sequence goes on along the minus strand of JACBWW010000011.1, from coordinate 1,796,827 downwards.
TGTGCATGCTCTTGTGACACACAGAGAGCCCTGGAACAGTCAAGGGAAACAATACAAAGATCAGCGGACCTACTCACAGTGCTTGGTGCCATTGAATGTCAATAAGGGTAGGAAAACCTACTTCTGCCTTTAAAATAAAGAAAAACTACAACTTCAACAACAAAACCTCCTTGCTTTGAAGCAGTTTTACACTTGACATCTAATTAACAGGGGTGTTTGGTTTTTTTTTCCCCATATTGATATACAATGCCACAGTCTTTGTTTAGAGAGGTAACTTCATTATTTTAATATTGGATACATCATAAGCCAGCCTCTGCCCCAGGTAACAGATTTTTCAGAATATTATTGCATTTAGTCTATTTTCCTGTGGTAGGGGTAAACCTCAGGAAGATGGTAACTTGGACAGAAAACAAATACAAGAATATCAGAAAGCAAAAGCTTGGATGTTTATTGTTGAGTTTCGTAAACTAAAGCATGTATCCAGATGTGGATACATCACACTTGTGACAAAATCTGTAATGTGAAAAAGAAGTTGTACAAAAACAGATCATCCTTGTTAAAATCGTAGAACACTGTACATCAGAGGCATTTAATTTTTATATTGTCAGGGAAACAAAAAAAATGGTTCTGAGAACTCTCTTAAGAACTTGGAAAAATACATAAATGTCATGATCAACAAAACCAGTAGAGATTATTACTTTCTTTGCAAATGAAGAATATAATATATAACCCTTCATCCTTGTTAAACCTGACAATTACTGTCACTGGCTCATATATGGATCTTTTCATTTTGTCAGCCTTATATTTTTCAGCATTTTGATGCTCTGCTCAGACAGCTACATTTTAATAAAGCTTTAGTATGTGTGTGTTGAATTTTAAGCAAAATCACTGTTCATGAGAAACAGATAGGGAGGAGGATCTTCCCAGACAGGAGACTGCCAGAGAAGATTCCCATCTCCAATGTTTTATTTTCATTCGTGGATGGTGCACAAAGTTCTGATGATTATAAGGGTCCTTTTAAAAATCAGTTGCTAAACATGCAGGTATTCTGTTAGAAAAAGAGGTAGTGAAGAGTACTGTCCTCTCTTTCACAGTCAGTACTTGGTCCTATAATTTTTATGCTTAAATTTTTCTTGCAGTCTGCAGCTCACAGTTTGGGGATGGCCTCTGCCAGCCATAACTTTTTGACCAGCTGTTATTAGTCAGCCAACTTGCTACATTGGATGGGTAGTGCCTTCATCATTTAGAGCTTTCTTTACTCTCCTTGAACATTTCTTTCATTTACAAGCCTGCCTCTCTCAAATAAGCAATAAGAACATACACATTAAATCATGTTGCGTGCAAGAATAAAGTCACGTTTGCCCTTTAATAACACCACCTCAGTGCTCTGCCAAGACTGGGTACTTAACCAGAATGCTATTGTACCTTCTATAAGGTCTGTCACGTATCCTGCTTTTACGCTGCTCTTGTATCACCTCCTACTAATGTTGTCACACCACAGAATGTCTCCTGTTCTTCAATCACTTCACAAGCAGCACACTGACCAGCAATTGCCCTTATTTCTGCTTTTTAGCCATTCCTTGTTCCTCTAATGCAATTTTCTAGTGGCTTGAATATCTTCTGAATGCCCTGAGCTACCAGCTAAGTTTCACAGCAAAAAAGGAAAGTTCTCCTATTTTACCTAACAGACACAAAATGAGATATTCACAGCCTTCTCTTGCAATCCTCCTTTCTATTGCTTCTCAAAGTCATGATCTGGCAGCCTCCAACCAGTTCCTTATTGATGGTAAATCCCACCAGGGCACTTCTCAGTCCTGCAGCTACCATCCCTTTCCCAAGAGACAGCCTCTCCTCTCAGCTGCTGGCCATCTGTCAGGGAGCTGTGAGCAGTAATGCTGCTGCTCCAAGATTAATGTCTGAAACAATGAAACAGTGAAAAAATGCTGTTGTGAGGCTTTTGTACAAAGATGTTTTTCCTGTTTCAGAATGGGAGATATGCCGTATCAGAAAGGCATAAACACTGCTTCATTTTCTGATTGGAGATTTTGAATGTACCAGTGGCCACAGAGATCTACAAATCACAAAAGGAATATTCCTGCCAGGATCTAGAAGAACTGTATAGGCTGGGTTTGAAATAACTCAGTGCAGTATTTTGCTGCAAATACTGCCTACTTGATACAATATAACTCTTCCTTAAAGACAAAATGAATAGCTTAAGAACTCCGTCATCTTTGCTTTAGTTTCCTAAATTGGAAGCATTTGACTATGGTCTTTAATTTAAAATAGTCTGTGAGGGCCTACATCACTTACAAAGCATTGGATTCCTCAATACAGCTTCTGAGTTTTAATCTGCCGCTAAACTCTAAGGTCATTTTTCTTGGAATTTTAGAAATCACTTTTAATCTGATTTGAATTCTGGATTTCCATTGTCTAAGGTCTTGCTTCTTTTCCCAGAGAAATCCACTGATTTTCCTCACAACTTTGAAATCTGCCCTGAGTATCAACACTGGTTTTGCTGTGTTTGGATCTACACTGTTGTCATACTTTCACTATAAATAACATTTAAGTTTTCATTTGCTCTGTTGTTTTTGGCTGATCAAAAAATTGTTCTCATATTCTGGAAAATCAATATCACTTCTTTCTGTACCCCTACACTTTTACACAGGCAGATTGTTTGTCTTCTGTTCCTAAATCAGCTTCTCAGTGGGGCCATAAGCATGGGAAAATTTGACAGTTTCCGTATTCTCTTTAGGGACAGCAGAGTTGCAAACGCTAGCTGAAATGCATAATTGCATTCTGAGCTTTTCCACTGGTGAGTTTTTTAATTCCTTCTCCTTGATCTTCAGCAGTCCTCAGCAGTTCCATAGAGTAAGGAGATACACAATCAGAAGAGCCAGGAATTCAAAAGTGACTGCATTCTTTAACAGCTGGTTTTCAAACTCCTTCACTGTTTTCTGTTCAGTAATACTTCTTACAGACCCTGTTAATGACCCTGGAAAAATTGCCATTCTTCTGCTCATTTAGAGATGGAGATTTCCTCCACTGAAATCCTTTCATTAAATCAAGTTTTTGTTTGCTACAGAAGCTAAGGGAGCTTGAATGTTGTGCTTTGAAACTGTTTATTGTGTACAGTCTACTCTGGGGAACCCAACTGTCTCTTAGAGGAAAAGCTCTAATTTCCATGGCTGAACATTGAATGTATCTTACTACTACTACTAATGTAAACATGCATTTAAAGTGACTACTAAAACTATCATATGGCAGTGTAAAGTGTGTTAATTGTGGTGTCTTTGCAGCAAGGTGCTTAAACCTTTGTGCTCATTCCTTTCTTTACACCTGCTGAATGGTGTTGAATCTGATACGGGTTTTATGACAACAGTCTGGGAACTGTGCAGACCTACTGGACTGATTTTTGTAGGTTAAAAATTATATAGACATTAGTAGGCACTACTATTATCTTCTATCTCTGTGAGGTCAACAGGAACTAGATGCAGTGAGGAAAAAAAGTTCTATCTCAAAGACTGGTTCACCTGGCCTGTAGTCTAAACTTGTAGAGGCTTCTCATACTGGCTAATATGTCTGTAACAATCACATCTACCATGCAAAAATCTGGATGAAACTAGTAAATTTACTATCTGCTGGATCTAGGGTATTCAATGCTTGTCACACAACCTTGTTGTATCAACAGGTACTTGTCTAAATTAGGCTAAAAAGATGCCTTTCAGTTGCTCCCCACGCCAAGGAAGACATCAGTACCAATCTATAGGACACTTTCCACCAGTCATCACTATCAGAGATGAACTCACAATGTACTCAATCCTTTATGTCATATCCCAAACTGAATTTGATCATGAAAAATACTCAAATCTTGATCAAACTTGACTCAAAGAAGCACGAAACTTCAATATTTAAAATTCAGTGGGACAGAAATTATACCACGTGTCCTCTTGCAGTTGTCTCCTTCCACGGAAAAGTCTCCTGCTGGGTTCTAAGTCTTTCCTGGTAATGGACTGCTTGGATTGCTGAAAAGTATTTTAGTTGGATCAGACCTTTTTATTTATTAATATCTATTAAACCTATATGTGGACACTTGTATTTAGCAGTCTTTAGACATGACTCCTGGTTGGACAGAAATGTGCAGGTCCTGGGGAGTGTGTATACTCACACTGTGAAATTGTGTGGATAAATGTTAACTGTGCCTATACTGTGAAAAGCAAACAGGATAGCAAATGGCTTACTACAGGAAATTAAAATGATATGATTTCATACTAAATATTAACAAAAATAAATTACCCTTTCTGCAAAAAGCTCATGAGGCAATAGACAATGAGGTTTAAAATTACTCCCTTTTAAAAAACCCTTTCCTCCACTAGAGGTATGTTCAAGGAACCAAAGCATTTAATCTGTTGGCTGCATTTAAGCAATAAAAGCATCTACCTCTTAACACTGATAAAAATTTTCTTAAAATGCCTGTCACCATTCTCTTTTTATCTCACTTGGATGATGACTTCATTAAATAATTATTTCATCCTTACTTTAAAAATCTTCACCTCTAACAGAAAGAAGTTGTTTTTAAAATAAATTTAATATCCTCAAGAGATGGAATTAAAAAGTTTTGAGGGTGGGGAGATGCATAGCTGCTGGGTAATTCCCCACTACCTGCCATCTGCAGCTGACATTTTTTAGAGCCTTCAAGCCATTTGTGCAAAAAACCTGCAGTGGTTCCTGTGTTCTTGTTTCTGACTTTCAATCAGTTCTATAGGCTTTTATTTCTGAAGTGAATCAATACAGAGAGTTATTTTCAAAAGGCCTAAGACATCTATACCCTATTTGCATTTAGAACATTATTTCAGCTTCTTTCCCACAGAGCAAATATCACCAGCAGCAAGACCACATCTTTTCATATCTGTGCAGGGAAAAGGACAATTTGTCACTTTGGGAAAAGATATAATGGTATTATTGGCTTATGTATTTGAAGATCAATTTTTTAAAATCTGCCAGAAAAAAATACAAAAGAAAGAAGATAGGAACCGTGCTCATTGAATTTATGTAATGTTAATAGTTTCAGAACACATTGCATGGTAATCCTTCAGAAGGATTCAGAAGGAACTCTGAAATAATGTAAAAAATACCTTGGTCTTAAAAAATGAACAAAACTCCCTTACTATAAGCTCAAATTAGTTCAATATAGAAATAGATCACATAATGCATTGCCTGGTATCAGGAGTTTTTACCACTTCCAAGTATGTGGATGTCTACAGATTAGGAAATGGCAGAAAATGTTTTAATTGGAATATTTGTCCAGATTTCAGAAATAATTTTGACTGCCCTTTGTTAATGGCTACTTGTGTACTTAGGCACTATTAGCATGGACACGTATCTAGAGTGGATTATGAAACTGATGATAATCAGAACATCATTTATGAATATTTTTTTATTGCATTGCTGAGAACCTGACCCCCATAAAAATAGCTGCAAGAAAAGTTTGCTGATTTTCACTCAGAATTCAATCTGTGTGGATTATTTAATTACATAAACACAGAATATTCTGAGTTAGAAGGGATCCACAGAGATCAGCAAGTCCATCTCTTCAGTGAATGATGTGTGCAGGGATCAAATCCACCACCTTGGCATTATTATCACCCTTCTCTAACCAACTGAGATAATCCACATTTAGACATAACTCACATAAAAATGTATAACATGTAAATATCCTACAAAGCATAGATTTCATATAAGCAAGTAAAAATCTTCAGATCATTTTACTTTTGTTATAAAACTGGATGATTTTCTAAGTTCTCACCACAGCATTTACTCCAATTACTGGATTTTCAGTGGTGAAAATGAAAAATTGAATTCATATAGAATATTCTCTTTGTGAGAATAGTTGTTAATGTGCTCTCTCAATCAGGAGCTGGACTTCAATGATCCTTGTAAGTCCCTTCCAACTCAGAAAATTCTATGACTCTGTGAAATAACATCAACTTGGATTAGTAAAGACTGAAGATGAAAGAAAATAAGGTAAAAGAATGGAATTGGCACTTTATATTATATAACACATGAAGTTCACTTGAAAGTTCCATTACACACAGTTTAGTAATTGTTTTAAATGAGATGTTTTGAATTGAGGATGGAAACTACAAAGGTTTTTTTTAGCCACCATCATCTGAGTTTTCAGATTGCCACATATATATCCCAGAAGAGTTTCTTTTAGGAAAAGCAGTAAATACATCCATGATGCTGGAGTACTAGAGCATAGGTACAGCAGTCCTGTGCAAAAGTCACTGAAGCATGTGAATTAAGAGGTTTTGGTCTGATAGAGATCCCTCAAATCCATCTGGCAGCTAACAAACACAGGAAGTGACAATGATGTTCTGGGAAATGCTAGAAGGGCACATAATAATTTACTCTTCAGTATGAGCAACATACATATTTATTTCTTGTAAGTCTGTTAAAGAAAGAAAAGTGCTGCAAGATTTAAGCCCGGGAGAACTGTGTTCCAGAGAAACCAGCATATGATTTGAACTGTCCAGTCCTGCACTTTAAACTGGCAACTTCGCCTTATATTATTTTTTAATTCTATGCTAATTTTTCATGAAGAAGTAGTTCTCCTAGGTTTAATTAACTTCTGACATTAAAATGTCATAGTGTTGAGTTTAAATTCTACAATACATCTTCAAGACAGAAAATAAGCAAAAGGGTGGTGAAACTCTATGCATGTTATGGCTGTGGCACTAAGAAGTGTTTAATACTTTGGTTGTAGATATAACAATAGGAACAGAGGGATATTCACTAACCCTTGTTTGTGCCTCCTTAAATTTCAAGGGCAACTGATTATCTCATTTTTATAATAAAAGTGCTGAGAAATGAAGGGAAATAGCTTCATCACTGTTACTAGATTAAGATTACAACACACTTCAGAACTCTGATTAGCTGCAAGGTACTGCTTTCAGAATTTATTTTATTTTTGTATAATGCTAACAAAGCCTTGAGAAATGTCAAAAATTAAATCTGTTAAAATCGTTGTAGTCTGCTGGCTTTCAGAATCATAAGGCTCACAACAGCAAATTAACCCTCTGAATGACTTCATTCTGAGAGTATAATTAATTTTCTTTCATGTGTGGAATGTAAGACTTGCTTGAGCCTGCAGTGAATATATATTTTTTAATTGGTTTAGTGTTGCCAAAACCTCAGAAAATATGCAGCAGTCTGAAGAGTCATGCAACAGAAATCTTCCTGCTCCATTTGCCCTATCAGACATATATCAATTATTTACCAGGCAGAAGGTGCAATATTATTTAGGGTCGTTGAATCTATGGAAAATAGCATCTGACATTTCTGGAACAGAGTGATGTTGCAAGAGCTTCCTGGTATTCATTTATCAAAGGTGAGTTGCTGAGTAACCTCCAAGTTAGCACAAAGAAGGCCAGTTTGGACAAATGCATTTCCCTTGCCCACAGAAAATGTGCCCTGAGACATGAATACTAGGGTAACACTCAGAAATCCACAAGGAACTAGATGTTTAATTCTAAAAGTAAAAGGATACCATGGATATGTTCTGTCTGTATGGCATTTTGTGGTGTCTGAATGTTAAACCTTTTGTGTCCAAAATTTTAGCTTGAATCAGTTGGAGGTCAAAATTACTTCTATTAGTCTGAAGTGGAATAGTCAGCCACTCTCATACCAATGTGCATTTTTTATTTCACTGGACAAAGACCAGATTTCATGTCCCTTGTGGTCCGGAAAATTCTCTTTCACTGAGGTGCACATAATACAAGGCAGGTCCAAACTTGGTTCAGTGGGCTCAGCCAGACAGAAGTTGTGAAAGTTGGTCATAACCTCTCAGATATCAGCCTGGTAAGACAATGCACACTCCCCTTCCACACTCTGCACCCATGAAGCAGAGCGTTGGATAGCAGGTATAGGCAGTAAAAGTTAAATGGGCACATCTTACTCTCACCTAGCCTGAGGCACATGGGAACTTTTTGCAATGGAAATGGTAGAAGTTTTTCTGCAGAATCTGTACATATACTTTATATACTTGCAGTTACAGTCAATGTTTAGTAATAAGAGGGAAGAAATATTTTAGCCTGTGAAATGCAAGGTTAATAGTTTTTTGCCTGAGAATCCACATGAGCACAGAGTGATGGCCAGAAACCAGAACCTGTGCCAAGTTTCCAGCACCTGCACAGACTTTGAGAAGCAGCAGACAAGCATGGTCCAGCTATGATGCTCCTTTGTGACTGAATTAGCCTCTAACAGCATTAAGACTAAGTACAGGGACTGAGTTTGCTGCTACAGGACTGAAGATGAAGGCTAAAACAAAGTTTTAATCCGACTCATCTTAAACAAGTAGAGCCCTAATTCATCTCTATTTGCTCAGATGAGCCTGCCTGCCCCTGAGGAGCGCTGCTGAACACTACAGCTATTTTGTTCACTTACCTGGATAAAAGAATGGGGCTGGGGAAGGATTCCTGCAGCTTGATGCAGAAAATAAAAGATCTGTTGGGTTCCATTAACCAGCTCCCTCTTCAGCATGTATAGTGTGCCAAAACATCCGCAGATACAGAACTAACAATGGGCCTCGCATGCTGGTCATTATGCTGGAGTCTATCAAGAGGATGAGGTTTAAATGTGAGGGATATCATGCCATCTTTGGTTCCATCTGGTCTAGAAGAAATGCCAACAACTTGCCTTGAAGAATTTAATAAAGTGGCACAGGACTAACTTCTGCTGACATTAAAGCTGACCCAAGCAGATGTTGTAAAGCTATGTAAACGCTGTGCAGTTCTAGCTGACAGTCTTGGGACAAGATTTGCACAAAACAGTAAGGGCTGGCTGCCCAGAATGAGAAGTATGTTGCCTATTGTATGAAAAACTGAAGGCTATGTATTGATAGATGTTGAAACGTTTGTTCAGCTGTGATGCACTAGAGAATGTGTACTAAAATTATGAAATTAATGTGTGGTCATATTACATACAACCATGACTTTTTTTTTTTTTTTTTTGACAGGTAGGTATTCTACATACAAAAGTATTTTGTTGTCAGGGCAGATGCAGCATGCTGCTACTTTTAAGCCCCTTTTTAAAAGACAATGTGTATTAGAAGTATTAACATTACTGTTGTGACATGTGTTTACACAACCAAGGCCTGCAGAGTATTTTTGGGGAATTGCCATGATAGTCTTCCAGTACTTTTCCTGTTTGATGCCTGATACTAAGAGAAGGATTTTTTTCACCTGTCAGTCTAGGCCTAGCTAGCAATAGACGATGACTGAGTAGTCTGGACTATCCTTATGGCAACTGTCCCATATACACATATTGTTCCTTGCTACACAAAATTTTATTTTCTACATCTATTATTGCTCTCCTATTTAGCTCAGGGGAACAGTATAAATGCATGAGCTGATCTCAACCACTAGAATTTGAAATTGCAAATTATTTTAGAAGGCCATGGGAATTGTGGAGTTTTTCTTCAAGTGCATATATGTATCAGCACACACTCGCAGTAAAATTTTACTGTAGTGTGTTGTGTAAAGAAAAGAAGGAGGGGAATAAATATAATAACATAATAAACATACAGTCTTCCCCCAACCAAACAGTAAAAAAGTCACTCTTCTGTAATAGAATAGCTGGCTACCATCTAAGCTCCAGCTGTGAGTGGAATACTCTGTTGTGCCACACCAGGAAGCTAAGGGGCACCTCAAGGCCTGTAGAGCACAGGGCCCACATGCTTAAGGTTATCCCACCATTCCTAGCATGGAAAGTAAGACAGACCTGATAACAACAGCCAGATTGAACCACAAACAGCAACAATGGAACCAGTATGAGACCAGCCTGGAAATCAACCCACAGATCTGGGTCTGGGCCTGCCATCCCCTTTTTTAACAAGGCATAGATTTCCCTTTTTTTTTTTTTTTTTTTTTTTTTTTTTCTTTTAATGATGAGTAAGGAAAACCTTAAATGATTATTCTGGGCAGAAAAAAAAGAAAAATTCGATAAGTCTGTTGAGAATTCCCCTGTCCAAGTTTTGTCTGAACAGGAGTATATAATCTTTTAGTTTTTAACTAAGTTATAAACCATCACCACAAAATGTATCTGTTTGGTTTTTTTGGCTGGACAGACTAAATAAAATTACATTTTTCTGTAACAAATGGATGATGCACTTCATCGCTTATAGTAGCAAAGAGAAATTCTTCATTTAGAGTTGGTTTTCTTTGCTGCCCTGGATTTTTAAATTCATTTAGGGTAAACCCTTCTCCTTATATTTTTTGTGTAACTCTGTGCTTGTATGCATGTTGACTAATACATACACAAGTGCTTAGATGAGAAGAGATGGTGACAGTCTGCACTACCCTGTTAATACGGAACAGAGCAGGAACAAGGCCCTTACCACTGTTGCCTGTTACCTCTGTAGTCTCCAGTCTCCACACACAGTCTCCAGCAGCAACCAGAGACTGACCCATACATTCTAGAGTTACTTCCTCTACGCCGAGTATGGCATTTATTCACAGTCGTATTTTAGAACAAAATCCAACTTTATGACCAGTGTTGACATAGAAGCCCAGCTACAATTGTGGATTAAAATTTCAAATATCCTCAGTGTATTATTCGTAGGTGACTGCTTTGGGCTGTTGTCATGAAAACCCAGGACTTAATGAAAACTCCTACTTATTTCTCCCTGCTCTGAAGTGTTGTGTCTTTCGTGTCTGTCCCTGTGCACTCCCCACCCCCAGAAGGATGAAGCACGTCTTTCAGTCTATTAAAGATGTCATGCAGAACAAAAGAAAGAATTGGAAAGGAAAGAATGATCTTTGATGCCTTTGATGTAAATAATGTTGCCTTTGACATCAATTTTGTGAGTCATTGTTTCAGTCAATATCCTGGCTAATCTTTCACAAGCAAACTCTCCTCTACTGTTATTAACAGTGGTTTATTTTCTCACTGCAAAGCATTTTGGCACCAAATTTTACTGAATTAAAACAGCGAAACATTAACAAAAGAATTATAGCTGGATATTGTTTTTCTCTACCTGATCACACATACTAGATGCCTAGTGACTATATGAGTTAATGCTCCCTGCAATATTATTTTTGTGCTCCTTTGTTTCACAAGCTGAAATGCTGTGCCACTAACACTCTGGGAAATGCTATTGGCTTTGTTTTCTGCCATTTAATTTCCTGTAGTTGAGACTATCAGAAGATCTTGCAAGCAGAATTGTGTCCTGCAAACCATAAATTGGGAACAGATACATTGAGATCCCATGATGTGTTCTTTTATTTCCTCCCAAATCCATCATGTGTTTTGTATTGAAATGCTGATATCAGTTTTATTAAGTGGCAGTAGAGGAAAACAAGTCTTTGTAATACAGTGGTACAGTCTGCAGTAGCCAAATACAATTCTAATAGCCTTTTAAGAAATGACTCAGTAGTCTTGCATTTATGTTGTCATTTTAAGGAACTTCTGAAATGTTCTAAAAGCCAAAAATATGCAAGATCTAAATGCTTTTTCATTATTTGTATATATTTACAACCTCTTTTGTGTACTCTTCTTTGAATAAAGCATTGCTGAAAATGGCCTGCATGCATGACTGCACACTCTCTCTGGATGACACAGCACTGTAACAGTAAGCTGTCTTCTATGTCACATAGCAGATAGATAGTTGCTGTTCAAAAAGTCTGTATAGTCTGACCAAACTTCTACTTTGATAAAAACCCCATAAAGATTGGCCATTCTTTCAGCTTGCTTCAAATTAATTTGTGTTTCTTTGTGTGGTAGTCAACATGGAAGAGTACCCTAGTCAAATTAAGTATGAAATTTATGTTCTAAAAGAAACCCAAATTTCAATAATACTTCCGATATATATTACAATGTACCCAGTGGACTTTGAATTGGAAACTGGTCTTAATTTGACTGTAATATCCTTTTCCCAAAACTGCTTAATTATTTTTGTAACAAAAAGTGTGGAAAACACATTTCTGAAGCATGAATGCTCAAAGCTGGAAGCAAATTTTTAATTACATGCACACTATAAAAGTTTACAATAGGGCTCTGGTGGCTAGTTTTGCAAATCACCTTCCTCTTAAATTGGTCATAATCTTGAAACTTGCAGCTCAATCTAAAACTTTAAGGTGAAAGTCAGATGCATACTTTGATCTCTATTGGACTAATTAATATGCAAGTCAGATGGTAGTTTCATAACTCCCATATGAATAAGCTGGGTGACTGAGTAATACAGCATGAATTTCAAGCCGTGTATTACAAATGCATTTGAATAATTTGCAAATGATTGTGTGCTAGTCAATTTAGTTTCTAATTTTTTGAAAAAGTTGATGTTACTGTATTATATCTTTTAGAGCCACCCATAAAGAAGGGTAAGCTGAGACTTAAGAATGCAGCGTCATAAAATTTACTATACTGTGGGACTTGACTTTTCTGCCTCCAATGAATTTGTCTTACTAACTTTGGGAGTCACCAATAATAGCAAGTAGAGAGGCTGTTCTGAGAAAATACTTTTGTAAGGTTAGTCATCTCACTTACTATAGAAAACTTATCAAGTGAGACTGTGACAGCAAGCTACAGAGCTGAGTTGACATTCACCACAAAGGCAAGACAAGTTTGGATATGTAACATTTTAATTTGAGATACTACTTTTTTCTACTTCATCTCATCATGATTTCACAATCAAAACAGAGGGAAAACTTTGAGGGTCAGGAAGTAGCAATGCCCAATGCACATAGACACCTGATGTGTTAAAGTCTAGAATTTATAACTCATTGGGAAAGCATAGGCAGCCTGTACAGCCCCATCCTTAAGTTATTTTATATAATAAAATAGGAAAATATGCATATTTCTTCAAACAAAAGTTTCCCTTCCTTTGCTCTTGGCCGTCTGGTGTTTGGAAGGCTTGGGATGTAGCATGCTCCAAGTGCCCCTGTGTTGCTACCTCCTGGCTTGCTGCTATTCTGCAAACATGCTGTCTGCTGACCCTCACGTGAGTTCTGGGTCTGCTAGTAGGACTTTGTGTTGCCTATGACTGAAAGAAGGAAGTAGCACAGGTAAAAAAGGTAGAGAAGGGCAGCTAAATTGGTTTAAGAGCTTGGAATAGCTCTGCTATAAGGAAAAGAGCGCTTAGTTTAGAGTGGAGAGTCCTGAGGAGAGGCCGTGTAGCTGAAGCTCAAAACCCACAAAGGCAGTGATTGATGCTGAGCTGCTGTTGATCAACTCCCACAGTACTGCAGCCAGGGGCCACTTGAGGAAACTAGCAGAGCAGTTCAGGATGGATAAGAGAAACTATTGCCCCTCTGTAGCAGTGACCTTCGTGAATGTCATGTGACAGAAAGATCAAGAGTCAGGATGTACTGGCAGGCTCGAGAAAAAAAATGGGATAGATAATCACATGTAGTAGGTTTCTAAACTGCTAGAAGTAAGCAGGGAGGGTGCCCTTTAACAAGCCTCACTTAAAAACCAAACCCACATCATGGATACCAGGAAAGTGTGGAGGGGACAGAAAACAGAGTGGGCAGGCTTGTATGCTCTTAGTATACAGCATCTGCCATTACTGGAGGGCAAGTATGGGGAAGGATGGACCATAGGACTGATCCAGTAGGACAATTCCAATACTCTTTATCTTAAATCTTGAGATTATTCCAACAAACAGAAGTATTTTAATGAATGCTTGTCCTTTATAGGAAACTCGATTTTTACTCTTTGTTCAAATCCTTTTTTCTAATGCACACAAGATGCTGATCAGTGTAACATAAAAACTGGCTTAACTTTCTTCAAGAAGGTTAAATTATCTGTAAATGACTTCATGACTGAAATATTTCACAGTAGCGCCATAGAGAGAAAATTAATTTTTGTGTCTCTGAATCTATTCAGAACCTTTTGATTTTTTTTTTGCTTGATTTTTGTCTTTAGTTGTCTTTTTCTTGGCTACATATCTCATATTACATTTTTGTACTTTCCCCAGTATCTGGAGTGATCCAAATAACTTATATATATTGAAAATTGGCACATCTGAATCATAATTTTCTGTACTATTTGGGACTTACTTTTCAGAAAGTAAAATTATGGATGTGACAGATACATCTAAGAAGGAAAGACTAGGTATTCTTTCTACTGTGGATTCAAGTAGAGCAATTTCTACACACATGCATTTCATCAGATAGCCATAGTTGTCACATGGCCACTCAAAATGATGCCTTCTCTTGCATCTTGTATCTAATTTCAGATATCTCAAGAATATTTCTGTGCACAGAATATTAGAAAGTGATTAACAGCTCAATGTGCTTTCATCACAAGGCTATTATTTTGAATGCTTTACTTGCATAAAGCACAGGCAGCTGTGTGCTATTCTTCTGTGAAGCAGCAGTGCGGTGTCTGGTCATTATGCCATCTTAATGTGTTAAATTATACCAATATCATAAAGCAATAGCAATTAAAAAAAAAATTAAACTGCTCAATTAAAAAAATAAAACCCCTGACAACTCCCCAGACCTCTCAAAGGAAGCAACAGATGTTGAACTGATACCGTGAGCCTTTATAATTTAGTCAAACATTCATTTCCCAAATCCTATTTAAAATTTCAGCTTTTTATCAAAAGGAGAGGAAAGGGAAGCAGATCACTTCAAATCCTAGATCTTACTTTTCTTTTTCTTCCTAGACATTTCTAAGGCTGCAATGTTAGTAAGCTATAGTGCAAAAGGATCTGCAGTGAACATGGATTTACATGGGCAATAATACTTTCCCTGTTTTATGAGTTCATCCACACTGTCTAAACTAGGAGGAGATGGATTCTGCTTTGACATGCTTCAACTGGCTACCCCAGGAGGGAAATTCAAGTTTGAATGGAAAAGGATGGCTTGCAGTCAATTCTCAAGCTGTCTGTCATGTGCCCAGCAGTTCTGATCCCATCCCATGCCGTCTCTGCCATGGCCCTGAGGTTTTATCCTCAGCTTCTGTGCCATCCTGCTTAGAGTTCTTCTCCAACTGGTCTTATCCTCTTGAAAAATAACCTGATGAGATAATGTGACTGGAGTGCCTCAATATGCTCAGATATTACTTGAAACTTGCACTTTTTTGAGCCAACTGCACATGCTGTGTACTTCCATGATGGAACATTTCTATATTTTCCTTTCCAGCCTGGAACAAGAAGGCAAGGAAGAAGACAGGAGGACCTTATGCTTGCACATGTGAAGGTGGTGTAATTTACTGGCACATTAACACTTTAGCTTTGAACAATGAACATTGTTTTGTTGTTTGGTGCCAAGTCACAGTGTAGTGAATGGTTGAAGTTATTGCACCCGCATAAATGAAAATTCAGCTTCTGTCACAAGGAACTCTCTGAAGAGTTAGATACAATAAATATGATATCCCAATCTAGTTTTTAGTCCAGTTAAAAACTGGACTATTCATTTTTAATGTAACTAGACAAAAGAACCAACCTGTCAGGTAAACAACAGCTTGGAACCACAGCCAACTGCTGTCAGTTTATCAAGTAATAAAGGAAAAAAGCCCCAAACAATGGCTTGAGTAAAGGGGTGTGTGTGTGTGTAAAAGACAATTCATGTCACTGTTAATGATGCTGATAAGTAAAAGATGATTTTTTTAAAATACATTTTTCCCCAATGAATGAGGTTTATTCCTTAAAAATATTTGAATGCTCCTTTTTGACTACATTACTAAGTTTAGGATGTAAAATTTACAGACACTTATGTCAGGTACAAAATATTTTACTACTGATCCAAAATAAATTGAGGGAAATTGTTCTTTTGAAGAAATTTACAGTTAGGCTTTTTAATACTAAAGTTTTTCCAAAAAAGTTGGCCATTCTATACAGGTACTAGAAATGACAGCATCTAATAATTAGCAATGTTGTTATTAGGCAAGGCAACTGAATTGCACGTTTCCGTATCTAGCAGCTTTGCTATTTCAATTGGATTCAGGAAAATTAGAGTGAAAGAAAAGCACTAACTAACTGCTCCCAGAAGTACTGAAAGGCTGTAGCATAAAGCAAATAGAAAAAATTCAGGTAACTTCTCTGCAAGTGAGTCAGCTCCTCAGTACTATATGAGAAACCTCGCAAGAGAAAAAAGATGGGTTTATATCCACAGCATTAGTGAATACTGACACAGAAATGAAGAATATGTGCTGTATTATTTATTTTAAAATAATTCTTTAGGTCTTCTACAATAAATAACAAAAATTATACATGAATCATAAACAATTTTAAAACTCTGTGTTTTCATTATTAAGTATTGATTAATGCTAAAAGAGCAAAGTGAAAATGATTCGTGAAAATTAGTTTCCTGAATTAATCTTTTCTTTGAAATGCTTGCACTTTTTTAAATGACTTTGAAGAACCACTTGGAATATCATTAACATGCAATAATTTTTCCCTGCTTGTCCTATTTTGCAACAGGTTTATTGAAGAAAGTAAAGCAAATAAGATTATATTCAATAAGAAGAAGCTAAGTATAACCTAGACCACTTGCAGACTTCAAGGTGACAAAAGTCAAGGCATCATCTTTTCTGTGATGTGGCATCAGTTCCCATTGACTGATACAGGTCAGTACTTCTACTCCTTCACTCACTAATGCGGCTTCTAATGGAGTCCCTCAGAAAGAATCAACAACAGTGACATTGCTTCAGTACTTATTTAAAGGAATTGATTTAGCTGTAATCAAATTCAGGCTGCACACTGCTGACAGCAAAAAATTTGTTTATTTTTCAGCATTTTATGTAGACAGTGTACATGGTTTTAATTGCTGTAAGAATATTAGAACCCTGTTTTATGGCAGCTTGGAATGCTGAATTCCCCCGAATATATATTACAACAATTATTTACAGGTAGCCTTTAGTACCAACATTTAGCTGTGCTCCTCTTGTAATTATAATATGTTTGCAGGTTTCAGCTTTCTGGATTGATACACTCTACCACAGCACTATTTCAGAGTAGCTCTTTTCTCTTGGTGTGCTTTAAATAGTAAGCTGAGGATTATCCACTTTGAGAATCTTCCAAGAAGGAGATTTTTTTGCTATTGGAAAGAATTGCTGTTATTTCCCTTCCATAGGAGGATCAACTTGTTGACTTCTTCCCCAATCCCCTTGAGGATCTGTCTGGATTATTTTTTTAAGTGTCAAAACTGACCCAGTAGCCTAGAAAGACACTTCCTCCTTTTGAAAACTTTTGCAATCAATGCCTTACATAGGCAAGGGAACTTTGGGAGCTAGAATGACTGTTTGGGATTGTCATAATCTTTTTTTGATAGCAAATATTTCTAAAAATAGATATTTTGGAATCTCTTCAAGGACAAAAACCAGTTTCTTGCCTTGTAGCAGCAGTGAAATACATTCCTTGAAATGAAAGTAGCGTAGTGTGTTAGTATTCTATAAACACCAAGTGAACACTCTGTATGAAGGACCTCCATCACAGAGAGTAAATAAGATGCAAGAGCACAAAAATCTAATCCCACACTTGGCAGAACACTTGTAGTATGCAGTGCCTTACAAAAATTGTGCAGCCACTCTCCCTTTGGTGCTGTTGTTTGGGAAGGAACCCTAAGATTTCCTCGCAAAACTTTGTTGGATTGATTTGTAAGCATTTTGCAGCATACCTGCCTACCACAAGAGTTAGATTCCTTAAGGAGTACTGATCTTCATGGGGTTGTTTTTGTTTGTACATTCATTATCTTGCAATAATGTAAGAAGACAGAATTTTCACTGCAAATCTTAGAAGGCCAGAGGAGCTTATTTTTTATCAAATCATATTTCAATCTTACTTTTAAGTTATGAAATAAACTTATTTCACAGATTTAAATGGATCACTAAAGTTATTGAAAGCATATGAAAACCAGGAATTGGACAATTTTTCCAAAAACTATATAGTCCTGGCAGAAAAATTATTCTTTTGCAGTCATCTTGTCAGTCTGGTATGCCTTACAGATTAATGAGGAATACTTTGGAAATCACATGGACATCAGAGTCTTTGCCCACATCTACAGATGCAATGACTTTTACCTCCCTGTGAGCAATTTAATATTGTAACTGTTCTTGTGGGGCAAAACTCTCTAGTAGGATAATCCTTCTGTACTTAAAAGACACCTCTTAGGTGGTAATGTGCTTCTGTCTGAATTTTCCTCGAAGATGATGATTCTTACCTGGAACAAGTGGAAGAAAGTTTAATTGCAATCACCACCTGCAAACAGATTGCTAATATGTCTTTCTGTGAGTTTGCAGAGAATTTTCTCTGGTACTTCGGGAAGGACAAGCTACATTTGAATCCACTTATCTGAAAACTGAAGATCTCTGCATACTTATGGAGGGGCTGTCACACCTGATGTGTACTGGTAATTTACAGAAATTCATAAATGTGATTAAGAAATCCTGGTTTTGTCCAGGAAACATGGAGAGAAACCCACGAAGGAATTTCTTCTAAAACAGAAGGGTTCTATCTGATTAAGCTGAACTATAAAGGCTGGTACCAGCCCGTAGTACATACGGTTCAATGGGAGTGGCACATGGAGTATGATAACAGTGCCTGATTTAGCAGTGCTCACAAGAAAACTACTAGTAATTTACTGTTCCTATCAGAAGTATGAATGTCAGTAATGTAATTTAGAAGGCTAGACTCAGTAGTGCACATAGAGAACCATCAAGACTGAAAACTTCATTAAAGGGGGCCAGAAACATGACTGATACTTTCAAACCATATTCAGACCACATTTTGTGCTGCTGCAGCTGTCAGGCTGCCTGTTCTTGTCTGTCATACTACATTGGAACTGAACTCATGGCAATTACCAACTTAGGGCAGAGTCTGAAGCATGCAGCCTTGGATGACACAAGATGGCATCAGGATGAGCATGTATTTTCTTTCATGGAACTATTGATTTATTCTTTCCTACTATTCTTTGTCTTTCACATTGTACGCAATTAAAAGTACTGTATGATGATCAGACCTTTAGCTGTGTGGGATGAGGAATGTTCTTTTCTCTTCTGGTAGTGATCAGAAGAGAAAGAGTATGAAATGGATGGAGAATTTTAGAAAACTGTTAATGCTGTGTCATACAAATTACAACAGGAGACTCAAAATGATTGGCTTGCCTGACAGAAAAAGAGAGGATGCTGAAAAGACCTGCTGGTCCTAAAAGTCCCAAAGCAAGAGGAATCAGGCTGTAGGTACCATCAGTGTCAGGGTTGTTGCTGAGCTTCAGTACTGTGAAATGCATAAAGGTGCCCGTGAGCAGAGTGGTGAGCACAGCCCAGCATGGCCATAAAATCAGCAAAGACAACTGAAGTGTGGCATCATGCAGTGCCCTCTGAGGCAAAGCTAAGAAAAGGTGCCATATTCAGGATTTATTGGCTTCTCCTTGGGATATGTGAGAGTCTTTTTAAGGATGTGCCAGCACACAGCATTCAGAAAGGAAGTAGACTCGTGAGAAGCTCTTAAAAAACTCATCTCTGCTGTCCACTGTGCAGCTGCCTTGCCCAGGCAAATAAAAGTTGGAATGGCAGCTGATGGAGAAGATGATCAACAAATGGCACAGCTTGAATACTGGCATGTGAATAGCCTTCCAGTATTTGTCCTTCAGATTTTCAGGGCCCAGGAAGGTGAAGTAGGAATGAACTGGATAGCACTAAAAAAGTTTCATGCAGATAAATGGGTACCTGCCAGATGCATCCAAGAGAGGTCATTTAGCGGCCGTGAGTACATAGAAAAGTTCTGTTGCCTAAAACAACTCAGGGGATATGGAAGAGGCCAGAAGTCTCCATTTACTTATCTGAGGTTTTTTTTGTCTCTACACCTTAGAATACTATTCTGCAGGCTAGATAACCATGGCTAGTGAGAGAAGTGTTTCCACTTCTTGCTTCTCTGAGCAGAAAAATGTATCAAAGTTGAGCATTGTGTGCATAACATATTGCTCTATTTTATTCATTTTCTCCAGGGAAAAGGAAAGAAATAAAAGCTTTTAGGTTCTTTAGTACCAAGGAGTTGTATAACAGTGTAATCTGTTCCTGTCTTTGTCAGGATCATTTATTTAATATTCAAGGCACGAGTTTTTTAATCAAGTATATTGGCATATTGATCAATGTCTGAATTCAGTGGGCCCACTTTTACCTATTCATTGAATAAAACCAGTGGACGGCTCAGCAAAACAGAGATTCATACTGGAATCTGCATGGATTTTTTTGTTTGAATGTGAACACATGGAAGATTTAAAAATACTTTTTAATTTTTTTTTTTTTTTCCATTCTGCTGCAATATGTATTACTCAGCTCTGAACTCATGAGATACCTAGGTACTCTGGTATAACTGTAGAAAAAGACTGTTTCTTTACAAAATAATAAAGTGTTTTAACAATCACAAGTACATATTGGTCAATAAAAAATATATAAAAATCACTCAAGCATAATCCTAGCCAACAAGACATTTTAAAATTCATGCTACCTCAGAAAATACTTCTCTAAGCCTGTAGGTAGAGGTGCATAGTGGGTTGTTTTTCTAGTTTGGATATATGTGCACATTTACTCTGCAGATAGAATATTGAAAAGTAGCCAAATCACTTTGTGACAGTCTGTAATTTTGTTTGCTTTATGATATTAATAATTTCTTCGAAATTATTCTCTCATCTTGTATTCATTGTGTCTTCTCTTCAAGTGTTAGCTGTAATTTATGATAAATTAAGACAGTTTCACTGCCTTGCTGTGGCATTTATCCATTCCATTCTTCTAATCATAGTATGATTCAAGAGCTTACTGAAAGTTTTTAGTCTGAAAAGGTGTCCTGGAATAAAATATGTAACATACATACAAACCTCCTGGCATACAAAGATTCTATTCAAACTCTGTTCTAATCTCTAGCTAGCTAAAAAGTGCCAAAACACTAAGTTTTGAACAAAAGTTTCTAAAAGAAATTTATAATCTCAAACTGTGTTTTGTATTTAAGTAATTTATTCTTCTGGTTAAATTATTCAAATCAGAGTTGATGGTTTTCACCATTAGAAGAAAAAAAAAATCCCCAAAACAATGAAATATCAGGTGCACAGCAAATGAGATTAGTTTATCAGCCAACACTGTGTTTCTCCTCTGCTAATGGAGATCACATGTGTCTCCCAGGTACTGCTTCAAAGAGCTATCATATCTGGGAGCAAAGTAATTGTTACAACACAATAAAAGGCTCTGCTCAAAAAACAAATGACTTGGCTCATGGGGACCTGGTACTGAAAAAGCTTTACTTCCCTTCCATACACTTATCAATGAGATATGGTTCACCATAATGTTCAAATTCTTTTTGGGGAGAATGACAATGAAACTATGTTATTATCAATACAAATGCTAAATTTGCGTTTTCAATTACAGCCTCATTCTTTTCAGGTGGGAGCAACAGAGCAAAAATGATGATCAGTGGGCTCACAACAATGCTATACAAAAAAATATTCAGTCAAAACCCTGGAGGTGTATGTTTTAAAATGGTTCTGAGGAGCAAGTCAATTACAAAAAAAAAAAAAAAAAGGGATATTTACCTTAGCCCCGTATACAATTTCCTAAAGTAAAGTATTTGAGTCAATTAAAAGTCAAGGTCCTTTTTTCAAATGTAGTAAGGCATTTAAGAGTTTAAACCTCTTTAAAATTCAGTGATGCTTCATAGAATTGCCATTGCTAAAAATGGAAGGGGATTTGGTTTTTTTTCAGAATTGTTAGGTAGGCTTTTGTGTTTGTTTCGATTGTCTTCCTGTTACTATAAAAATTTCACCTCAGTCATGATAGAATGAATGTCCCACCTGATACGGGTAATCCACAGGTTAGAAGAATACTGAATGCTCCTATTGAGACTTTGCCTGATGAAATGATGTGAAAGAAAAAAAATACAGGAGAACTATAGTATCTTTTCACTGGAAAATGCTGAAGTTAATATTATGTTTCCTGTACTCTCATATAGTCTGGAATTTTATCTGTTACATGAAATAAGGAAAGTATTTCTAGCCTGTGGTTGGAATTTTGCATTGAAGTTACAGTCATGCATCTGCGGTTGGAAAGTTATTGGCCCATCTTTATAAAAGCAGACTGTCTGTGTAAAACTAAATCATATCTAAAAAGACTTTTCCCTGTTCTTTGACATTCTGTCTCGCTGTTTCCCACCTACAATCTTTCTCCAGTGCAAATATGTGAAACTGTGAAAGCTGTGTGCAACAAAAGGCACAGCTGCTGTTTCAACCAGGACTTGCTTGCACTTGTAGACGGGGAGAGTTTTGTGTGTTCATGGCAGACTGAAATACAGCATGGGTTCAACAACGGATCTTGGATGAAGGCTTCTTAGCGCATGAAATTAGGGGAGTCCTGCTCTGGTTCCTGCAAGTCCTAAGGACTGTTGTCAAAGTGGCTATTCCTTGTTGGCTCAGTGCTTTACATGTGCATCCAAACTAAATCTGTCAAACCCTTGTTGCTTTTTGGATTTGGCTTGTGTCTTCTCAGCAGTACAGGCAAAAACTGAATGTTGCTATACCAAAGATGAAGCATTATAGACATTCAACTCCTGCTTCGTGAAGGGAAATGACTAGGAAAAGAACTGGATTAGGGTGGGAAAAATCTTTTTTATCGTTCTTATACACTTTTATTTAAGCATGAATTATTACGAAAGTGTAGTGCTTCATGCCATTCTAAGCTACTGATTCTAATTTCTATAGCCCTTCACCCCATGTAAAAGACTGAATTTAGAGATTTTAATATTTTCTGCATTTAGCTTGATATTCTTCCAATTAAGTCTATTTTGAATCTCAGTTTGGCCTTACAAACTGTTTCAAGCAATTACAGTGAATATTTTACATATCTGTTTCAGAAGATTTTGGAAAAAATGAGCAGCAACAAAGCATTTTGAGAGCAAAGGCTTGTAAAGAAAATGTTTCACAGCAAAGGTTATTTTCCTCTTCAGCAGTCATGATGGAGTGTTCTTTGCAATGGAGTATGCTCCTGTGCTTGAGTGCTGTTTTTGAAGAAAAAGACTTAAAAGCAGGTGTAGAATATTTTCCTGTCTCTATAACAGGGTAAATCCTTCATTGTCGGATTTGACTGAAACAATGACTTTAATAAGAATAATTTGTTGTGTTGCATGCTTATCTGAGTCCTTGATTTGTGTAAGTGAAAATTTTAATATATCATATTTTGTTCTGCATGTTTATATCTGTATAATGGATGAAAGAGCAGTTTCCAAACATTAGGCAGTACACAACATGGGCAGAGCAGCTGAGATCATCTCACCATGAAGCTGTTAGTTGCCATTTACTAATACATAAGTAAAATTTCTGGCAGATTAAAAGAATCATCTAGTTAGTTATATGTTTTTGTTCCTTGTGTGGCAGTTTGAAGGATATACTTGGAAGAACTTGTAAATAAGTTTATGTAAAAAACCATACAATTCAGAATAAATGTCTTCCTCTACATCTTTGATGGCTTTTTGTAGATCTAGAGCAAGGAAACTAATTCTTTATAAATTATCATGGGTTATCAACTCCCCTTCCCACACACTTGCTTCATCAAAGACATTCTAATGAAGCCCAGCACTTTGATTAATTTTATTTAAAAATTATTCTACCATCCTCTAGCTTTTATCCTGTTACCATCAGTTGAGTGTGACTATAAAAGAGTGACATTACCCTCAGGTTTTGGGTATCTTTCATATCATCAGTTGTCATCTGGAACACACTGGTCCTGGCGGGGAGAAGAGGGAACCTATGCTATGATGATTGTTGAGGAGTTGTGTGAATCAGCAGATGAACTGCATATCAGGTTTTCATTGCACAAACCTCTTGCCAAGTGCAAACAATGTGCTGCATCATTTTGGGGTCATGTTCATTTCAAACTACAGCTTTAGTATTCAATACTACAGCACTTGCATGTGTTTATGATATGACCAGCCATAAATACAGAAACAGTGAAGAAGAAAATCTATTACTCCCTCCCTGATTCTGATGCAAGAAGACTTAATTCCTGCTAGGAGATCAGCTGTTTAGAATCTAAACTTTTTGCTGAGGACATTTGATCAACCTTTTCTGAGAAAGTTTTTGCAGTTGTTTTTTGCTGCTCAAGACAATATGCCTGTAAGCAGCCCCAAGAGATGGCTCAAGGGCTCTGTTGGTGACTTCATTTCTGTGAGTTCCAGCCACTTCACTTCCTCTGGCCACACCTTAAGCACAACATTTAACAGTAGATGTAAAATTAAGACATTATAGTATAACAATACCATAGTAACAAGTGTACTGACTGTACTATACCATAACTACTGTAGCTACAGAAAAAAGTACACTCATACTTGTGTATAACCATAACCACTTAAGACTGACAGATCTTTTACTGAAAATATTAATTAATGTTACCAGTTTAATAAAATCTTATTTTAATATAGAAGCTGTTATAGAAAGTGTAAGGGAATTAGGAATCACAGTGCTTGAAGGCTACAATAGAATTTTGCTACCATGAGCTCATAATTTTGCAAAATACTCCTGAAGATATTTGGAATAAATCATTATTCTCTAATTGATGCTCTGAGGTTATATACACATTTCAGTGAGATTTCTTGGGGACCTTGACTTACTGAGAGAAAATTACTGTTCATTAAATCACAATCATTGGGTTTGTATTAATAGATAATATTGAAAAATGGCAAATAATGAGATACAATTGGACAAGGACAGCAAATCGTGATGTCTAACATACCTCATCACAGTATCTTGTCAATTGCTATTTAAATATGCTTTGTTATGACTGTGTCTTATGGTAGCAGTCACCTAGGATAAATTTTAGCATGAAATCTGCTAGAAAATGCCAGTTTTTAAAAACATTTTTGATGTATTTATTCTTAATTCTTGTCCCAAAGCATTTCTAAAAGTAAGGATAAAAAAAGTATATCACAGGGAAATCTAATTCCACATTGTGAAAATGCTAGTTTTCTTCTTAAACAGAGACTCAGAGTCTTTATTTTTATTAAACTTCTGTCAGTTCTAAATATTCAGTTTTATTGCTCTTACTTTCTTACATAAAGTTTGCCTTTTTAACTCAGTTTGCTCAGTGTACCTCAGTGTTACATTAATACCATCTTTCTTATATTTAGCTTCATATAACTTTCATTTTTCTTTACATGACATTATTTCTCTGGATTGGTTAGAGTCTTATCAAAATGTCTCTTTAATCATTGTAGTTTAGTTCATTATTTTCATATCACTCTGATGACTCCTCAGGGAAGCCAACACCTGTTAGATGTTCACTTTTGCAAAATGTGTTCGTGTAATATTGCAGACATTAATTTTTAAAGTGAGACAATAATGTTTCATCTCTGCATTTTCTGCTTTATAAGCAGAAGGCTTCATCTAAAGTTTCTACTTTAACATACCTAGTTTTGAACTACTTTGATACTGAAGAAAGTTATGAAATGGTCAAGTATAAAGCAGAAATCCTCCAGTGGAGTAACTCTGTATAATAATTCTTCCAGTAATGCAGGGCATATAACTTCTGCAGGGAAACAAACCTTTTTAAAAGTCTAATTTATTCAGGCTCTGATTTAAGTTTTGTCTAGAAGGTTGAGGGAATGCTCTCCAATGTACAAAACTTTGGGACCAAAAAACTCTTCACATTACTCAGGTAATATGCTGTGCAATCACCCACCATATGAAATTCAACAAGGGAAAGCATCAGATTCTGCACCTGGGATGGGTCAGCTGGTTGTACAGACAGCCTGAGGAATGAGATGCTGGAGAGCAGTGCATTGGAAAGGGACCTGGGGGTCCTGGTTGATGGCAAGGTGAATCTGAGTCAGCAGTGCCCTGGCAGCCAGGAGGGCCAACCCTGTCCTGGGGGCATCAGGCACAGCATGGCCAGCCGGGCAAGGGAGGGGATTGTCCTGCTCTGCTCTGCACTGGGGCAGCCTCACCTCCAGTGCTGGGGGCAGTTTTGGGTGCCACAGTATAAAAAAGGCATTAAACTATTGGAGAGCCTCCAAAGGAGTGCAATGAAGATGGTGAATGGCCTGGAGGAGAAGCTGTATGAGGAGTGGCTGAGGTCACTTGGTCTGTTCAGCCTGGAGAAGAGGGTACTGAGGGGAGATCTCACTGCAGTTACAACTTCCTCATGAGAGGAAGAGGAGGGGCAGACACTGATCTCTTCTCTGTGGTGACCAGTGACAGGAACAGAGGGAATGGCCTGAAGCTCAGTCAGGGGAGGTTTGTATCAGATGCTAGGCAAAAGGATCCTCACCCAGAGAGTGGTCAGGCACTGGTCACAGCACCAACCTTGGCAGAGTTCAAGAAATATTTGGACAATACTCTTGCACCCATGATGTGACTCTTGGGTATGGTGTGCAGGGCCTGGATTTGGACTCAGTCCTTTAGGTCCTTTCCAGCTCGGCATATTCACTGATTCTGTGGACTGATGATTTGTTCCACTGCCTTCAATTTTCAGAAGACTGACTTCAGTTACTCTGCATTTGAGATGGGTGGGAAAGGTCTAAGCCAAGGTTCTTTGCATGCTAAAGGATGAAAAAAGTTATTTTCCTGCACACTCAAGCATGCTCAGATACAGAAAGGGAAAGCTCACCTGCTTTAGGCACCCAAAAGAGCTCAGTGGTGTTGCTGAAGCTCTTGGGGGGTCCTTTCCTGTACAGTTGCAGGCCTGATGTGATATCTCTAGTGAAATGTTCCCTCTTTCTTGAGATTTTGCCATTACCAAAGTAACATTATATCAGGACAGTTTCAACTCTGAGTACTAAGCCCTTGTGTGCCAGGTTTTCCTCTCATTGTGACCTATAAAATTTCACACACCAAGGGATGTGTGCATGGGACAGGGAGAACTAAACTTAATGGGAAGTGTTGTTGAAATGGATATTCCATAGCTAGTAGTACAACTTCAAAGGTATGCTGCATGAGAAGTTTATCAAAATTAGTCATGTCCTTTTTCATACTCTATCAAATCCTAGCTATTAAAACTGTCATCAAGCAGTTGCTCAGCTTGCCAAAGGACATCTTGAACTAAAGTCCAGAGAATGGAGCATATAATTGAATCACTGCTGACCAGCTGTCACAGCAGCCCTCTCCTCCCCAAACTTTGATGAAAGGAAGAAAATGAGACGTCGTGATTCAAACTTTTATTCTGATGACATCCCATTGTTGTGTTCTAGCACTGAGCCAAAAGAAATCATCCTCCTCATTACATTTTCCAAAAGCTTATTATAAGCACTTGTGTGCTGCTGATATCGCCCCAGGAGCTGACTGAAACTTCAGAGATGAAGCCAATATGCTCTTTGAGATAATGGTAATGCATGCGAAACAGAACAACAACAACAAAAAAAGTGTCCTAGAAACCTGAAAAATACTCACAATTTTAGCACACCTGAAGAATGACACAGAGGTTATTGACAAGATATTTGTGATTATCTTATTCTTTAGCTCAAATGTAATTAAATACCAGTCTTAGAACTGGTAGAGAATACAGACCTGCTCTCAGACCTATCCAGTTAGGATCCTTCCTGTGTATGAGGGAAGAAGCATCCTTCCTGGAATCCCTTGTCATATCTATTTTGTTGCCATATAATTCCAGTCTCTGTAATGCAACCTGGCTAGATGTTGTCATCATTATAGAAATGTTCTATAGATACACAGAATTTTATTTTTTTTTCAAATGTGGTTATGCAACTAAGTAGAAAATGTGACAGCATAGGTTTAAAACAAGAGACATGAGGTGTAGACATATCTTCAGAAAAGCCAGGATTTTTGTGTCTGTCTCTGGGAAAGTCTTGCCTGCTGGGAGAGGCTGCATTGCCTAATTAGCCTAAGCCTTGGCTAGCCACAGCTCTGAAACAGGCTTGTATGAGCAAATAGTGTCTTATGGGGGAGAATTTATATTCCTTTCAAACTCTAAGATTATTAAAACAGAAGGAGGGAAAAGGGGAAGTTATGGAGAATAAAAAATGAGGGATTTTGGTCAATTCATCTTGTGCCTTCATCAGTTACTATCTTATTTTAAAAAGAATTTATTGAAAATGGTATCTTCAATACTAGTAAAGCTGAACAAACAAGGAGAAAAATGATGGCAAATTGAATGGTCATTGTTTCTGTTTTGTAGAAGGCTATAGGTATGAAGTTATATCAAGCTTCGATCTTAACAGAACAAAGAACTCTTTCATAGCCCTTAAGAAAAATGATTTGACAAATATATATATAAGGGCAGAAACACATATCCTTTCTATTTACGTTTTTCAGAGACAGCATATTCTGAAGCACATTTGTTGTTGAGACTTCAGATAATGAAGGTAGATTGCTTTTAATGATTTATGTCAGTTGAATTACAAATGATTTATCACTGTTTTCTCTAAAACAACTGACTGTAGAAAAAGAAAAAAGTTCTCTTACTTTATTTCCTGTCAGAGAAAATTGTCATAGGGTTAGATTCATGGTGCTCAGACCACCACAGTGCTTTTATAACTCCAGTCACTTTGATTTTTTTCATGTGGAGCTTTGGAATGGAATCAAATCAGTGCTCAGCTTTAGAATGATGCATACATGATGCAAATTCACCACATATATGCATCCATGACATGCAGATGCAGACCAGAGCTATAAACAAGCCTGTTTTGTTTTGATCTGAATTTTGGCAGACAGAAGAACCTTATTCAAAATTTGTTATTAATGAATATAGTCAGTTAATGGAAAAGTTATTACCTTCCCAAAGGAGAAAAAAACAATAAAAACCCAATGACCCTCTCCCTCTTCCCTCCTCTTCCCCCACCCCAAAAGCCCAATTAAGAAAACTAAAGAGGAGAAAAAAAGAAGTTAGACCCAAGTTCTTCCAGAGTATAAAATATGGATGCACATGGCTTTGTTCTCCGAGTCCTGCAAGTCCTTCAGGTTATGCTGTTCCACTACACCTCCACTGGTGGGGTTTTTTTTTTGTTTTTTTTTTTTTTTTTACTAGAATGTTGCTTACTGTTTGAGAAAATGATTGCAACAATCTTTATTTGTGAGGTAAAAATTCAATTTCTGCAGAGGAATTTAAATAGCGAGCAAGGATAGTTATCTTTCTGATATTTGATAAATGGAAAAAAGATTTAGTTATCTTGAGGTGAGATTACTTTTCAGAGAGGATGACATTTATTACCTCAAGGACATATTTCAGAAAATCCCTATTCTTTATCCAGAGGCGATAGTTCTGTTCATCAGAGAAGAAGGCAATTGAAAGGGAAAAGGAAAGATTAATTATATTTTTATGTGCTTGAGCAGGGGATGCAATTGGTTTGTTTCTACAGAGGACACCAGTGGAATATTGAGTGTGTCCTGCAGAGAAGGAAGAGTTTATCCAGTGAGACTTCTTCCCAGTTCTTTTCAATTCTGTGGTAAACTTCCTATGCTCTTAATCTTCATCTGCTAATTCCATAATAGACAAACTTCCCTTATGTTGAGCAGTTAGCTTGAGAGTGAAATCAGTTCCCCTCCTCAGCTTCCCAAAAGCCCAGTAATTTCAAGAGCAGCAGAGTAAATGACATTCATTGGATTTGTGTCCTGTCCTTTGCCTTCCCCCTTATAAATCCAGCCACCTGTTTTGTCCTCTGTCAACCCTTCTTGGCATACCTACATGTCCCCTTGCCATATATCCTGCCACTACTGCTGTTGTTTCTCCTCCTTCCCACGGAGTTGCCTTCCATGTCCAGCTGTACCACTGGCTGAAGGTCCTGTGCCTGAATCTGTGCCACAGGGGGTGTTGCCAGGTGATGCTTCTGCCTGCCCTGCCTTCAGGGAGATGGGGAATCACAGATCTCACACCTTCCCTTCCCCTTCCTGTTGCTTTCCCTTTCCCTTAGGACATTAATTCAGTCCTCTGCCTTCTCCCTGTTTCTCATCCCCTGAGACTTACTTCTGCCTCAGTCACATTTATTGAAATTGGCCAAGGGAGTAAAAAAAAAAAAAAAAAAAATATTTGGAGAAAGCTGCCATATGGATAAATAGTACTATTATATAAAGTTCCTCCTTCATTAGAGAATCTGCCTAAAAATAAAAGGAAAAAAACCCTTCTTTCTTAGAGAAATGGATTTCTTCATTTGTATGTAGCAAGAAATGGATTTGACATGTTTTCAAGATGTGAGTGAATATAGAGGAGTAGATCATCATACCCCCTTTTAAAGGATGCTACCTGTGTACATGTTCTTCTGCTGGTTAATAGTAAGCCCTTTGAATTCAGACCTCTTGATCTCATTATACCATGGCAGACACTTCAGGGCTTTCTGGAAGACACCTGTAATGTTCCCATGATACCTATTGGAAAAATACCCATGAAAAGCTGGAAGAGATGTATACTAACTCAGCACACAAATGGTTCTGTTTAGTCCTTATTCCAAAGCAAGTGTTGTTTCGTTTTTGGGGTTAGCTGTCCTCTCCATGACCTTAATCTGAGGAGAGGTAGCTCTCCCTTTCTGCTGAAAAACTTCTGTGCATCAGATTTCCTGCCTTCAGGACATTTGATCTGTTTAGCAGGCCTAAGTGTAGATAGCACAGCCTGCGTGCCTGCCCTAGTGTCCCCACGGCTGACTGCTCTTTCCCATGTGACTGTGGCTTCTTGCCCTGCAAACAGAACAAATGCGGTCCACAACCAACACGTTCTGGGTTGAATTTTTGCTGGGATGAAGAGTGCTGAAGCTACCTCAGCAATCTTGCTGCAGGCTGAGAAAGTAAAATAAATCAGATGCCTAATAATAAACAATGCTCCTTGTGGGAAGGGTTACTAATCAAAGATACCTTCACCAACAGTGAACAATTCTAAGAGGGATGGGGCAAACTGAGTAACATCGGATGGACCATTTCTGGACCAGCTTCTTTTCAGTCCTCAGTGAAAAATGTTCATAGAGTAGATGTGCAAAGAAGGACCTTTTCCTCCCTCTTGAGCTATAAATATGTGTGTTTTGATAAGATGAAGAAAAGAACAAACACATATTCTCATACTTCTCAGATATTAAGGGTTCTTTCAAAACTAACAGTGAAGCTAACCACTTCTCCACATGAACTTAAAAATTAGCAAAAAAAAATATTAAAATCTGAGATAGTATTAGATTTCCAAATTGCTTAATTTATCTTTTTCTTTGTAAATATTTTGTCAGTATAGATTGAGTTAGGTTAATGTTCATTAATTTTTATTCTAATCTATTGCCTGTATTTTAATATTGTGAAGGTTAATTTTATGTTGCAAAAATATGTCTTTGCAATGCGTATGCAAGATTTACTCTTTTTCTACTGTGGATATTGCCTCATTTAGTATGATATTACAAAATGAGACTTTCAATCAGCTTCCAGTAAACTATTTTTTGTTTGACAAAAACCAGTATGACCTTACATTTATTTGATACCTCTGAAAGTATTGAGAGTCATTCACAGTGCTCTGGTATGATTTATTAAAAGGCCAGACATTGAATTATGGCCTGCAGTTCCATACGCAGAAGCTATTAAATATTCTTCCATTAAGAAAATCTCTCCTCAGGTTATTTCTGCTGAAAATTATTTATTTTTAACAAAATGGAAGCAAATTAGAGAAGCTTTTTCACAACAAGAAGAATTAACAGAAGACATATAGCAGGGACTACTAATCATAGAGCAAATGAATAAATTCTATCATGTCACCTACTTCTTCTGGCATAAATGATAATTGTTATGCTGTATGTCCTTTAGTTAGGATAAAATTTCTTCAGCAGCTTCATTCTCTCATTTTTAAAAGGTATATATTTTGTAGTCTTACTCTGAATAGATTATTTAACAGGCAGTATTTCTTTATTATTTTATGTGATATCCAGGATATTGGGTGAGTGGTTTATAAATAAAGGATAAAACTTTTGCTTGAAGAGAATAAAAAGAATTACTTCTTTCTTACACTAACATATGTCTATTCTGTCAGTGAAGACAGTGATAATAGCACCACTATCCATTAAATCACTTTTCCTTTCCCTGTCTAGTTTCATATTTTTTCCCACTACCGTGCTGTCATGAGCAGTTCTATGTAAAACCAGCTGTTTAAAGTGGAATACCTTGCATGTCTTCAGCTGCAAGAGAGGGATTAAAGTAAGGTTGTGGAAGAAATTCATTGGGCCCTGCTTTTCATAAGCAGAAGAATTTCATTGCCCTTTGTGAAGAAACAGAGGACAGGCCCAGGCCACATTTAACCTTTCTCTACAACCTCTGCAGGCTCTACTGGAGTCCCGAGTCAGTGTTTGTAGAGACCTACAGGTACCACAGACCCAAAAGTCTTAAAAGCTTTCTAGACAGTGGGAGCATGACATAATTGTCTGTATAGAAAACCTGGTCTTTCAGTTCAGGAGCACAACTGCAGGCTCTGTGGACCCTAGCAGAAGAGGAAGAGTCTGAGAGAGGATGAACAGATTTTCTTAGCTGTGACATGATGGTCTGTCTAAGATGAGATGGTGAAAGATGAGCTGGTTGCTCCAGGCTTCCTTTCTAGATCAGCAGCAGGGGTATGCAGACAATGTACTTGACTACTCTGAAGGTAGTTATATCTAAAGTCTGAGTCTCAGAGGAGCATGAAGAGACCAGCTCAGACTTGATAAATATGTTGAGAGATTCAACTGAGGACAAATGAATCTCACCCCTGGCACTGAATGCCCTTCTCCCTTACCCTTACTTCAGATTCAGCTACTTGCAAGATTTGAGTGTGGTATTTTGAAAGCACTGCCTTGATAGTGGCCATTATTCCTCTGTAGGAATATATGGAGAATTCCAGTAGTGGGAAGGAAAAAGTACAGAGCCATGTTTTCCTTATTGAAAAAGTGATGCCATAAAAATATTGTCTACACAGAATCACAGAGTCAAAAAATCATTTAGGTTGGACAAGACCTCCGGGATCACTGAATCCAACCTGTGACTGATCACCATCTTCTCAACAAGGCCATGGAACTAAGTGCCACATCCAGTCATTTTTTGTACACCTCCAGGGATGGAGTATGCTAATGGCCTGGGAGAAGAGGCCAACACCCATCTGGCTACAGCCTTCCTTCAGGTAGAGACCAGATGAGTTGGTCCATCCTGTCCAGATCTCTCTGCAGAGCCTTCCTATCTTCCAGCAGAACAACACAGCCACCCAACTTGATGTTGTCTGTAACTTACTGAGGGTGCACTCAGTCGTCTCATCCAGATCATCAGTAAGACTGGATCCAATACTGAACTTCGTGGAAACCCAATAGTGGCTGTCTGCCCACTAAATGGGGCACTATTCACCACCAAAGTTGTGCAAAGGCTCACAGTTACATAGGGTACACTCACACATGTATATGCATACATATATATGTGTATATATATATATATATAGAGAGAGAGAGAGAGAGAGAGAGAGAGAGAGAGAGTATTCCTTCATGTTAGAAGAACTTAGAAGAACTTAATAACACTATATAGTAAATTAGAAATATGGACTTTATTCAGAGTAGGGCAAGGGAAGATGGCAGAACTTCTTTTTAGGGTTTTTCTCTTTTTTTTCTCTGAGAACAAAGAACAATCCATAAGAAACAAAAGCTGCCACATCACAGGTAGAATTTTGCCCTTGAATTCAGGGCATTATCTCTCTAGAAGTGGTGAGGACTGCCAGTAGCTCAAGTCTGCCAGCTGCTCTAGTCAGGGAAATTTAGCATCTGGTTTGGATTTACCAACCATTTCAAACTGACCTTTTTCATTTTAAATTAAGAGGGAAAAAAGGGAGGGGGAAGAAAGGAAAAATGCTGGCAGTGTAACCTTGTACCTTCTGTGCACAATGTACTATTTCAGATGGCTAGCCCTGATGTATCCACGGAAAATACATTTCTTTTCTCCCTTGTGGCAGGCCTCCAAGCCTTAGTATAATATTTTTTTTTGGTTATAAAATCACCTAGATAACTTTAGATATGTTAGCAGCAAAAGCAGCCTTGAAGGGAAAAAAAACTGTGTGTGTATCAGTGAGATCTGCAAGCTCTCCTTCAAAAAAACCCCATTTTTTTTTCTGAAATGGCTTTAGTAAGATGGATATGAAAAGACATCTTTGTTTTACGTGTCATTCTATAAGTCTTTAGTGCCTAGAGCTTCTGAAGGACTTTCTGGGAGAGTCAAGAATGATTTAAAGTCCTTACAAAAGTGAAGGCTAGAATTAGACCTGATGTGGTAATTTTTGTGTGTTTTTTCTAATCCACTAGATTTATGCAAATGCATGGAAAAAAAAGGGATAAGGATGGAAATTTGTGATGCTGTTTGATCCTCAGTAGAAGTTCTGAAATGTTAAAGTCAAAGTTATCTGGGCCTTGCAGAAGCCTGTATAAAGCTTAGGACCCCACTATGGTCTTTTTCTCAGTGGTTAAAGACCTCTATGTCTCTAGAAAGTCCCTTGAAAATTCTTGTCACTTGCATGTGAAGGAAGGGCTGAGGAATGAAGTGTGGATATGCTGTTAAGTATGAGATCCAGACAGATTATTTCAGAAGACTTGATGGTGCTGAGCATTCAAACTTCAGTCAGGCCTGGAGAGAGACCAAGCACTGCTTATAACCTTTTAGGGGATTCTTGAAACTGTTCATCACAGAACCACAGAAAATCCTGAGCTGAAAGGGATCCACAAGAATCGCTGAAGTTTAACTCCTGGCCCTGCACAGCACCATCCCCAAGAGTCACACCATGTGCCTGAGGGCATTGTCCAAATGCTTCTTGAGCTCTGTCAGGCTGGTGCTGTGACCACTGCCCTGGGGAGCTGTTCCAGTGCCCAACCACCCTCTGGGTGAAGAACCTTTCTCTCAAGTCCAACCTAAACCTCCCCTGACACAGCTTCGGGCCATTTCCTCAGGTCCTGTCGCTGGTCATGAGAGAGAAGAGGTCAATGATCCTCGGCTTCCCCTCATAAGGTATTTGTAACCACAATTAGGGCTCCCCTCAGTCTCCTCTTCTCCAGGCTGAACAAGCCAAGTAGCCTCAGCTCTCAGTTTATTTTGCAGCTATTTGCAGATATTACAAGAATTTTGTCCCTGGTTTCTAAACCCTTGGATACAAGAATACAAGAATTGTGGAGTTTTTGGTCAGATAGTTCCAGTTAAGAAATATGAATTCTGTATCTTCTACAGTTAGCTTATGTTTTTCACCTTCTCCAATCATTTAATTTATTTTATACTTTTTACTATCACTTTAATTTCTGCAGCATTCAGTAAAGTCTAATCTCAGATTGAAAGTAAAGAATAGCTAAATTTGGATATTGAATATATCAGCTGTCTTTTATCTCTAAGAAGATAATCACATTTCCTAAAGAGATTATATGTATACATATATTTTTAAAGAGAAAAGAAAGCTCTGACTAGTGAGTTTGTTTTCAGCTCCCAAGAGATCTAACAGGAAATAGTAGTTACTAAGGCTTTATCTGGGAATATCACCCTGGATTCCTATTTTTTAAGATCTTGGTATTTGTTGCTGTGAGACTCTAAAATGTCCTATTGAACTCCTTTAAGGTAAAAGTTTGTAAGATCAAAGATAATGACTTGTGGCTACATCTCAGCACAGCTCTTTCTCTCACAGGGCCCCTTCACCAGCTTCACATTTGTTACTGTCAGAGAAGAACTACTGGTAATGGAAAAAAAGTGCA
This sequence comes from Lanius collurio, assembly GCA_020086605.1. Taxonomy (NCBI): domain Eukaryota; kingdom Metazoa; phylum Chordata; class Aves; order Passeriformes; family Laniidae; genus Lanius; species Lanius collurio. The sequence continues at coordinate 1,761,210 of JACBWW010000011.1, read as the reverse complement.
AAGAACAGGAGTGCAAAAATCTACTTTTTTGCTGATGGAGCACTGAATTGACAGCAGTAGGATCACTCCAGTTTCCAGGCAGGAATCAAGAAGGAGAGGAGAAACCATCTAGTGCACAGCAAATAGCAAGAGTCAAGACAAAGAGGTCAGCACAGTGATCTACACAACAGCAGCCTCATGAATGCCCTGGTATTCTTGTAGAACCTGTACCTAATCATGCTAATTATTGTTCATTATTTGTAACCCCTGGTCTTTGTCTAGCACAAGTAATAGGAATGAGTTGTGCAGCTTTTTTACCTGATCAAGGTTACCTCTATTTTGGAAGTGGGATATATTTAAATTTAAACAATAAAGTTATCACTTAAAGGAAATTTAAGACTTACTGAGTGCCAAAAAGATATACACAACAATTTGCTAATGAAAAATTAGGCCAGGAATTCAAAGGCTGGCCTGAGACTTGGTAGATTTTGGCTTTCCATGACACTGCTGCACAGGAAGGTTATTTATTTCTATGTTATGGTAGCTGGTGAGATGTTGTATATTGTATTTGTACAGTACTGTGCAGGAAAACACTTGGGAGCAGAGACAGAGTACGTACATTTGAGAAAATGAGGCACTAATATCCTATTAACAGCAGATGATTATGAATGAGTGTATTCCCTGAGGCCTTGAAGAAAGCCAAGAATGAAAATGAGCAATAATTCTCCAGTTCATTATGTCTGTTTTAAATGGGATTCCAAGAGGAATCTCTCACTATTTCTTCAGCAGTGGCTAAAGATAGGGTTTTGTCATAAAGTGATTTTTTTTTTGCAAGAGCCAGAGATCTGTCATAACCTAATGGGATAAAATCATGTAAATAAGAATATGTTTTCACACAAAATGAAGAGGTAATGGTATCATCAAATACAAATTCTTTGTTTCAGCAACTGATGGATAATGACTTAAGATACCTTTTTATTTTACATGATATTTTCGATTTGTCTCGGCAAAGATTGTAACTGAGTGCTTAAAAATTTGCTAAAGCAGACTGGGCACCTGATAGCTACAGGTATTTTTGAAAATCCTAGTGAGAAAAAATCCTTTTCACACTTTTTCTGTGAAGAATTAATATACAAAGTAGAGAGGTTGAAAATAAGAGGGAAGATTACTTTTCTGAAGAACATTATTTTAATGAAATAATGCATTATCTCTTTGTATCCTATTAGAGTAGCTCTATAATATGAAACTCATTATTAGGCTACCTGCTAATCAGCAAGGCTGTCATGCAGCATTACTAGACCTGACCAAGATACACACTGTGACTGAGGCATGACAGTATGTAGAGGTGGCCAGAATTCCACTTAGGAGCCTTGGCTTGCAAAGCTGGGTCCTCTGCTGTAGGAGGATCTGAGTGTCTTTGGGGTGAGAGTCACAAAGCCCAGGTGAGATGAGCACCTACACAGCAGTGTATGGGTAAAGTTATGGGGTATTCCTGTATAGGGCTTTGTTCTTCCATTCTTAAAGTCCAGCATCAAATGTAGCATTAAATTGCATTGCAATTAATATGCTGGACAGTTTTCCTAAATGGAATGTGTTCAATGGGCAATTTAATATTAACTGGTTTAATTACTGTGGTCTTTATCATAACACCTAAAATTGTATATGGGAAGTAGCAGTTATAAAATAGGAGAATATGAGATAGTAAGTGGGTAAGATTTCTGCAATTATAGACAATTTCTTTATTGGTTTTCCCCAAAAATAACCATTATCTCTCATTTTACCTATCTACTTTTCCTCTTTTACATTTGTTTTCTTTCTGTCTCCGTGCAGAGATAAATGAAACAGATTATGTGCCTTTGCTATGGTACATGATTTTGCTGTAATATATCTCTATATTGCCCCATGATTAACTTTTTAAGTCTCTGGAAATGGCAGAAGTTCCTTAAACTCTTACCATTTCCCTATTAATGGCAAGAAAGTAACAACTGTTACAGTTGTCTCATAAATTATACCATAACCAGGAAAAATCACTCTGGGCCACTGTTTTCTAGCAACTTGGTGTTTGTTGCTGTGATGAATAAGAAGACCCCTATTGATCTCCTATAAAATAAAAGTTCATTGGATGACAGAAAAAAAAAAAAAAGCCATGTACTGTTATGCATCTGTAATTAGAGTGACCACATGAAAAAAAATTCCCTGTTAGTGGTCAGCTACTGCTACTGTAATATGGAGTTTTCTGGAAGAAACTTGTTGGTAGTAGATAAGAAAGGAGAAGTGCAGACCACGACAAGATGAGATATTTGCATCTCAGGCAAGTGGACAGTTTGTACATTTGACTTTACAATCCCTCTCCAAAACCTGGTGTAGAGCTGCTCTTAGGAGATGCCTTACTAAGTCTCTCAAAGAGCCTTAAACTTACGGCTGTGGTGCAGAAAAACTTACGAAAGCTGGTGGGAACAGTTCTCACTGTGTACTACAAAATGTGTGAGACAAGCCAAGTGTGATTTAATGCATGTGCCATTAGTGCAGCAGATTTGTCCCTCTGCTCACAGAGATTTCTCTTGTCTGAAGGCCTCAGTCTTGCTTTTTCTATTGTATGCTGTGTGAAATTACAATGACTTATCATCTGATTTTTCTTCTTTCCAATGATCTCCCTCACATGGAACTAGGGGAAGTCTGGAATAAAAGACTGTAATATGATACTCTTTCTTTCTGAAAGTCATGGCTTGTTTTTATAATTCTTTTGTTGTTGTTTGGGGTTTTTTAATTGTTATTGTCATTGTTGATGGTGGTGTGTGGTTTAGTTTGTTAGTTTTGGGCTTTTTGGGGTATTTTTTGGTGGGTTTTTAATTTGTTTTTTTGGTTGGTTGTTTTTTTTGTGGTTTTGTTTGCTTTTTTGGTTTTTTTAGTTGCTGTTGTTGTTGTTTTTGGTTTTTTTTCTGGTTTGGTTGGGTTTTGGTTTTTTTTTTTTTGGTATTTTTATATTTTATTTTTAAGAAGTATGTCTACCACTCTCTGGAACATTTCAACTGTGTTGTCACTTCCAAAGTTGATGACAACAAGTTGTCATTTCCAAAGCCATTAATATATCCTCCCAGATAACACTTGTCAAAAGGTTCCTCAAAATGTCAGTGCAAGGTTTGCAGTTGGACTCAATGATCTTAAAGGTCTTTTCCAATCTAAAAGGTTATATAATTCTAAAATACAGTTAACCAAACTAAAGGTACTGTAGCAGTGTACGTATTTTATAGAACACGCATTATGTTAATTGATTCGATATTGTACATGTAAAGAAATAGGATAGAGCTGACAAAGAGAACTTGGAGACTTGATCATCACCTCAAGTGTAACAAATTGTTATAGGAAATAAGGACTAAGATTCCTCAAATAGAAGCTGAAGCATAACACAAGCAAACCACTTGGATTATGTTGACACCTTATCTGAATTCAATATCTGGTATAAACACTGTCCATTTTCTTTAATAAATGTAGTCACAATAATAACAGGTTCGCTGCAACTGGGAACTGTATGTAATGCCCAAAGATAGTTCTCCATGCTTTCTGAAAGTTTCCATGTAGCTCTGAGAACAATTATTAGCTTTTCTGTGGTGAAAACATACCAGTATTTTATCACTATAATTATCAGTCTCAGTGATGTCTGATTATAGTACCTCATGTTTCACAGCACAATCTATTCAGAATAAAGCAAGTAACTTAATGGTATCTTTGACTTCAGTCTGTCTTTATGTGTCCCTCCATGTAGCTGTGTGTGAAGCAAGTTCTCCTGTAAGCAGGAAGTATCCTCATAACGTCTTCAGTAAAAAAAGACTTAGATTGTTATTTTTATTGTGTACAGTGAAATGAGTTAAAACTGACAAACTGACTGAAAGTTATAGCTGCTTGCTTTTCCTCAAACATATGTTTGGCAAAGAAGTGTGGCCTCTTTAATTTGTCACTACACTCAAGATATTCCTTAGTGTACCCAGTTCTGTGTGTGGGGCAACTTTATGAAGCTACTTTTCCCTTTCTGAGCCTCTTTGTTTATCTGAAAAGCAAAGGCAATGATGCTGACTTACTTTCCGTAGTGTTTTGGCACTTGCTTGTTGAAAAGATCATGCAAGAATGAAGTATAGTAATTACCATTCTTCTTCAAAGACTATATTTTTTTAGTTTTACCAAAGGAGTTTCAGTAACTTCTGGTTTTATTATGTTATCTTTTGTATTCTATTATACCACTAATATACTACTTTTCTCAGTGAATTAAATATTCTAAAATTACTTTCTAGTGTAGAATTCTGGATAATATATATATTGTCTTAATATGTCTTAATAAAACAACTTTGGTTCTATTGGAAGATTAAAATGTAGATGAGGTGAACTGCCTGAAGAAAGAATATTCACTTAATAAACTAGTTTATTACAATAATGCTGTAGTATGGAAACAATTTTTCAAAGCCTATTAGCACACATAAAAACATTGTTATCTCTGTGTTTGTTTAAAGTAACTCTGAAACCTGTTTTGCAGAAGAGTTGAAGTTTGAAACGTGAGGTGACCTGGGTGAAAACTGCTAGATTTTATGATTTCTATTATTGCTGCCTTCATGGTGGTTTATTACACTTCTGGATGTATTCATTACTGACATACATGGCTAATACTTTTAGAATCCTGATAAGATCGTGATATCAATTTAGGTGTTGTGGTAATTTAAAAAGTTCATAAGCAAAATGTAAAAGATATTTTCTCTGTGTCTGTAATTTTTGAGTTTATTGATCATTTACTCATTATTTTTGAAGGGAGAGAATATAAATATAGCACTAAATTTACTTTTTGTCTCTCACAAATAATTTAATGTAAAGTAAAATGCTTACTTTCCCCACGACGGTCCTGACATAGCTCTAAACTGAGGGAGATACAGTTTCACGGAGTTGAAAATGGTACTGTTCTCTAGAGAACTCTATGTATCAATGGGGATATAAAGTTTTTAAAGAATAAGTTATATATGTGTGTTTTTATATATGTAATTCATATGCAGTATTTTTGCTGCAGAGGAAGGAAAGGCAAGCACCATCTGAAAAAAGGTGACAAATATCTGGTGAAAATACCACACCAGAGAGGTGCCGCACCTTTGCATGTGGTCAAAAGGAATCAAGCACAAAGACAATACATAAATATAGGACCCCTGTATGTTCCTCTGAGTCAGCAGCCTACTCTGTCACCTTTTTGCTAATTTTTCCTGTTGCACCTCTTAAGTAGAGTTTTCCAGTTCCAGATTTTGTAAAGAAAATTCATAGCCAAACTTTGTGTATTCAATATAATTCTGTAAAAGGGAGAAAAAAAAAATGTTGGGTGACATCATGAGGCTTTTCTGATAGTCATTAATTTCTCTATTCTTACTATAAGGAGAATTCTTCTTTAAGAAGTTTTCTGCAGGACCATGATCCCTGACCAGCTGGTCAGCTGTAGGTCCTGGGTCCCCTGGGCAGAAGAGATCTGAGAGGAGCAGGCTGAGGGGGACTCCCTCTTGCTTAGAGGCTGCTCAGCCCACACCATTCACCTGGCTGGGTGCCACAGGGCAGCAGTGCAGGGGTCAGTCAGTGCCTGCCCTCTGGCCTTGAGGCCCAGTGGCCTCTGCTAACCTGTCTGAGGGCCAGCCCACTCCCATGCTTCCTGATGTCTTCTAAACAAATGTTTCTTGATGACTTCAGATGTAGTTAGCTAGATGTTCTCCTCTCATAGATATTTACATCATGATTAGATTGCCCAATTCTACAGCATTTGATAAAAATAGGAGTTTGAAAAGCCAGCCAAAGAAATAGTGATTTCCTTGTGTTCTAGTATCTGTTAGAAAGCAAATTTCCTTTTTTCCCCTCTTCCTTTTTCCTTTTTCCTTTCCCCTCCCCCTTTCTCTGTCCCATTTTTTTTTCCCTTTTTTTGTCTTTTTTAAGGGCAATTGGAATAGAAGCGATTGAATTTCAGAGAAGACTACCTAACATAGTTATTTCAGCCCTTTCCTGGGCAAGTTAGTCAATATTAAGGCACTTTGACACATGGCAATAGGATAAGATGATCATCCTCAAACTGATGGAAAGATTGCAGATGACTTCCTTTTGTAACTGAGACACGTGAAAACCAGTGATATAGCTGAGGCAAAACCAATCTGTAATTATAGTAATTAGAATAAACCAATAAATTAGTATTTATCATTTTTTTATATCTTGTTCACATATCTTTAGATCAACTCAGAAATATAGTTAGGAACCAGGCCTGACAAGTACAATTTAATTACTATAATAGATTTCTTTGGATGCCTATGGAAGTAAAATGGTCAACAGGCCATTACACTTCCTTTATTTAAGAAATGTGCATACAAATGACACAATGAAAAATGCTTGCAGGTGATGTTTTTAGAAGACTGGCAAAAGATGTCAGGTGATGCACTTAGGTGTACATTTAGATGCCATCAGCTGAAGACACACATATGAAAGGCACAGTATAAAATTCAGAGTCCATTACACTTGCACATATTTTCCCCTGTATTCACAGAATACAAATAGACCATATAAAGTTGGGTGGGGCTGCCAAGGAGATTAATTTTTATATTAACAAAATTTCATTAAGACTCTAATACCTCTGTACTCCAGTCTGCAAGTACATTAAATCTTGCAAGATTAAGGTATTTTCGGTTCTTTACTAATTAATCAACTGGGCAATCTCTGTCTTTTCCTTTGTAAAAGTTACTAACAGATAGTGCTGTACATCTGCATTTTCCCAAATGAAGGAGATAAGAAAAAACAGTCCTTGATAAAGTGGCTGAGATTTAGCATGGCGAAGGTAAAATAGTTTTTGTGCCTTTGGTATTGGGTGTGGCAGGTTTGAAACAAGGGTTTGCAAGGCATAATCCAAACACGGCCTTTCAGAGAGATTCAGGATGTCGATGACTGCAGATGAAACTGATTCCTTTCCATTATAGAAACCAGGCAGTAAAAATATGATGCAGGGAAACAGGCAGCATACACAGAAGCTTTCATTTCAGATGTCTTAAGCCAAAGGAGTGATTCATTTTCAGGAACTGATTTTAATCACAGTCAAAGACAGCTATCCTACTGCTCACATATATCCTCCTCTATGCAACATTATCTCCACACAGGATGTTGCAACTAAGCATATAAAGTCCCTTATGTCAAAGGAATATTTGACTGACTGCCAAAAAAATTGAATTCTTTGAATTTGACATGTAGCAGAGTGTTCTGACACTTTATGGAATTCAAATAGTTTGTATTTATTGAAAAGCTGAGACTAAACAGATTGAAATAAAGTATTAAGCAGTGAGTAGCAGAGCACATTTTATATATGACAAGAGGGGTAGCTGGGATTTACCTCACAGAGGCTGAAATGCACACCACTAGCGTAGCCTAAACCCAAGAATAAATAGATCACTACTGAGGACTGACTTAGTCCAAGTAAACCATCTACTTTACCCGCAGATTAGTGAACACGCAAAGTTGTGATTCACACAACTTTTTAGTTTTTACTTTTTGCTCCTTTTTCTTCCACAAAGGAAACAGTATTACTAAATTGATGAAGAGCTGCATATGAAGTTTAAAGAAATCTGGTACATTTTTTGCCCCAATATGCACAGACATAAAAAGCGACCTAACCCAGTAACTGTGGAGGTGCCTCTACCCTGAAATTCCTGGGGGGAGGGACCCTGGAGTGTACGAATCTGTCCCTGTCTCTGTCCCCATCTCACGTGTGCCCCATACCTGTTCCTGGTTGGTTGGTTTGGGTGCCCAGGAAGAGAGCAGGGTCCCATGGCTGGAGAGTCTGCCTGGGAACTCCAGCCATGCAGCTGGAGGAATAAAATAATCCCTGAACATCTACAGAAATATCGCTTCATCTTCCCTTCCAAGTTCATCGCTGTCTTATACTTGTTGTAAGGATTCCAATTACAACAAATAACCTTTTTTTTTTTTTT
>JACBWW010000011.1:1707598-1737438 GCA_020086605.1 Lanius collurio | reverse complement strand
TGGTGAATGAAGGAGAATCTGTCAAGGGGAACTTAGTTAGAGTGTAAGAGCTCCTGATGTATGCTGATTTTGTTGATATGTTTCATCAGTTGAACAGTAGCAACTTAGAAAGCAGAAGTCAATCTCAACCTGATAATGAAGTCTTAATACTTACAGCCCATTAGAAAAGTAAATGCTGATCTTCAGAGTCAGGTTGCAAAAGCATTGCACATTACATAGTTTGAAAAAATGATTCTTAATAGCAGTCCTGTATGTTTGCTCTTACCCTGTTTCCTGGTGCTTAAGGAGGAACATGCCTTGCTTGCTTCTGCAAACTGCTGATATTGCTAAATTTTCCTTTTACCTAACAATTGGAATCTTTGCCGTGGAGCTGGTCGAGTCCAACGGGGCCCCTTTGGAGCAATGTAAATGGAGGCTATTAGGATATAACACTTCTCTTAGGCTTAAGAAGTGAATACATTTGTGAATTGTGAATACATTTAACTTAACTACCTACAGGTAATGATCTCTTCAGAAAATGTTGCTTTCAGTATAGATGGTAAGAAAAGCATATCCAGGATTCACTGGTCAATGTTTGAAAAATATAATGAACGAAGATGGCTTGTTAATGTCATATATAATGCAAATTGTTTATCCACTCATGATGTGATGAGTTGCTCTCCAGTTATTGGAAATGCTGTTTAACTCTTGTTTTTATAATATGAACTTCCAGTATTTTTTTTATATTGCACAATCAGATCAATTGAAATAATTAAAATATGCTGAAGACCGAAAGGTAACAGAGAAATACTTAGGTTCATTTTTTTTTTTTTTTTTTTTGTAATTTAGCTTTTAGTTGGTAAAATCACCTCTGGTTTTGACTTAATTGTGGTGATATGCACAAAGCTGCTGAGCTCTGGTAGATGATCAGAACCATGGAATCAGAGAATGGTGCAGTATTTTGGCTAATTTTCAGATTTTTCAATATTCTGTTTAAAAGAAAAGTTTGTGCTATTTGGTTTGATTGTGCTACAGTTACTCTACAGAATCATAGAATTATAGAGCAGCTTGGGTTGGAAGTGGCCTTAAAAATCACCTAATTCAAACCCCTTGCCATGGGTGGGGATGCCTTCCACTAGACCAGGTTACTTAGAGCTCCATCCAACCTGGCCTTGAACACTTCCAGGGTTTGGGGATCCATAACTTCTCTGGGCAACCTGTTCCAGTGCTTCTCTGCCTGCATAGTAAAGATTTTCTTTCTAATATCTAACTTAAACCTACCTGGTTTCTGTTTGAAGCGATAGCCCCTTGTCCTGTCACTACATGCTCTCATAAAAAGTCCCTCTCCATCTTTCCTGTAGGTTTCCTTCAGCTACTGGAAGGCCACAATTAGGTTACCCCAAAATCTTCTCTTTTCTAAAGTGAGCAAATCCAGTTTTCTCAGCCTTTCCTCACAGGAGAAATGCTTCATCCCTCTGATCAGCTTGGGGCTGATCCTCTGGACTTGCTTCAACAGTTTGATATCTTTCATGCTTTGGGGACCCCAGAGCTGGATGCACTACCCAAAATACCATCTTCTATTTCCAAAGTCAACATAATTATAGCTATGGACTTATATAAGGCCAAGGCACCCTCCTAGATCCATCTCCCCTCCCACCCCCAAAAAACCCAAACTCCCAAACAACAAACCCAAACACTTAATCAAAGAACAACAACAACAAAGCGAAAATCTCAAATACTATCTGGAATGAAAGGAAAACTGTCTTTTCATTAAAGCACTGAAACTTCCAAGTTCATCTAACTTTCTCCTAAAAGACTTTGACTATGCATTCATATGCAAATTAATAAAGAAATTTCAGTCCTGATGTAGTAAGGTTGTTTCAGCATGTAACTCCTCAGACAAATAAAATGCCAGTCAGAAATTGCTTAGTTGAACTGACTAAGTCTATTGCAAAGAAGCTAACAGTATTTCCATGGAAAAAAACCCAGCTCTATCAATAAGGTTTCTAAGCTTTATGGTACTCCCCAAAAGGGAATTACATCCTGAACAGATGAGGCAATTAATCTCTGTTTCCATCTCTTCACTTGGAGACTTCTGACTGCAGTGAACAAAGCCCTTTAAAAGCAATAAAAAAGGGTTGCTCCCTGACTGCTCCTACAGAAATTTATAGGATATTGTTCAAACAAAGACATTTCCCAGTGGAATGTCTCTTTTCACTGGTAGAATTTAGAAATTTCATGAACCACAAAGAAAGCCCCTACATATGTGAATGGAGTGTATAAGTATTCTGCAAGAATGGGATGAGAGATAGTACATTATATTTGGATTATTAGACAAGCCAGATCCTGAAAACATTTAATGAGGATCCTAGTAAATGTGACAGCTCAACAGTAGCAGTTTTTGATTTCACATTAATTTATCTCTTGTGAAGAACAGATATATTGTTTTTCAGACACATCTGTATTCCTCAAAGAAAACCAATTCAAGTTGAAAGAAAGTTTGACTGCCAGGAAGAAGATCATTAGGTGTGATGAATGAATCTGTGAATGATCTTAGTGTTCCTGCTGAAAGAGAAGAATTTCAGGAAAGACTGAAAAAGAGGAAAAGTTTTCAGGTCTGAAAAGTTTCTTGTTGGCAATATTTGTGCCAACCATCATGTCTCAGAGCTTTCACCAGAAAAACAGGAAATTATTTCCTCTGATGTTATATGCCTGTCTCTTGGCAAGTAAAATGGCCAAATGGATTCTGATGTGATTTAAAGTAAATGCTTACTTTAATTAGCGTTAACATTGCAGGATAGAATCCTGTATAGTGTAGGTAGACCAAATTTTATTGGAGTAGTTTGCATATAGAATGGACTTTTCTCATAGCTCTGTTTAAATCAGCAGGTTAGAGTTTCTTCTGAACATTAAAAGAAGAAGTCAAGATACTCAGTATTTTATATTTCTTTATGTTTTGTTCCCTGATGCTTATGAGCTCCAGATAGTTTTGTGGAGCCTGAGTTACCGTAGGACTCTTCTGTGCTGTACTGCTGGGAAAGAATCTATCAAGCACATTATCTGGATGTTAGTTGGGTCACAGGTGGAGAAGAACAATGTTCTCAGTCAATGCATAATGTTTCCTATAACACCAATGCAATTTAACTAATCTGGGTTACACCAGTGATACCAAATGCAAAAAGAAATAAATGGAATTACTTCAGCTGATGCTCAAAATCCAGAATTTGAATCCATTTGCAGTCTTTTCACTTGCAGCTTATGAAAAACTTCCAAATTTTAATAGTATTTAGTAATCTGTATTATTTTAAAGTTCTCTAGGTCTATTGCTTCTTCTGTTTTTACACTGTTCATCCTTTAACCTAAGAAACATACGAAAACATCATGTCCTCTAATTATCATTTTAAGGATAGCTTGGTTAGAGACTTGTTTCAGTCAATTTATCAGGGTAGTTGACCCATATCCGTAGAATTTACTCCAATTCAGCACAGGAGTCTAGTCAATAAACTAATTGTACGGGATTTAATAAGGAAAACTGTGTACATTTTGGGGTTGTGGAATTCAAGTTAGATTGCAGAAGCCCTCTGATTTTTTTCTTTTGAATGTACATCTTGAAAGCCTTATGGCCGTTCATGTGTATTAGACGATGATTGATAGAGGAATTATGTTAACTGAAAAACTGAATACAAATATATTTAGACACTGTGCTCAGTGTATATTATGGCTTTTTGAAATGTTCCTACAAGCATCTGGGACTCATAATAGTCTATTGCTTCAATGTAGGTACATGGCTGGTGCCTTTATGTAGATACACCTCCTCCAAACATGTCAGACATGGATATAACTTGCTTGCATCTATGAGCATTGTGCAATTTGTCTGTTTTCTTCTGTAAAAAAAGTTCCTCTTTGATTGCAAAGTAGCAATCTGTTCTGACAGTCACTGCTTTCTCAAATTTGTGTAGCAGAGATTTCTCCAGCTCAGTCCTTTAACAATTAATTTATTGCCTGCTTTTGGCCTCAGTCAAACAGCAAGACAAAGCTGAACCTGGCAGGAGTCATATATAGTATATTGTCCTTGGGAAATACAGACAAGACAGTTTCCTAGAGGGTTTTTACTGTTTCTAAATTATATTAATCTAAAATGGTCTTCTGTATAATCAGTCTTTGTAGGAAGTCTCTCCTGGAAACTTCATACATTACTTATGTCAGAAATCTGCATGCATATTCATGATTATTCAATTACTCTGCTTTGAACTGAAATAGCATTAGTGACTGTATTTCTGTCAGAAACCTGCTCAAGCACCAAATTTTGTTGCAGTTCCTCAAAAACAACCAACCAACCAACCAACAAAACCAAAATAAAAAAAGCCCAACCACTTAAACTCCATAAAAAATTAGAAAACAATCCTGACCTCCCTACAAAAATCAAGTAGTCAAGATCACTCAGCCCCCTTAAAAAATTCTTTTAAACATATTAGCACTGAAAAGAGAGGTAACTTTTTTGATTCAACTGTTATTCAGGTTACTATTTTCTTTCCTTCTGATATGATTATTTTTTTCAGTTTAATATTATTCTCTGTATTTAAGACCCTTAACTCACTAAAAAAAACACTTCTAAAACTGCACTATTAGCAAGGAGTGAGTACCAAAAAATTTGAAATCTTTAGCATCCTTGTGCAAAAAGATTTCCTGTACATTTAGATCATAGCTTATGAATGAAGGCGTTCTGAACTGATTTACACCCCCTTGGAAGAACACAGGTCAAGTGAATACCTTGAGCCCTACAGAGGACCTAGTAGAAACTAAAGGCTCCGTCTCTGTCTCAGCAAAATCTCATCAACTCCATACAGCTCCTATTGTGACAGCTGGCTGTGCATCAGAAGACAGTTATTACTCCAGACAAACCTGGCAATCCTAATGTGGGTGATTAATGCTATTTTTTTAATCAGATGTAGGGATGTACATGAGGCTGAGTTTCACAGTGCATACCAAAGTGCATGTCACAGGTATGAGAAATTATCCAGCCTGCACACATTTTATTTATGGACAGGCACATTTCCTCTGGGTGACAGGAAACCTAGGAAATTTTGTTCCCAAATGAATTGGTTTGGATTGGCTTGTATTCAAAATGATCAACCTTTCTGTTTGAAATAATAGCAGATTTCTGAAATATATAGCAGACATCTGAATATATAGAAGGACTTCAAGATAGCAGAAATTAGTCTTCAAATGTTAGGAATTACTGTCAGCTTTGTTGAATAGTTGCCTTCACATTTAAATTAAGTGCATTGCAATAGGGTATTCTCTTTCTGAACAATATTACCCTCATAATGCTTTCTGTCTAGAGTTCGAATATTTGACTGAAGAGAAGCATGTGGTTGTCTTCTTATGTAGACAGCTTGCAGAAGGGAATTTGCATGAGAGATTTGTCTAACAGTTTTGGAATGCAGTGGGTGCTCACACTGAGGAGCATAAAATTATTTAGTTTCAATCCTGCAAGGCTTGCAGTTTAAAAATTATGATTAATGCAGAGAATGTGCTTTGAATCTTGGGTCCTACCCCATGACTGTTTTAGGAGGCTAAATCACATATGCAGCCTTGAGGCTGACTCATCTTAAATGAGAATAATTATTGCTTTCCTCAAAAAGCAAGCTAAGTATAATTTCTTTCACCTGTTAAGGATTTTACAGGTTGTGAAGTTACAGGAAAATCTTTCAGTCGGTGAAAGCAGAAAGGAGAAAATATCTAATTTGCAACAAGAATTATCACAAGTATATAATTACTTGGTGCTGAAATGTGGCTTTTTGGGCAAATATTGCAGATCTTATATTAGGCTGGGAGCACTGTTTTGGGTCTTTTGATGCACTTTTTAAACTATTATGTGTACTTTTTGGATTTTTTCTTTCTTTTTTTTTTTTTTTTTTCTCTACTTCTCCTAAAACAAAGGGCAATTTGGAAGACTCCTTTAATTATTTTGGCATGTTGAGAGGGGGGATAGAGACAATTGGTGTAACAGTAGAGGTTTGTTTTCAGTTTGCACATTTTATACCTATATGCAGCAAGTGAGCAATATTTAGAAAAGACAGAAGCAGTTAGTTCCAGGAAATACAAAATGAGATACGTTCCCATGTGGACACTGCTTATGCAAGGCAGAGGTGGCTGGTGCTCAGCATGGGTGTGCAGCTTGTCCTGGAAGCGCTGGCAATGGCTGCCCCTGCACGGGCTTTGTAGCTCACCTGCAACTCATCAAATCTGCTGCAGACTCAGCCTGGCATGTGTCATGGTTCCAAGTGAGATATGCAGCCAATGAAAAGGAGCTGCTGCACCTGAAATCTCTGGTAATCAAAGTCTTCAGACTTGACAGCGTAGACAAAGCTTGCAAATGAAAGAAAACTCCTGGGGAAAGCCTTGAAATGCAGGAACTACTTTTGGAATAATCCTATAATAAGTGGGATATGCTCCAACAGAGAAACTATGTGAGAGAGAGAGCAATTAAAACTGGAACTAATCAAATAAAATGCCAGTTGGTGCAACAAGTAATAATTTGATATTTACAATCTGTTCTGGTGTTGTAAAACTCACCAGGGGGCTGATATGGAGTGCATGATATTTTCTGTAGCAGAACCCGAGTAAAATGATGGTACTGATTTTAATTTGTAGGGCTGAGCCTGCTTTCCTGGGGGTATTGACCCTCTGCTGTAGCTTCAACTTGACCCTCTTCCATGCTTAAACTTTGTGTTTATAATGAAGCACCACAGGGAGTAGTTTGCTCCTTTTCATCTTTTTCCTAGGTGGCAAGACCACTGTCATCTTTCAGTACAGTGGAGAGAAGATGATGAAATTTAAATAGACAGCTTAAAATTGACGATTTTACTTGCATCTGTCTTCCATTGTGCTTTCCAAGCAGGTATGTCTCTTTCCAAGTTGGATAAAGTCTGAGTAAAATATATTTATCAAAATGTGGTTTTAAATATGATTCTTAGTCTGAAGCTAATTTAATAGAACACACTCACTAATTTTGTAGAAGCTGGTTTTGTCATTACTGCTGCTGTTTGGAGGGAGAGCTAATGGTAGCAACAGTTTAAAACCAATTTCTTCAGTATAAATAACAGTATCTTGAAATAGCTGATCTAGTAAATTTATTTGCAAAGTTAGGTTTTCCAAGTTCATCTCACATGCAACTTCTTAAATAACCTCTTGCTTTTTAAATGTTAATAACTTCTATATTACTGAGTTTGAGATAACCAATTCCTTCACTATTTAAAATGAAAAACATTGGTCATTAAGTTCTGTTGCAGGTTCTTGATCAGTTTTCTTCCTCTGGGATCATCATTTTAATAGACCTACTTATCTTATGGAACATAATTTAGAAAAGAGAGAAGATCTTTGTGAAAAACTGCATTGCATTGTTTCTCACTGTGGCTATACTATGAGTTTGCTTGCTTTTCTACTGTCTTAGGAGAATGGGTGTACACCCAAAATCTCTCTCTCCCTGAAGTTCAACATCATGATACATGTACAGAATGTCTAAGAGGTTGTCAGGCACTTATGACAAGAACAGGGTTCAAAGTGGATCTTTCTTTTTTGAACAAAAAAGGGAAAGTGAACAGGTGACAGGAAAGTTCTGCCTATTAATTTCATTCTTCAGCAGATTGTTTCCTTAATATCTGCTGTTTGCACTTCAGACTTAAGGTATCCCTGACCTAGTTGTTTGATATGATACTGAATTGACAGCTTAAATTCTTTAGGAGAAGAGAAGTAATTTAGTGTGAGAGAACCTTGAGAAATCTTTGAAAGACTTGTGGAAATTTCTACTCAAACAGTATTTATCTGTGTCTTTATGAACTTAAAACTGAAGTTTAATAAAATAATCCTCAAAATAAAAGTGAAATTCTGAGTGTGTGTATGTTCTACTAGTTCAGTGAAGGGAAGCAGAGGTAAAAAAATCTCCCAACCATGATGTGTAAAGCAAGAAGTGAATGGTTGAAAAGGAAAACAAATTTCAAGGGATGTACTTAATAAATATTTCACAGAGTAAATGACATATGAAAAGACAGATGCAAGGCCATTCAGGATTCATTTGCACAGACACATGCTACTAGTCCTCTAGATTTTTTTTTCTGCTGGGAAATATTTTGTATGAAACAGTAGACAAAGTAAGTGCAAGTTAATGCTAGCCATATGCAGAGATGTTTTATGTCTCTCTGCCCTGTTCACTATGAAGGTGTATGTGGTGGGGTTTCAAAAGTGATGTCTTCTGTCAGTAACCGAGAACATATTTGGTTGGTGATGTTTTCTACAAATCAACTGGGACTTCCACCCAAAAGAACTAGTGGAGAACTTGAGTACCACTGATGCCTCTTTTTTTTTAGGAGAGTGGATAAATGAACACTAAATATGCTAAAATATGTGGATATGCTAAAACCCACACAAGCTGCTGCTTGGGAAGACTGGTGTGTCTTCCAGCATCTGCTGCCATACCTAATTTTCCCAGTGATCTTTCAGTGATCTTCAGTGGTAGGGATGAAATAATTAAAAATAGATTGATTTTATGGCATTCATTTTAACTGTTTCTTTTTCCCGTGCTAAATACAAGGTAGATGACTACATTTTATCTTTATAAGTTATTAGAAATAGTATTTCGAATGAAGAAATACTGCTTTATACTGAACATGAAAATTGCACAATATTTGTCTTAAGCTGACTTCTGTTTTCAGGATATGGAGACAGGAAGGAACAGATTTTAATATTTTTGCTTTATAAACTCTATTTTAAAATGTACTATTTCACTAAATTTGTGATATGGATTAAGGGTATATAGTTATATATCAAAATCCTGCAGTACCTCTGAACAAACAGCATGGGGTTACTAAAACTACCTGTACAATAAGATAATGAGAGTCAATTACATTATTGCAGGTTAATATGAAAAAAAAAATTTTTTTTGATAAAAACTTTTGGTGCCCGAGAGGAATTCATTAACAGTTTAAGGCTTGCATGGACAGCAAAGATGAAAGGGTTTTTGAGCTGCATATTGAAAACATTGACATCAGAAATATCCTGATGAAAGCACTCATGAACATAACCTTGAATACAGGGCTTATTTTATGAATTCTTATGCCATTTCTGTAATTACTTATGCACTTATTTAAGCTCTATACGGGGCATGTTTAGATATGTCATGTGTGGCCGGGATATATTTTTTTATTGTGGATTACTTCCCAAGTAAGGCAAAAGGGTCCTCTTCAGTATGCTTGACTGAAAACTCAAACCCATAATTTCCAGCATTGATTTCATGATACCACAACTGTAAATTTGGCCTTCTGATCTTCTATGAGTGGCATTTGTTTTGAAATCCTAGCAATAAATTATGTTTTAAAATTGGCTTAGATTTGCACCTTGTGCCACCTCATTGTCTTTCTGCTGTTAATCGTGAAAATAAAAAAAATTGTCGTGGATCTGTTCCATCTGTTTTAGTGCTTTAAAGCAAGTATCAAGTCCTAGGAGAACCCCAAGCCTTAAGTTAGCCCTCTTCCTTACCTCTTGCTTGTTTTCCTTTCTTGGTGTGACAACTGCTTAGTCCTTCACCAATTACTGGAAGGACACCTTTCCATATGTCAACAAAGAAAAAGACCTACTGCTGGCAAATTTTACCACAAGTAACCCTGAATGCTGCAGTGCTAATTATAGCATTCAGAGGAAGCAAGAAGGATGTTAAACTAATTGCAAAATGTGTGGAAGAACATTAATTGTAGTAATTCAAAGTTATTCTGATGAAATTTATGTGAAGCTCAGTTGGAAATTGTTGTAGTTCTGATGAATCACAAAGGGAGGGGGAAGGTGGCTAGTTTTGCTAGTCAGAAAATGGGTCAAAGACTTCTCCCTGGAATTTCCATATGATAGGTGTATTTCCAGGTGTCTAATCTCTTTTGCCCTCTCAAATACCAATGTGACTTTTAATTGCTGTACATCTTTGTGAATTCAGTTGTGTTATGTTGTAAGTACCTCTTTGGTTTTTTTCCAAGTGTTTCTCCACCATAGTCTTTTCCAAACACAATTGGCAAGCCAGAAATTTTTTCAGTATTCAAATCTTTCCTGTAAACTTCCCTTTTATAGAGGTATCCATGATAAATTAACTTTGACTCATCCTGTCTTGTAAATATTTGGATTATGTGGTTGGAATCTCTTTATACAATAAAAATGTTCAGTGGTATTATTTGTTCTGGTCAATTATATTAGCTCATCAATTTATTTTTCTACATATTGTTTATACTGATGATAGGGAAGCAAAAAGTAAAACAATGTGTTTAAATACAAGTCAGGGTGACCCAAAGGGAGAGCCTGCAAAGTCACACTGATGTTGCTGAGTAGTGTACACCCAACCTTATGGATGGGGGTGGCAATGCCAGAAGACCTCAAATCAATCTTCAGGAACAAACAGAGCTGATGCTTTTAAATAGTTGTGTCTTCCTACTATGATTTATTTTGTTGGAGCATCAGGTTTTGGCTAGACATAGAGGATTACATGCAGGGTGTCCTGCTGCTGTAGGAGGAGAAAACACCTGTAGGTCGTAACTATTCGACCAAAGGAGAGTGTTTGTAAAACATTTGGATTGATCACCTCTCTGGGCTGTTATTATGATGAATAGCAGGGATACTCAAATATTTGTGGGAGAAGGTGGCAGAGAGGTCAAAGGTGAAACACAGGATCTGGATCTGGAAGTTTTGTATTTATTTCTTGTCTGTGAAACAACTCTGGCATGACTGCAAAGTGCTCACTCAGTGGCTGTGCCATATGTCCTGGAATGAAGAGAGAACAGTGATAGATTTTTTACAGGATTTATACAAAGCTAAATTTCTAGGTGATTGAATCCACCAGGATGATAAAAAGAAGCTCAATGCAAGAATAGATAATCCTGCTGCTACCTTGTGCAGAGAGGAGAAATTAAACTGTTCCAACAGCAAGAATATGTCTGCAGTGATATCACAGCTAAGAATTGTGGCTTGAGCTTCACGTTTGTAAAGCTTTGTTTATATTACTTGTTTTTGTGAAGCTGAGCATGTTGCTGCTGCTTTAATTGTTTACTGTAATTTGGAGTTGCTAATTTATTTGAACAATTGCCTTTCCTTCCTTATTCAGTGTAATTTTAAGAATGTTGAGAGATTATTCCTTTAAAGTGATCCTGTCATACAACATTCTTTTAGTGTTTCTGTTGCTCAGGAAATGCTCTTTTGTTTTAAAGACTTCTTAAGACTTTCAAAAGACATGTTAAAGGTTGTGTTAACTTATTTGGAGCAATGTTTCTGATAGAAGTTATCTAAGACACCTGATAACTATGCTTCTGTTATCTCGACTATGTCTTCAGCAACCAAATAAAAGTTTATTTTATAATTTATTTTACACACTCTAGCTGCAATAATCTAATCCCATCTACAATTTGTTTCTCTCCCATTGCACCATCCTGTATTCATTTCTTCAATCAGTCCCTGTTTTCATTTATACCATCTGATTCCCCAGTTATCTTCCATGTTCTGTATTTCCTTTCTACAGTATTTTCAGCTTTTTTCCTTACCCGCCATCATGTGAGCTACTGAATCTGCAGGAGGTAGTAAGTGCTGTGGCTTTTCAAAGCAATATAGTCACTATCTTCAATCAGAAAGGCTAGTTAGCGAGGATCAAAACATTGCTTTTCCTCAGAGTGGAAACCTTAGTCTTAAATTTCCACTCTTCCAAACTTGGTGGAAATTGCCAAGTTTTAATAAAGGAGCTGTCAATTGTTGTATTTAAGTCTCACTTTCAGAGTCAAACTAACAATATTTGAAGACTTTACTGTCAGCACTGAAATATTTAGGTGATTACTACTTACTGGTAAATTTTATGTAAGTTAGAGATCATAAAAACAGTACTATTAGATTGCTGATAGAGTGGGTGGAGGGGATTTTTGTTTGTTTGTTTGTTTGGGTTGTTTTGTTTTTTGTTCAGTTTTGTGTTTTGGTTGGTTGGTTGGTATGGTTTGTTGGTTGGTTGGTTGGTTGGTTTGGTTTGGTTTGTTTTTTGCACCCAGCTAGTATGTACTTATGATAGATGAAGTATGGGAGGGAAATCCAAACTGGTCGTAAACAAATGAGTCAAGAATACCTGGATTGTCATGTACTATGGGAGTGTGCTTTCCTGACCTTGAACATTGTCTCCCTGAAAAATCTGGCAATTTTACTGTCAGCTAAAGATAGGAAAAGTCCCACAAATGATCAAATCCATTTTGCAGTGGAAATTTATATTCAAAATAGTTGAAATCTGTTCTACTATATGAGGTAATATAGTACATACACTGTAAGAATGCCATAGGTAGGAGAAGACACGTATCTATCAGGTTACACAGGTGAGAGCAGATTCCAGAAAGGTTCCAAGTGAAAGATTTATGTGACATTTGGCAGGGCTACTACTGGTAAAGCTCAGTAGAAGCATGGAAAGATATGGGCTGGAAGGCAATTCTGGAAACAATTTAATACTAATTACTTGTTCAAAGAAGGGCCTGCTCCAGAGTTAAATCCAACTTAAAAGTACTTCTGTGCCAGTAATTGTAAGGAGGAGGCAACTGTCCACCTTTGCTGGGAAATCCAATGGAAGGAAGGCAGAAGATGAAATGGAAGTGCTTGTCTCATTCCTTCTGAAGAAAACACAGTAACTGAGAAGGGACCTATTTTCAGTTGAATAGACCATGTTTGTTTAATAATTTCCGAGATAATATTATTATTATTAAAATAATACTTCTAGTGCAGATTCTGAGATGTCTGCCATATTCCTAAAGAGAAATTGTTCAATGGTAAGTATCTATTATTTGTTTTTGCCTCCAAGCCAGCTGTTTTGTAGGCATTCAGGTTCTTGGACTGTTTGCTGTAAATCACTTTTGGGGAAATCTAGAAACTGAGGAGTTTAATTTTGTCCAAGATGGCTCTAACTGATTTGAGCACATTTGTCTCAATGTGAGTTATGCAAAGGTCAAGAGAAGGGGCTCTAAGAAGAGGAAAAGCCTTTTTCAATGACAGTTCTGAAAGATTTTTTTGGCCCAAGATCTCTTTCTCTTGCAATCGTTCTTTAGTGCTGCAAGGTGTTAATATACCACTCTTGTCATAAAGTAAAGCCAGTACTTCTGATACATACAAAACCTGTGTATATCCTTTTGAGATGGATGAAATATGTCTTATTCTTCCTTCAAGGGCAATAAAGTGGCTTGATGTGCCCTTTTGGCTAGAAGAAATCTTAATATAAATTTCTTTGTATCTCATTGATACCAATACAGGTTTCACAAGGGAGGAGGCAGCTTAATTTTGACAATCCCTAAGGCTTAAATGAAGTGGCTATATCATAAATATAATTTTGCTCTGAAAAAACAGATTTTTAAAACAAAACTATTCTTTTTTTTAAGTGCCAATTTTGTTTAAGGGAAAAAATCAAAAGTTGACATGCACTTAAGATAGATTGTGGAAATACTAATTTGGTGTTATTTCCTGGTAAAGTATTTTTTAATTGGGTTTTTGTGCAAAATTTCCTGTTTGCATAGAGAAAGGGTTTTGTCAATACCAAGTTCCCACTGATTTTTTGAAGCATGCTGATTCCTTTGGTGCACTTTCTTGTGAAGTTGACCCTGAAGTTTGGGTCATTGGTTCTTTTGCATTTATGACTATACTCTATTGCTTCTTGACAGCTTTTAGTGCTACAAGTAATTTCGCATAAAGAGAAGCACCTACATTTTTGATGATTATAATGTTTTTTGTTCACCATCCAGCAGCTTGGCTTTTTATGAATGTCCTATTGATTCAATTTGAGTGGGGCTTGCTCAATCTGCAAAGGTGGTAAATGCCAAAAATGTGAGGACTGACAAGTTTCTTTCTGTACTGTTTTTATTGGAAAAATCTGATTTTCAGAATTCACATAAGATCCTACTTAAAATGTGTCTTAATTAAGAACTCTTTAGAAACATTTGCTTTGTTGCTTGGCTGTGGCGTTTAAGCACCTCTAGATCTTTGCTTTGCTGATTAACACTGGGGTAGTTTTTGGCTCCTTGTTGGGATCTTTTGGACAGCAAGGCTTGGTGTTTATAGCGGACCCATCCCTATTTCATTTATCCAGGACAGGCGTGTGTGATGAAGACAAAGAATGCATAAAATTATCTACCTGTCCCTATTTACTTTATATTTTGGAGTGAAGTGTAATAATTTTAGTAATGAAAGCAGTTTGCTTCCCAGAAGGTTTTTGCATTCTGTTGGGAGTCACTGAACACAGCATTTTATTTGGTAAGTGATGCACATCTGATGAGTGATGCAGCTACAGAACTGTAAAGCCTGAACAGGTAAGGAGTAATTCTATATATTTTCTGCAGTGGGGTGGAAAACTGAATTTGAAGGATCTGGACAGACTGTATAACAGGGCAGAATATTTATTTAAAACTCCTCTACTCCTTATGTGGCCCTTGGAAAGTATTGGCATTGTAGAGTAGTATTTAAAATATCAGACTGGTGAATAATGAGATGTATTACACTGCTGCACATCAGCATGAGATTGTACAGAACTAGTCAAAATGGAAATAATGAGCCTTGTAATTCCCCCGAAGAACTTCTATAGTCCCTCATACCTCAGTCTGGAATTCTGACATGCTTTTATGCCAGTTCAAATGCTACACATCCAACTTGTCAAAGGCCTGGTCTTTTTATTTAAGAGAAATAATTTGTGTTAATTCAGCTCTTTAAAAATGAAACTGGAGCAAATCAGTGCATCAGCCTCTGTGTAACAGCCTAATGGCTAAGGGTATAAGCCGAGGAATATCACTCCAGTTAAATGCCAGTTTTTGTTTTTCACAGTTCAAATTTTCAAAGATAAGATACAGAAGATATCTATGTCCTTAAATTTGAAGAAGTAAAATGCATTTGGAAATGAAAAGTAGATGAATGGCTACTGGATAATACAATTTATTTTTATCATATGAGAAGGAAAAATCCTGTCATGGAAATGGAGTTAAATGTATGTATTCTCTTCTGATGACTACATACTATTGATTTTTACCAGAAATAGTTTCTTATTACATTTTTGTTCATCATAGTAAGTCAGCTAAGTATTTTTAATCAATGCTGATTTAAAATAGCATAATATAAAAATCTGAAGTTTTCTTCTTTAAGTCAGTAGTGAGACTTGGGCTGTATTAGTGCAATGCTGCAACTGAGATGCTCAAATGCTGACATCTTACTCTTCCTGTCCCACAGGACAGAATGTTATCTTGGAAATTAGGAGGTAAAGAATAATTTCAGTTTGCATAAAATCCCACAGAACATAATTAGTTAACTTTTTTGATGGTTTATCAATGAAATAAGTGTTTCTCTGTTTAATATTTCCCAAGATTAAAGTATCTTTACAGGAATATTTGAAAATTATGTCTACATTACTTTTAGATGCTAGCAGCAGCCCAATCTATAATGAAATGTGGTAACCATTCACATCTGAGACATTCCCTGAGACAGGCTCAACATGCAGAAAGGGTGCACAATATGCACTATTCGCTATTATTTTGTTGACTGGCTGAACACGGAGACTTAGAGGATAGGGGCAATGGCTACAAGTTACTGCCTGATGCAGCAGACGTCTGATGTCTCCTCTGGGACTGCCCCACCTTTCAAGGTGCTTTGCATGAAGAAAATGATTCCACATGCAAGTGGAACCAAACAGTTATGAGCATGATGGTTCATCTGGAGCAGAGGTGTTGGCTACGAAGGTAAGTGGGCCTATGCCCTGCATGAAAACTCCTGTAGAAAGAGAATGTATCTTTTTCATAGGAACCTCCTGGAGGGAATAGAAGGCTCAAGATGCACACCAGATTTGAGAAGTCTGCTGCCTACCTGGAGCCCAGATTAAAGACATGAAGAGAAAGTTTCTCACCCTGGTACAGTCCTCAGATTATTATCATTATTGATTTTCCAGGTAAGCAGCTATGAAGTCCCAGAAGGAAGTCCTAGGGCAAACGAGAGACTTCAGGGCCTTGAGAGGACTGGTTAAGGCATTAGGAGCACAAGCAGTGTCCTCCTCTATCCTTCAAATTGCAGGGAGTGATGCAGGAAGAAGCAGGAAGAGCCAACACACCAAGACCTGTCTCTGAGCCTGGTGTCACTGGCTCTCTACAGCTTTTTGATGGCAGACCAGTTTGCATGACACCAAGCCTGATGGCAAGAGATGGGGTACACTTCTCTCAAAAAGGGAAAAGAATCATTGCTCAGGAGTTAACAGGGATCACTGAAAGAGTTTTAAACTCAATTTGAAGAGAGAAGAGAATAAAACCTGCCTTGACAGACATAATCCTGGGAGCAGCATACCAGTATTTGAAGGAGGGTGTGCTAGGAAGGTCCTTTGGCCTGCCATGTCAGTGGAAGCAGGGGATGGAGATGCATGTGGCAGCAAAGAGACAAGGCTTATTGATGTGTTAGGAACCATGCAAGCACCTCTACTACTACCTGAAAGGAGGTTGTAGCAAGGTAGGGGTCAGCCTCTTCTCTCAGGTAACAAGTTACAGGAGAGGAAATGGACTCAAGTTGTGACAGGGGAGCTTTAGATAGAATATTGGGAAAAATGTCTCCATTGAAAAGGTTGTGAAACGTTGGAACAGTCTGACCAAGGTAGTGTTTGAGTCACCATCCCTGAGTGTATTAAAAAGATGTGTAGATGTGGCACTGAGGGACATGGTTTAGAAGTGAAGTTGGCAGTGATGGATTAACACTTGAGTTTGATATTCTTAGAAGTCTTTTCTAACCCTAATGATTCTATGATTCCATAAGCAGCTCTTGGCATGCTTACATATAAAAGTTTTATGTATTCTTTATTAACAATTCAGCCATTTTTCTTCAGAGCCAGAGATCAATTTTATCTTCCCTTTGACAGTGATGTTATTTAAGACTATAGGTAGCTACTCAGAATTTGTAAATAAGCACTGCTTGAATACAACATTAGTACTGGACTGGAGAAATAAAAGGATAGTAGGCAGATGACTAGGGTTATGGTAAAAAGAAGCATTCTTAACCAGAAAGTGGTGAACTGTGATGGTACCATCCTACTAGAATATCATTGTGCTGCAGTACATATATTCAATACTGTTAATGGTGTTAGAACTAAGCAAAAGCCTTTCACTAGGAGGACTAATCCATTAAAATTCATAGTGATTCTCTACACTGAAAAGGTTTGTATAGAGATGAAGACTTACAGCTGGAATATTTTTTTTTATTTCATGCATCTGTACTTTAGCATGTGTCGTTTTTATTCACTATTTTTAGATAATGTTTCCTATTGAAAATTGAGCTGTATGATAAAGCTGTATTTTATATGGAATTTTCTGTTCTTCTGTGATATGTAGGAACACTGAATTTATCATAACTTACATGGCAGAATCCAGAGCTTACTCTCAGCAGCCTGCAATTCATGTTGTAATAACTCTGGATTGCAACCAGTCAAGATACTATCAATCCAGTGTTAACAGAGGCTGATGCATTGAAACTCAATGTACTGTAAGTAATCTAATCCCAAAGAAAAATATTTAATACAGCTGTCCAGTATGCCTGAAATATCTACTTAGAGGAACAATCAGTTTTAAGAGGATTTAAAACTGATTATTAAAGTTCATCAATACCAGCTGAACAGAACTTCCTGCAGGCAGGAAGGCAGGTGGCAGTGCCATCCAGTACAGGATGGCTGGCTCAAATGTGTCTCTTTGCTGACTTTATACATCTACAATTCTATTATGAAGTTCTAGTATTAATTTTTCTTACTTGAACAGTATCTGTATAAATTGTGAATTCTGCTTATATAAAGTGTACTGGACTCAGTCAGAGACCCCTTTAAAAGGGCACAAAATTTGCAAGAGTAGCTGAACAGTGCGTAGATTTTTTTTTCCAATGAGAGGCTATTTTCACAGAATCACAGCTTAAACGAAGTTCAAGGGACCCACAAGGATCACAGAAATCCAACTCCTGGCCCTGTCCAGCACCATGCCCAGGAGTCACACCTTGTGCCTGGGAGCATTGTCCAAATGCTTCTTGAACTCTGTCAGGCTTGATGCTGTAACCACTTCCCTGGGGAGCTGTTCCAGTGCCCAAACACCCTCTGGGTGAAGAATCTTTTCCTGATATTCAACCTAAATGTTCCCTGACACGACTTCAGGCCATTCACTCTGTTCCTGTCACTGGTCACCACAGAGAAGAGATCAGTGCCTGCCCCTCCTCTTCTCCTCACAAGAAAGTTGTAACTGTAATGAGATCTCCCCTCAGTCTCCTCTCTCCAGGCTGAACAGACCAAGTGACCTCAGCCACTCCTCGTATGGCTTCCCCTCCGGGCTCTTCACTATCTTTGTTGCCCTCCTTTGGACACTCTCCAATAATTTAATGTCTTTTTTGTACTGTGGCACCCAAAACTGCCCCCAGCACTCGAGGTGAGGCCGCCCCAGTGCAGAGCAGAGCAGGACAATCCCTTCCCTTGCCTGGCTGGCCATGCTGTGCCTGACACCCCCCAGGACACACATGGCCCTCCTGGCTGCCAGGGCACTGCTGACTCATGGTCAACTTGCCACCCATCAGAACCCCCAGGTCCCTTTCCATGGCACTGCACTCCAGCATCTCATTCCCCAGTTGGTTCACATGTGCAGGGTTGCCCCATGCCAGATGTAGAATCTGGCATTTGCCCTTCTTCACATGGTTGGTGATTGCTCAGCCCTTCAATCTGTCGAGGTCTCTCTGCAGGGCCTGCCTGCCCTGGAGGGAGTCAAGAGCTCCTCTCAGTTTTGTATTGTCTGCAAACTTGCTTAGCAGCCCTTCCAGTCCTGTGTCCAGGTTGGTAATGAAGGTGTTGAAAAGGATGGGGCTGAGGATGGAGCCCTGCAGAACCCCACTAATGAGAGGTCACCAATCTGATATCACCCCATTCACTATAACCCATGGGCCAGCTGATCACCTGTCACATGATGTGTTTATCCAGCTATGTACTAGCCATTGTGTATGTGTATGTTGAGATCTTAATAAACTTCATAAGTTTTTAAAGCTTCAATAATCTCTTGCTCTAAAAAAATATGGTCATTGTTCCACAGTAGATTAACTATTAATGTAAGTTAGAAAAAACAGGAATCTGCACTTTTCTCGTATTAGTACCACCAAGTTAGTTTCTAATATCCAAATAGGTATTCCCAAAGAAAGGAAGGCAGAGAAACTTCTGCAGAGTGGAAAAGTGAGATATAAGGGACATTTCTCATGATCCTTTATTTACTTGGGCTCTGATTAAGCCAGGTACTGCCTAGATTGTTCTTACAGCGAAGAAAATTGCAATTTATGATATTTGGAATTAATTTTTTTTCCAATCCCTTCTTGGCAAGTATCAAAGTTGGTTTGAGTTCTGCCGATAAGTATATAAAACTTTTTTAATAAACTGTTTATGTCTCACATTTAGTATTTACAGAATAGAGAGATAGTTATCTG
Source organism: Lanius collurio (assembly GCA_020086605.1). NCBI lineage: Eukaryota > Metazoa > Chordata > Aves > Passeriformes > Laniidae > Lanius > Lanius collurio. The sequence goes on along the minus strand of JACBWW010000011.1, from coordinate 1,717,965 downwards.
GTCAATGAAAGTCAATGTATAAATGAAAAAAAAAAGTATTTTCTGTATTTTTGTCTTTTAGCATGTTTTACCATTACACTGTATCTGTGTGATATCCATTAATGTCTGTAACACCCCTTGTAAACAGAGGCTGGGCTGAAGTGTGTCCGCAGCACGGCACTGAAGCACGTTGCCTGAGCGAGAGCTCCTACAGACACGGTACCCCAGGTGTGCACTGCTGCTACAGAGAGAATTTCTGAGTAGGTCTAGCTAATGTAAGCCAGAGAACTTCCTAAAATTTATGGGAAATCTAGACAAGTGTCATTGCAATGCTAAATGTCATGTGGCCTTTCCAAATTTTTGCTGTCCCCTAGAGGTCAGAAAGAGATTTTAGAGAGATGGTGGAGGTGTCCAGTCAGCCCCCTGAGGTCAGCTTGGTACTTGCTGACTTTGGCATAACCACAGTCTGGTGGGGTGGCTAGCAGGACATTGCAGTGTTTTTTAAGAAGGACATATTTTGTTCCAAAAAAAAAAAAAAAAAAAAAAAAGACAATTCCATATTCAAGGAACTGACAAGTCATAAGCATAAACAATCTTTAATTGCTTATGGGAAAATGTCATAGCAGTTAACATGCATGATGGATTAAAATTTAGGAACTGCTTCAGGCCTCCAGTCTGCCTTATAATTACAGATTAGAATGGGGCAAGAGGAAAAAAAGGCTGTGTAACTACAGGGCTTCTATTCAGATGAAAATGGTAGAAACTTCATGCAGCTAATACCAAGATGTGCTCTAAAGCACACTTTCTATTTCCACTCTGCCTCCAACATGTCATAAAGGTACAGAGACCTGATCCTAGCAAATGATGACAAATTGATTTTCAGAACAGAGTATCACAGATATGTAATTTGAAAACATCAAGGCTTGACCTTAGATGGCTTTTTAGCAAACAGAATATTATGTAAACAAACAGCAAATATATTTAGAATTTCAAAGAGCTGCTTATCTAAAGCTGGAAACAATAAAGGCCAATAATTTTGGACATAATTTTGAAATGGACAAAATATGAGCAATGCTTTAAAAATATTTAAGAATGCTTTTTAGATATCAAATATGTATTTTCTTGTAATTGCTGAAGTGGGAAAAGTAGACATAATTTTTTTTTAACTGTAAACTGTTAGTAACCTAGCAAGAGCACAAACATTTTAGAAGACAAATTAGGCCAGATGTGTACAAGAACTGCATATTAAGCAAAATCAAGATGGTTCTTTTATTAAGTGCCATAAATCTAAGATTTAAGAACTGCAGAAAAAAATTAATGGAAACATGGCTAAGTTGCACTCACTTTAATCAGCAATCCTCTTCGTGAATTCATTCTAGAAGTGGCAGAAGGATTGAAAAAAAGAAAAGCTCTAGTTCAGTAATTGTGATTTTCAAGAGTGTGTGAAATACTAAGCAAATATTAGGCTTGAATGTAAATAGTTTAAAACTAGATGACAAGACTGGTAGTCTAAAGTAGATTTTGGAAAAAGAATGGAACTGTTGAAGTTTCTCTATTTTATGTAATTACATAAAGGAAATACCAGTCACAAATTGTACAATGGGAAGAGCTGGGGAATTTCTGAAGAAGTTGTAAATTCATATGCATAAAGCATTTATTTTAAGCTTAGAATATTAAAATACTTGAGGACTGAATAGATGAAGAGCAAACTGAGTCTTTCACCTTTTATGAAAGAGACTATAAAGATGGAGAAATTTTGGCATTGGGAGAATGAAAATAGTGTAAAAGGAAATATCAACTAGATAGCATGGGGATTTTGGAAAACAGACTATGTCCTACTGCAGCTGGATATGTTTGGGTGTCCAGTATGAGATGTGAGTTCATGGGTAGAGGTTCCTATCCTGTAGTTGGAGGAAGGTTTACTCTAGAAGAGACTTAATTCTCAGTAGTTTCCAGTGTGACACAGGAATCAAAGGGACTAAGTAGGTTCACTGGAGAACTTCAGACAGAGCAGGGAGAAACAATCTCAGGTATTGTCTTAATCTCTAAATCCTGTGTCCACTTATTGTGTGAGCAATGCATGAACCATTTTTGATAAAGTCAGAAGGGCATGTAGAAAAATTAGTAAGATATGCTGCATTCATCACTACCTACCACTCCAGTCAGAACTTCAAGGGGAATAATGTTCCTCAGACCTGAAAGAGGATAGGGAGAGGAGAGTCTGTTTTTGTCTTTTCCAGAATTAGATGTTACGTATCTACTAGTATGTAGCCTAAGGTCATTTTACACTGACCCAATTTTATTGTCTTTGGCCAGTAATTCTATTTGACTCTCAGAAATTAGCGACTATAAAATTATCTTTTAGATGTAATCTTAATTGAAATATTTTGGGAAAGGAGTATTATCACAATTCTAAATATATTGAATAGCCACAATGAAAGTACTAATTATTTTGTCACATATTTCATGCCATGGAAGACACTTCATGTCATGGAAGTTGCCATGGTGATTTCAGAATTTATTTGTTGCATTAGGTTTAGCATTAATTTGCTTGCATCTCATTTCCATTTTAAAGGTACTATGCCTATGACTTGTTGAAAGACCAGTTGTAGCAGTACTTTTGAGGTGTTATAGACCTACTGTATGTAGAGATCAGCAAGTTTTAGCGCAATTAATTTCAGACCTCACATAAATAAAATGTTGTAATTATTGCATCAACTCACAGTAGTTTTTAATTTTAAGTGACACAGCCAATTTATGTAGACTAGACCAGAAGACTGATGGCTGTTATGTTACCTTTCATAATTAATATCATAATCATACCCATCTAAACTCGATTATATGGAAGCCCCCATGTGAATGTTTATAGGAACAAATGGAGCAAAACACGGGCTCAGTAAGACATCTGTACATTCCTCAGGGTGCAAGTTCTTCAGCAACTGTAGCTGTAATTAAGATGGGGATTCCATCTTTCTAGCAACTTGGGAAACTGCTTTTGTATTTATTAGAAATTCTGGGCTGCGTTGACCAAAAAAACTACAGATTTTGTTAGAAAGTTCTATATGTATTTTAAAACAAGGAATATCTGTCATGTTCAGGACGTGACTCTGTGCCTAAGGTCCGCTATTTGGTACAGGTGATGTTTGGGACTGAGATGTTTGAGCCTTAGGACTTCAGGAAAATGTCTTATTCTGCAATTGCTGAAAATGAGTGATTGAAAAATTGAATGAATGTTATTGACAGCTCTAATTACTTTTAATTTTTTTTTTTTTTTAATTTTAATAATTGCACCTACTGATAAAAAAATCCAACTTGAGGTTGAGCTTAGCTGTAAAAATCTGTGCAATTGTTTAAAAATTGGGAAAATTCTCATAGTAACAGAAAGTGAATATATATAGCTCAAGGTTGCCTCTGCATCTAACCTTCACATCAGTTAAATCAAGAGTTACCCATTCTTACAAATTTGATTCAGATGGTTTATTGCAGGTGAAAGAATCTGCATCAGGATTCTTTAATGAACATTTTAAAGTTTCCACTTCCTGCCAGTGTTATTTGTGTTTTGTTTAGTTTCAGTTTCAAGCATCTCATGTCATAACACCATATTTTTCCCAGGTTCAGAGCACTTCAGCATAAAATGTGCAAAATTTTGTATAGTAATCACAAGCTGATTTTCCACATTCTACTGCTTATTTGATTAATTTGGGAAATAACTGTGTTACTTGAAAGAAAATGTAGATTTAAGGACACAATAAGGTCATTATATGCATCAGTTTTTTCCCCTGTCTTCTTTCACCTGCCACCTACTTCCCTTCTGAGTGAGAAACCATCTGAAATGGGACAGCAGTACATTATTTGGTGCTGCAAATACTGCCCTGGGGCTCCGGAAGAGGAGGGTGGGTTTCTGCCTTCTTTTGGTCTTTGGAGAAGTTCTGAATCTTGAATCAAAACTGCCTATATTTCAAAGCCTGTGCACTACATTTTAATAAGATGAAGTTAAGTAGACTTTTTGTGAGCCTGCTGAGGTGTTAAACCCCTTTTAAAAAATAGTAAGTCTGTTTTGTTATCATTGTTTGGATTTGAAGAAAGAAGAAATCTATTTCAATCCTCCAACAGAAGTTGTGATAGGAGTTTCTTTCACAACTCAGGAAGGATTTTTTAATCATTTATTGAAAATTCTAACTAAGAGAAAATATGATCTCTGGAGCATAAGAGTAGTCTCTTAGTCGATAGGTACAATAAGAAAATCCATGCTGTTTGAAAATATTTCCAACTGTCCACTCTTTTTCCGGTGCAGTAAGATGATAACTTTAATGTCTGCATTGTAAACACTCAAAATTTGTAAAGCATTGTGAATTTTTTAACTCATGTGTGGAGTACAACATGGAGGCCATTGAGAAAATGAGCTGTTCTGTCAGCCTGTCAGCAAAAGAAGCTCTGGAGGAAGTAGGAATGTCCACACCTGGAGACCATGCCTAATGCTGATGCAGTAGCTCTTGGATTTGTTTGTTCACGGGTAGAATGCTGGTATTAAAAAGGAAAATAATTTTGTCATCAGGGATGAGCTGTGACAGCATCACGAGGCGTAGTTAGGAGGTGACACTGATGGTCACGGATCAATTTCCAGTTCTGTGATTGAGTGGATGGGATGTGACATGACTTCATGGGAGCTCTTCAGGGGGGGATGACATAAATTTTTTTGACGACTTAGTAATGAATGTGTCAATCTTCCAGGACAGTAAATCTGATTAAAATGGAAATTGATTGTTGAGAAGCATTAACAGGATTGGTTGCTTATTGGTTGCTGTTAGATGTCTTGTAAATTAAGATCTATTTTCTTCTAACTTGGGTCTGAGGGTAAACTTGGACTTCCATAAACACTGTGATAAGTGAGCAGCCCGATGTAATTATGTTAGCCCAAATGAAATCTTTCACTATGACCTCCAGTAGGAACCTGTGCTAAAAATAATAATGCATTATTTGATATAGAAATTAGAACTAAAACTCATTGTAGAAATTTCAAGGGAGAAAAGAAATTGAAATGTCAAATAAATGTAATAATTCATCAATAATATTATGTTTTAAAACCTTTTGCATGCCTGCAAACACTTCCACATTTCTAAAAACTGAGTAAATACAAAAAGAAAATTGTCAAATAATCTATGCCTTGAATTCAATACTAATTCAAGATGTGATCTTATCAGACACTAAATTCAGGTCCTTGGTCAATTGTGATAGTTTATTCCTAAAATCTTACCCTTGTAGCAACTGTTAATGTTTTCTGTTCTTTTTACATAGCTACTGTGCTTCCACTGCTGGAATTTTTGGTGGTGTTTAACATTCAAAACCTGATTGCATGTGGAATCTTTTTAATGTAGTTTGGATGATTATTTTGATGGCAGATATCCAATTTTACTAAAAAAATAAAATGAGGTTATCTAAATTGTTATCTTTCCTTACTGTAATGAAACACTTTAAAAACGGATAGAAAACTTACTGTAAGAGTGGTCATACTGTATTTGCTTGACAAAGGGTTGTTTTATAGAAATATTAGGCAACTCTCCTTAGTCCTAAGAGAATACTCCATACTATTTCCTTTTTAGTTAATATCATGCAGCTGTTTTTTCCCTGAAGCTGTTTTGAGACTGCGAACACATGCTTCATGAGGCATAAACATTGTTCCATTGCCGACCTTCTTCAAAAGGGCTATTATCAGAAATGGCTGCATCTGATAGATGAAAACTTTAGTGCTTTCAATATCTCCACCTCTTACCCCTGGGAAGGAAAATCTACCTGAAATCTGAAATAAAAGTTCAACACCTGTGTAATCAGTTTTATTTACCTTCGGTCTTTGAAGGAGCATGAAGTGAGATGGAATGAAAAACAGTACATTTGAGAATATCAATAGATACTTGATATAAATTGGGATCATACTGATCTCAGCAGTAACACAGAATATGTATGCATTTAAAAAATTAAAACACTAAACTGTCAGGTAATAGAGAAGCACATAAAGAAGTGATTATTTTCATGTTTGGAGTTTTAATTTTTCTTTTACTTCATTTTGTCTTGATTTCTCTTACAGAATTTTTTTTCCAGTCAGGGCAAAACCAAAGTTGTGGGCTGTGAAATGGAGTGTTGGGAAAGGTTTCTCAGATACAAATATCTGTTTCAAAATATCTGTGCTATGTGAATATACTGAGATTACCTGCAGTGCAAGTGCATTAAAAATTTCTGATTCATCTAGAATATCCATGGACCAACTGTACATGGACCAGATTAGACTAGAAAGGCTGGATACATTTGTGTACTATGTACAATTTTTTTTAAACATTTACAGTAGCCATTTTCTTGGCATTTCTGGGTATTTGGCAGGTATTGTTTGGCAGCAAGAGCACAGCAATATCTGATGTCACCATCAGAACTCTTAAATTCACCAAAAGCAAGATTTCTAAGTGAAAAATGTAGTTGTGGAAAAATGATGTTTGGAGACCTTAGAGAAATTAATGTATTGAAAGAAAATTGAAGGAATTAAAGCCGAAAACTCTTTCATGTCTCAGTAGTAACAGATGCAATTGGAAGATATTTCAGGTCTCTAAGGGACTCACAACCAGGGATGTAGCATTTCAGGTTTATTTTTTAATATCACTAAAATTTGAGGTTGCCATTAAAAATAAGCAGTTCTTTGGATTGCCCTGGATCTCTTTTACTGAAGAAAATCATAAGGGTTCTTAGACTGTGTTTATCAACAGCACTATAACAATTACAATTTCAGAACAATATAATATTATGTTCTTTATGGTGTTGCATCACTCAGCTAATAATTCATAAATGTTAGAATATGTGTCCCATCTTTCTTAGCTGTAAGTCTCTTGCTTGCTTCCTGATCCTTAGAATTATCCTGGGACCTAGTCCTGAGAAAGTACAACCTCCATAGCAAAGCTACAGTGGTCACTTGCTATGGGAATCCCTGGGCCCTCCAAGGAGATTTGAGGACTGCTCCAGAACAAGGTATTGTGAGCAGCAGCTCAGGGTGATTCCTCACTCTGCCTTCTTGTCCTTCCCCATCCAGCTAGCCTCCCAAACTGGTGACCAGGAATTTGTGTGCTGGAGTTTATTCTTCCACATCAGACAACTGTGGACAGAGATAGTGTTCAAATCTTATATATACATCTGAGACTCTAAATATGCCATCAGTGCTGATTGCTGAAAAGAACAGAAAGGCTGAATAGATTCCATCTCCACCTTGAAGCATTTGAGAAATAAGACTTTTTTCCTTGAGCAACACACTTGAAAGGATTGTGAAGTTTTTAGGTTTAGCTGAAAAGCAGGTGAGAAATTCAGCTTTTGGAGATGCAAGTTGAATGAACCTTATGAGCTGCCCATGAAAATAAAAAGTAATTTGCTCTATCTCACTAATTTAAGCATAAAAATTATAATGATCAACTTTGTATAAAATAGACAAGAAAAACTCAGCAATTTAATGTTAATTGGGTTATCATTCCAAAGCTCATACTGATTTTTAAATTACATTTACAAAATGCCCGGTAAATCCAAGACCTAATGGTACGTGTACATGACATCCACTTTAAACTTACAGAAAGAGATTCCTGTTCATAAAGCCAGCAGGTCAGAAGTTTCACAAAGCAGACCAAAGTTGCCTTTTAATGTAGAAGTGGCCTGGATCTTCTTTTTTTTCCCCTTTTTATTTCCTGTCAACATGAAGGGAAAAAAAATCTTTTGAGGTCACAAAATTAGGCTAAGAGTACTCGTGCTGAAGGAGTCTGGCATTGCAGACTCCTGAACATCATAAGATTTTCAAGGGGTGAATTCTTTGTGGTGTCTTTCTTTTAAAGACACCAATTGGAGCAGTGTTATCATGACATGCTTTTCAAGATCTCACCCACAATTTTTCTTGGAGAAATTGAGCAGGCAGAGCATTGACTTGTCTGGTTGCTGTAGTTGTGTGTCATTGGATGGATTTGTTCTGTGATGTAAAATCTACTGTTTGAGAAATGGCAATGTGAGTTGAGAATGACAAAGTAATGTGAAAAAGACTGAAGCCTGCTGCCATCACGAATAATATAAATGTAAGTTTCCATCTGCCATCTGACTCCCTTAGAAAATAATAGTAGCTGTCAGGTTGGGAAACTGCAAGAAATGAGGAAGTTTAATGAAACATTTCACTCTGTGGTTTTTCTTATGAGCAGTGCTGATGCATGTAATTTATGATGTTCACATGAAAACAGTGCACCCCCCTTTATGAAGTCATGTTATTGTATATCACACACTCAGAAGCAACAAGGTATTGAGAGAAACAGCAATTGAAGGGAGCAATCAAGTTCTAGGTGTGCCAATGTAATTAATCAATAAGACATAACAGACTGTGTGCCAGTGCTACTTAATCACCTCTCAGGTGCTTGGTGAGGCATGGCACAAAGTTGAAACTTTCCAGTGTATTCAAGTGGAACATTAATCAGCAGTGTAAGACAGTCTGTGCAGCTCAGTAACAGAGTAGATGCCTTGAAACTCTGACTTATTTCAAGGAAAGGCCTTGGGCCTAGTAACATATTGGATCGGTCTAACCTGGACTCTGCAGATTACTTCATCCCACATCAGCATGAAGTCTTGGTGCCAGCTCTGACTACTGCCTCTCAGTACTCTTTACCCCTGGAGCAGACCTTGCTCTCACATTCCTGGGCTGTCTGACAGCCTGACAAAGCAAGGCCCTGCCATGTGAAGTATTTCTGTGGGGAAAACTTCACATGTCCAAAGGATTGATGTTATATGGGCTTTTGACTTCTTTAGTTTCAGCTTTCTGCTATAGGTTCCACACAGGGGACTGATGATCATAGTGTTGTAGAAGATAAAAGGAGCTCCTGGAGGGCCCATGGGACTTTTCTGTTGGTACTGACATGGAAGTGAAGTCGTGCTCATCTAGAGCAGCCAACCAGACTGACTGGCCTCTCTGAACACATTGCTTCTAATGACAGATATCTCCAGTCTTTTAGCAAACTATCACTCTTGCAGAACTTTCCTGAGGTTCCTTTAAAAATCAAGTTTAAAACAGAACTCCATTAAGATGACAATAGAGGGTGTAGGTTGGGAAGAAATTAAAGGCAATTGGAGAAATAATAAGTTTAAGCAAACATTTTACTCAGCAGTTGCACTATTTTGTAACAGAAATCACTGAGCATCCTTTTATTAAATTTATTAAATTTAAAATAGCTGACACAACTCAATCTAATATGTGTAACCATGATAGCATCGTACCTGCAGTGGGGTAGAAATGCTCCCAGGTTCCCAACAGAATGCAATGAAACTTTATGGTAGAGAACCGGAATCTCTGCCCAAAGATGGCATTAAGTAACACTTAAAAAAGTGCTATTGATTTTTAAGAAGTAAAGACTTGGTAGGTTGAAGATTCTGACATCAAATATGTTCTCATTTACAGAAGAACATTTAAAACAAAACACAAAAAACCAACAGAGGAGCAGTAAGAGACAAGCTATGAAAAGAAGCTGTGTAGCTGTCTGCAAATGTAGATGGTGATTTTGAAGCATCATTGGTTTAAAGCTGTGTTTTCCAGTGTGCAAATGATAACAAAGCTACAAGACTCAAAGACTCGGTTCTGTGATCCTCAGTGATGCATCCCAGTGCCTTCTCTTTAAAAAAGTATTTTGCAATTGGCTACTGTATATTTCTCTGCAATGGAGAGATTTTGGATACTCACTCAGTAGAAGGGCAAACAGCATAGGACTGTGATCCCTACAAATGATATATTGTTCTCCATCTTCCATCTTTTAAGTGAGCTAGTTAAGATTTACCTGGAAAATAATTAATTGCTATTTTCTTAGTGTTGAAAAAGACCCTGTACCTCTAGATCCAAGGAACATGCCAAGAGGTTCTTCATGGGAGACCTTGTCAAAAGTATTGAATGTGTTTTTACTGGTCTAATGTTAATGTGTTTTTACTGGTCTAATGTTCATTTTTGGGGAGAACCTTGTATCACAGATGACAGAGGGTATTTCAGTCTCTGTCAATTCAGGGAAAAAGACAAATATGGATCTTTGAGAGCAAAAATTAAAGATGCAATCTGAGTCCCAGAAATGCTTTTTTTTTTTTTTTTTTTTGCTTCACTACATTTCTGGTCCTGTTGAATGAGTTGTGATATCACACCCACCAGAGTAGGCAACAAGAGGGAAATTATCAGCCTCTTTTCTTTTTATGGAAACAGCAGAAAAGCACAGAAGATCTTTGAACTTCAAGGTTTAGCACAAAGCACCAGGTCTTCACTCTTGATCTCCAGTCAGTGAGGCAGAGACAAGAGTTCAGCAGGGGTTAGATAGATGCTCTCTGAATTGCAAGAGAACTGTTAAACCTTTCAGTCT
>JACBWW010000011.1:1637787-1672598 GCA_020086605.1 Lanius collurio | reverse complement strand
TAGGTTGTGGATAGTTACAAAATTAGCATGGACTGCTTTAATACCTACCTACATGTTTTGAGGACTTTTTATTTTAGTATCTGGCCAAAATACCAACACCAGTATCTTCAGTCAGACATTAGACTCCTAAAGGAAAAGATTTACTACTCTAAGTAAATGATTCCACAATTCTAAGTAAAGGAAATGAAGTCTTGTTGATATGAGTAGACAAGCTGCAAGTGTTTAGCTTCACTGGTAATGCTGGGGAGGGAAACACAAACTTTTTCTCCTGAATTCTGAGTAATTTCCTTACCTGTAGCTAGTTAACTTTGGCTTTTATATGAAACAGTGGAGGACAGGTTTTCCTCATTGTCCTATATATAAAACAGCTATACATAAAAAAATAAAAAAGGAATAGCTGCTCTATATTTTCTAGGACCTTAGATGTATGTGTTTTTATCTTCTAAAGCAGAAGATTTTGTTTGAATTAGGGAGCTGATTGTTATTAGAAATAAGAGAAAAGTAATTAAACTTGAAAGCTGAGGACACCCGAAGTGGAAATTGTCTGTAGAAAGAATATATAAAATGTGACAACTGTTTTCAAGTGAAATCAACTTTAAATGTCATCATTAAGTATGTTGTCGATCATTTTGTGGAACCATTTTACTAATATGAGTAATTTGTCATGAGGGATTTAATTAAAATGACATTCTAAAAGAATAACATTCTGGGTCGTACAGCTGCAACCAATAAATGTGCTAACAGTTTAAGAAACTTTGTATCTTTAGTCAAAAGCATCAGTTAAAAGTGACTGAAAGATTTTTAAGGCGTAATACAGAAAAAATAATACATAGCATCATTGTAGCAAAACAACTCTGAACTTGAACAAATTAAGCAGAACTGCTCTTTGATGTACTCAAGTGTTTTTAGTCCTTTTAAAAATGTTTGGAAACTGACAGAGGTTCTATTTTTAAGAGCATGAGTATTAGTTTCTAGATTTATTGTAAACTTCCTTTTCATGGATGCCATTGGTTAGAATCTATATTACTACTTTGCACCTAGCTTATGCATCATATGAAAATAATTTGACTCTTAACTGTGATTGTCTGTTCTTTATAGAACATATGTTGCTTTTCTATAAGGTAGTAAAACAATTTAATTAGAGTTGAATAATACCGATTTTTTTTTTCTCTTTGTTTTAATGCTATCAAAACAAGTGTTGTAGGTCATTCTATATTTTATACTCTGGAATATATATTCTGTCCTTTAGAAACCTCTACTTAGTTTTATTAGTTTTAACTGTGTGTGAGACAGTTTCTTACTTAATGTCCAGTCAACCCTCTAGGATTTAAGAGACCTTGACAACTGCCCTCAAACCCTGACATTAATTTGTATTTAGGAGTTGTAGATGGCTGTCTGTTGAGCATTCAGAGGCTTTTACTGCAGAATTTGGGTAGTCAAATATTCAAGTAATCAAATATTCAGAAAGATCAAGCCACATGTCCTACAGTTTGTGAGTGTAGGGTTTAGAGGTGGATTTCAGAAAGTCTTCATTGCTCTTGCAAAGGTATATACATATGCATGAATATATATAGACAATTTAGTTTTGGGATAGAAGGAATTTTTCTAAAAGCTACTGCAATATGCTCTAGAATAACCAGTGTCAGGAATTTAAGATATAAAGGTGGTTCCTTATCTGGGTTGTGTTTAAGAGGGAGGATTCCTCCTGCTCTTCCCACTCTGTTCATATGTGTGTTTAAGCTCCAGTTACTGCAAGTGCTGTGTTAAGCTTCTTTGGGAATATATACACTGCACTGTGTACAAACAGAAACAAGAAACAGCAAATTTACTGGTAAAGTCCATAAAAATTGTAGAGCATGTAAGAAGGGAAAAGTAGACTGCCATTACAAAAACATGGTCTTTGAGATGGGTGTTGGATGTTTGTGAACTTTGTGAGATGTGGTCTATTCCATATAACTTTATGGACTCCCATACTAGTGCTGCTCCCACCAGGACATCCATTCTGGCTGGAGCATTTCAAGGACAAGTATAGCTGCTTAAGTTATCTCAAGGTCAGTCATGCTTTCATAAACCAAAATGATTTTTGACAAGATGGAACTTAATTTGGCCAATTGTTAGATATTAAAATTTTAAATTGTGCAAATTAATTTGGCATGCAACAGCTATATTTGAAGTCTCCTTTTTTAACTTCTCTTAATTGAAGAATCTTGGCAGCAAAGGACCTCTCATATATCTAGTGGATGCTCATATCTGGTGATCTTATACCCAAGGAAAACATTGTGTTCACCAGAAATCCTCATTAAAATCACTTCAGTTTGTTCCACTGTTTGAAACTTGACTATCCCTGATGGACTGTGATGAGTCCTATTATAACTTATATTAAGCTTTCAGCTTTGGAAAGAGTACAACAAGGTAAAATGTTTCACGTTGTTAGGCAAAGAGGAGGTAGTCATATAAATAAAAGGTAGAGTTTTAATCAATTAGCTTGAAAAGTCTAGATGTAGTACATAATGTAAGATTTATAATAGTTTAGAATTAATGTTGGGCATGAGGTATTTGCGTACCTACTGGGGAGAAAAAAACCTGTCTGTGGGTATGTTAGTTAGTTAGTTAGTTACTTAGTTAGTTAGTTAGTTAGTTAGGTGAAAAAAATAGCTTGAAATTGAATTATATACTTCTGGTTGCTTTGGGAGCCTCTTTCTTTTCAAAAGCAAAGCAGCCAGCCTTACTCACACAGTTGCCCAAGTGCTGTTTCCAGTGATGAACTCAATATGAAATAATCTGCTTTTCACTGTAAATCAGGTAATATTGAGCCAGCCTCTGAGTTCTTAATTGGGTAATTAATATGAGAAATGGAGACTATAACTTTAAATTTTATGACATGGAACAATGCAGCATCCCCTGCTATGTTCTGTAAATAAAAGAATAAATAACACAAAAGCCTGTTTATATTTTCATACACACTAGTAATACTGAATAATTGCTCTTTAATGGCATCTTTCTTTGAACAATTTTCATTTGTTATGCTTTAATTGTAAGGAATGCTTAGTGAGCTGGCTCCTGTATTTGTAACTTTTAGGAAGGAAGAAAACTGCTAGGAAAACAGGAAGAAAATCAATACTTTAGTTAAAATATTCTCACTGTACCATTTCAGTTACAAGTGAAATGTGAAACAGAAAACAATGGAATTAAGTTGCAAGACTATTGCACCAGGCAGAAGGAAGAGGAATGGCAAAATCATTTGTGTTGAGGCACCCTGAAAAGAAAAAAAAAGAGTTTTGGGATCTGAATATTTCATGCTTAGAAAATGTGTTTTGTTCCTACAAAACTCAGCATACTAGAATAAGCTAGATACTGTTGCAAGTATCTTTACTTCAAAATCAGGGGGATAACAACTGACTTAAGCAAAGCCCCCATAGAGGAAGAAGGAATGTTTTTGGTTATTGAGAGACATTTAAGTTTGTGGCTGTTGGTTTGCTTGTTTTTGTTTTGTTTTTGTTTTGTTTTGTTTGTTTGTTTGTTGGGTTTTAATGATTTTTTTTAAGTGGGGAAAATTGTGACACTAATGTTATTATTCCAAGGGGTGGCTATGTATTCTTATGAAAAGATATTAATATATAGATCCATTCTTTTATGTGGTTGTCAGGATCCTCAATCAGTGGAGTTTTCTGTAGATGTACTGGTGGTTTCTAGCTTTATTAATATTCATTCTGAACAGAGGCTTTGGGTCCTTTTTTTCTAACTCTCGTTGCCTGATTATCCATCATAATTTGGCTCCAAACAACTTTGGCATAATGGAACAGCATCATCTGTGATGTAGATGAAGCTTGTGAAGTAAGTTTAGGGTAAACTTGGTCAAGAATGCTACGGTTTATTTAAAAATATAATAACTCTTTCCATATTATGAATCAACCAGAATACAAGAATAAATTGTGGTGTTTTTCACTGCAACAATATAAAGGTTGTATTGTTGGAAAGTTTCAGGTAGTTAAATTCAGAGAATGTATCTGAGCAAACAGCAGCCATTAGAAAGAAACAATTGTTTCTAGGCACAGAAGCTTCATACCAAAGAAGCTGCCTTTTTTGTTATATTTTAAAATTCAGATTAAAAAGTGGTAAAGGATAGTTTTACACAGTGTGTTATGCCTTGTGTGCTGAATTTACGTATAGGAACGTGTAAAATAAAATCATAATTTCTTACAGGTACCAATTATTTTATAGTCTCAGCATATGATGGAAGTTCACCACAACCTTACTGAACACAGGATGTGACTGGAACCATGTACTATGTGCAGTAAAACTCGATGTAGTTTTTATTTGCTGTGTAAACAGGATCCTCAAATTTGAAGGCTTAATAAATATTCTGTAAGATACATATAAGTCTACTACCCATAGATTAGTAGCTTCCTCAAAAAGGTAGGATTGTTTTTGGTTGAACATTGTATGTGTGTGTTCAGGTTTTTTCAACTTACAAACTAGCTATGTTTCATCCTAGAGTATATATGAATGTTATATGATCTGTCAGGCATCATGAATGAACTACACAGCTTTGTGAATTATTGTGCCTCATCTGAGCTGGAGTACCTGTTCATGAATGCATCCTTAACTGCATTTATGGCTGCAGATAGTCTGTAAAGCACATTAAATTAAACCTTTCATTAGCATGATTGAGTTGTAATGGCTTAACAAGTTTCCTCCCTTCAGCTAACCTTTGCTATCCATTAGTTGGGTGCATGCTTTGCCTGTCAAATTGAGAGATAATGCAGTTTAGTTTCAGATTTGAGCTAAATCATGTATTCTCACATTTAGCTTTTACATTGATGATTAAGCTAAATTGTGTTCTCTCGTAACTGAAGTAGGCTAAAAGCATGCAGGCAGATGACTACTTCAGCCTGGCAGTGTAACACATTAAGATTATGATAACTTGTGTCTGAGCCAGGAGTGTGCTATCTATTAGTTCTACTGCTGTTCTGCAGGAAAAAAACCCAAAACCAAAACATCAGTATGAGGAATTGGAACAGCAGGTAGGACAGTGGTGTGGCAGCGGTGTTCTGTGTAGTTGAGGCTTTCCTGAAATGGCTTCTTTCTCTGTACAGAGATCTAAGGTGACCTCTTTCTTTAAAGTTGTGTTCTTTGTACTTCAGAAATTTTTTTTTTTAATTTTTACTTTTTTAAGGTAGGATGAAGTGATGTATGGTGCAGTTGCCATAATAACAGTGCCTTTCTAGGGTACCCTGTAAAAGAAGCATATTAAAATGCTGTGTGGAGAACAAATGGTTTAAAAGCATTGAAGGAATGGAACTGGAGAGTCTAGTAATGGAAAAATCTGGAGGAGAGTGATGGTCTTTATTCAGCTGGATCTCAGGGCTGCCAATTTCTGTAACAGCAGTAAGCTTGAAATATATGCACATACTTGCCTGAGCCTCAGGGTACATTTTATCCCTAATGACCTTAGTACCTAGCCAAGAGTGCTTTGCCAACATTCGCTAGGTTTAAAAGGCCTACTCAAGATGTTTTTCCTTTAATAAAGGAACAATAAGAGTATCCTTAACCAGCTGACCTATCTGAAGAGGTTATTAGAGAATTTGTCTTTTTGTCCTTTTTTTTTCTGTTCTTGACTCTGTACTGCGAAACATTGAAACCAATAATTTCACAAAACAAGAAAACAAGCAACATCGCAAACCCAAGTTTTTAATTTCTGAAAATGGTATGTGACTTAAAAGCTAATTCAGGTGATTCTTACTCTTTGGCTCTTTGGCCATGCCGTGTCTCCCATGAGATGCTGATTTCCTCTGAAGCTGCAGTCAGGAAGCCTAGCAAGTTAATGAAAGAAGAATAACAGCTGCGTTTGTCTTTAATGACATAACTTTTTGTACCCTCATTTTTTTGTTTCTGAGAGTCAGCTCTTCTGTGCTTGAAATCTATGGCAAAAGAAAACTGAAGACAAGTGACACGTTTTAGAAGTTCCAGATGAAATTTAATACCTTGTGACTATGTATCAAAGGCGTCACCCTACAGCTAAACCATGGGTACAGTGTGCCTCTGATCTTTGTCTGTAACTGTGACCAGTGCTAGCTTGGTCATGTTGACTAAGTGTCTTTCTGGCATTTAAGAAACTGACAAATCAAAGCCCCATAGCACTGTTATTTATTTATTTTTTAAAAAATCCTTACAAACTGAAGCACTTTGGAGTACTAGGATAAAAAATGGTAGAGTGCCAAGCATTTCCTAAAAGAAACATAATCAGTTTTGGAATGTTATGCTTGCTGTGGATGAAATTAAAGAACTTTAGGATTAATTACCTTTTATGCTATGAAATACTCCTAGTGCAAATGAGAACAAGTTTCTGCTTTCCATAAAAGCTACTATGCAGTTATCATGCATAGAAAATACGTCCCAGGATTACTTCACAATGAATAGGATTAAAACATACAATGTAAAGGGGAGGCATGAGATAATATGCATTCGTAAATTTATAAATTCAAGTCATCTCTATGCTCCTGAGAAAACCAAGCGTGGGTTGGAAATCAATTACCACAAAATAAGCTTCCTCGTAAATGATAGCATATGATCTACAATAGCATCAATGTATTGTATTCCTTTCTCCATCCCCTCTCCTTTTGTAATAGGCAAGCTTTTGGGCATGGGATAGAGCACTTGCAATTGCTTATGAATCTAAAGTCAATGCTGTGTACAATGCTTTTAATGAACCTTCAAGGAAATTCCATTGTTATGTTTCTTTTGGAAGCGATGAATTTCTTCATATAATGTGAAGGTGATGTGAAGGTTGGTTGAAAAAGTGTAATTTATTTCCATGTGTTTGTCTCTGTGGCTTATTTTAGTGTTTAAAATTTTTGCTTGCCACAGTTCAGGGCTGTTAAGAGCATTTAATTGTGTTAAGCAATTTCCAAAAGCTATTCTGATGCTGCTGCTGGTAGAACTTTTGCAGATATTTCAGACTTCTTGTTTGGCTGGTTTTTTGATACTGCAATGCCTAAAGATATCAATTTTATACTGAAGAAATGCAGCATGCAGCATTTTCAAAGGATTCTACAGTGATCAATGTCAACCACAAGTGTACAGTAAGTGAGATCAATAATCCATTCAGCAATTCTGAGAAATTGGTCAAGTGACATTTGAAAACAAAAGCAAGCTCTATGAGGAATACTAATTACTGTACACATGCAAGGCCTTACAATGAAAAAAAACCCCAAGTAAATAGAACAATAAATTCAATGAACAAAGTATTAACTGTAAATATCGTAAATGTTAGTCAAATGATTCCAGGCTCATTGAAGGCATAAAGGTATCTTTGGATGAGTAACTTCTTTGTACTCTTAGCTGGGGCTTTTCCAGTAAGCACATAAATATGTAGTCTCTGACTCCCACTTGCTTCACATATCAAAGAAGTAAAATCTTGGTTTGTGCTTCTTTTTCCCAGTCAAAATACATAAATAAAAGAATGTCGCTTTCCTATTGAAAAAGCTTGAAAACACAGAATGAGTGGATTGGAGCTGTAGACCTGGCATGAACTTTTTTACCATTGTAATATATCCTTCTTCCTAAATTAACCCTCAGTTTTTATCAAATATAATCTGAAAATTCTCATTGATTGCTGTTGCCAGGTTGTCTTCATGTGACCTGGTAATCTCCAGTTGCATGAAGAGCCCAACACTTATGCTAAATAGCTCTTGGCTGGTGTGTATGTGTATGTATACACATATAAAAGAAAATTACATCCACTATAATGTTGCAATAATGCTGCACTCTTATTTATTCCAGATATAAATGAAACACGATCAATATATAACTAAATGATGCTATATGGTCAATATATAGATAACTTCATTAGAGTACCTTTTTTGAACTACTTTATTGGAGATCATGTAATGGAGAAATAAAAACTCAAATTCAGATGTGATCTTGATTATTAGTTTGAATTCTCCATTGCTTACTTGAAACTGAAATGATTTAAATGAGAACATGTGTCCAAGAAATGAGGATAGTTCTGAACAATTTATTGCTATTGAAGACATGAATAATTCAGGACCTGCATATCTTTAAATGACACGTCATGAACTAGATTGCTGCAAATTACAAGAGTATGACAATGATATAATATCACATAAATCTGATATTCATCTACAAAGGTTGGTTGTTTGTCAAGCTGTTTGTGGGTTTGCAGCTGACCTTTAAAAACCTGAGGATGAATCAAACTACAGCATGAACAATGAAAGTCTTTCAACAAGTAAGTGTAATAAATCTCCCCATTTAGTGACTGAGGCAAGTATAATATATAAAACTAAAGACAAGCTTTAATAGACACACAGAACATAGGGAATTAATTCTGAATATAGAAAGATTAATTATAGCTATGGTCACATGGAGGGTTGAAGATGTTTGAATGCATTTGCGTATTGAAGATTTCACACTTTACTTTTAACTGCAACTTGGAGCAAACCATCCTAAAAATTATCTTTATGAAACGGAACCTGGAACTTCAATCCCTTTACCGTTCAAAATTATGGTTTAGTCACTATAACTGCATGTCAATGTAGAGGGCCTCTACTTTCTTTTGTGTGATTCTGGTTGAATTCTAAGGTGGGGGGAGGGGAAATGATAAACTTATTGAAAAACAACAATGCTAATTTTGAAATTTTGACAGCTATGTTTTTAACACAGTATGTATGAGTATAAAATGCAGGTTGTGAGATCCTGAGGACAAGGATGCATCTTGGTCACAAGTGCAGGGTCACCATAAGCCTCAGAAGACTGGCTCATTACTGAGACTCTTCAATGCAAAGTCTGGGAAACCTTAATCTTGAAGCTAGTGCCTGAATTTCTCCTGATGCTGAACCATTTCTGTGCTTATAATATCTGCTTAAGGTGGTAGGATGCTTACTGTAGTTTGCAGCCTCAGTAAACACATTTATAACTCTTGGCATTTCCCTTTAGCAGGGCAAAGCAGTATAATTTTACGTATTTATGCAATATTTATGGCCATATGACAAGAGGAATGTTGTTCTTCTAAGAAGTAATAAGCATTTAAAAAAAAAAAACAACCTAGACAAAACAAAACATTAAGTAGGATCATTAAAAAAATGATTGACAATCAGCAACTTAGAAGATAGTCTTTCAATTTTTAGTACAAATTATAGAATTCATATTTTTCTTTCTAGCTGACAGCTGAAGAACATATACTATGTGTGCTGATTACAGATGGTAATCTTTCCTGAACGAGTTGCTTGCTTTTCTGTTGAAGATCAGGATTGATTGTGATGGCAAGAAAAATTCAAATGTAGCTGTGTATATGATTTTCTGTGCAAGGAGAAATGAATGTATTTAAAGTATCAGTTTTGAATGTTAAACTTAATCTTAACATTGCATAACTAGCTGATGAGGTATCATACTTAATCCATCTGTGCCTGAACCGCAGGTTGTGTTTAGTTAAAATGATTGTGCTAAATCAAAACTCAATTTTCACTGTGGTACGTCCAGCCAAACACCAAGTATAATCATGTTTAAATTGAGACTATAAAACAGGGTTCTCATGAAATGTGAAGCTGGGCAGAAATAATTTGGCTACGTCCTTCAGAAACTCTGGCTGTGAAACCTGAGCTATTTCAGCATTTTGAGCAAACACCAGTGAGTTAAGTTCTCCCTTGGCAATACAGGAGGGTTTTATCCTGCTCAAAATTGAGTTTGGTTATATTTATGAACTTAGTGTTTTTCAGGCTTACTGGGACATGAAATAGAAAATCAAGCCAACTGAGCATCCAGCAAAATGAGAGGATTTGTAGTGCCTAGGTGAAGCTCTGTAGCATGTGTGACTGTGCCTTCCTTCCATATGTAATAGGTACATATATTTGTACAGTTTATTGTTACTTAAATGACTACAAAATGATAAAAAATGCTAAATGTATTGTCTAGATATAATATTGCAAAGGCGAATTTCCTGGCATGGAAAATTTCTTGTCATACATGAAAGTTAAGGAATGGTAATGCTTTAATTTTCGACTCTCTCATGCAGCCTGTAACTATATTATTTTTCAATAAAATGAATGCGGTAAAGGGTTTGTTTGCTTTAGATGGAAATTCACATAGAAAAAGATGCATGCTGTTCTTACATTTTGTATAGTACAGTGAACTTAGGAAGGCAGCATTATGTAGTAAATTATTACTCTGTGTGTATCACTTTGGAATAGTAAAGAGGCATGAGATACTGAATGCACTAAACGTAAGTGAAAGAGACAGCTTGTACTTTGTCTGAAAAGAGTAAGTCAAAATAAGTAGTCATAACAGTGAAATATTTGTATTCAAATTTCCACCTAAATGTGCAGGCTGTCCTCTGAAATCTGTTGGTTTTGTCACTGTAGTAAGATTTGTGCATGATGATGATATTTAGGTCTAGGACTCTGTGTCTACAGTTGTGCCTCTGCCTTAATCTAGCTTCCCTTTCCATCTGGCAGAGCTGTTTCTGTCAAAACTATTGAAGGGGCTAGAATGAGCATGGCAGTGGATGCTCAGGTTAGCCAAGCAGGCTGTCATGGCTTGCACAAGTTATGCATGATACAGGACGAAGTTTTGTAACACTGGCTGCAACATCTGAGTGACATGGACCCCATTGCAGAAGGTTTTTCTAGGATTGTTCAAAAGGTAGTGATTATTTTGAGAAACAAGAGCTGCATGCATTACGCTGAGACAAGCGTGATATTTACTACCTTGAATATGAATTTCCAGAAAAGAGCAAGTACTTCAGATTTTCTGCTGGAGAATAAGACTAAATGCGTTTTATGTGGGCTCAGTGTGTCTTGTGCTCAATAATGTTTCCAGTGGAAAAAATGCGGGGTTTAAAAAGAAGACTTTCATAGTGTTAAAATGAACTGAATTTTCAGTCATTCCTGCTTGTTTATTAAACCAACACCTCCCATCTTTTTTGCTCAACTGTTGCTTAATCTTAAATTAAGAATATTACTTTAAATTCTTGTACTTTCATCACTTGTGTGCTACAATTTGTGAGAAGATGGAAGCATGATGAAAATTTATATTTAACAATAATTCAGAACAGCATCACTATGTTTTTTCTTTCTCCTGTTAAAATAGGCTTTAACAACCATTTTGGAGGCTATTTGTGAATATTTTGATGTAAAGGTTAAAAGTTTCAGAAAGCACAATATGTCTGTCTTTGTATCACCAAATATTGGAGTGTTCTCTGGAATAACAAGTGAGAAATATATATCAAATATATATCAAACTTCCTCAAAGTTCTCACTAAATAGTGTTACAAGTTTTTGAGAGCTGGTAGTGGTAAGGAAATAGGGACTCTAAAGCATGTTAATAATATTTGTTATGGATTTTCACATGAATGACAATGTGCTTGTTTGATTGAGCACCCTAAAGTAGTTTCCCATGGTAATACTGATGCTTGACAATCATTGTGTTGCTTTCTCTTACAACTTGGTATCTTCCACCTGTGATGATCCATTTGAACTATAGAAAAGTGAGCTCTGCTGAAACAATAAAGAGAAATGCTGTGCTAGGGCTCTGTTTTAAATTAGTTTATTTTCCTTGCTATCTTGATATCTCTTTTTTTTTTTTTTTTTTTTTTTAATCTCCAGCCTAACAGCTTAATACTGATTTTTCAGTATTTTGATTAGTTTTCTGAATTTTACTGTAAAGGCAAAGGCTAGGAATGAAGAAAAGAAGAGTTTTCCATTGGATGAAAACATAACTTTATCATGCTCGTCTATGGAATAGTTAGAAAAACTCCCCATATTGCAGGATTATTAAAAATCGTGAATTCAGAGTCCTAAATCTGAAGTTTCTAAGTAACTGCACTGAGTGATGGAAGAGTGCTAGAGGATTCTGATGGAAGTACTGGAAGCAGTTGTACAGTATATAGAGCTAGGTAGGAGATCCACAGCTATCCCAATGTCAAGTTCTGGCTTGGAAATGGAGACCAGTTGGGTGGAAGCCAACCTACTGAAGAACAGCTGGACCTTACTGTAGCAAAGAAATATGCCTTCCCTCTAATTTTGCATTTAACTCAAGGTTTTGCCATCCTGGGTAATCTCTAAGCAATTGGAGAGGTTTCAAGAGCCTGTTTGAAACAGGAGGAAAATATTTTAAACTAATTTTTAAGTGTGGTAATTGTGAAATTACAGCAGATAACTTGTCAGAAAAATTTTTTGCTATTTCTGATACTTTCTCTACACTCAGTAGTATCTGGACTTCCTCTCTGCTACCTCCTCCCTTTTTGGCCACTTCTCCACCCCCATTACTTTTACGCTGCGTGCATCCCCAAAAATATAGGTATACTTTGTCCTATAAACCTCCAAATTCACATTATCATTTGTATCTGACAGTGTTTCCACTGAAGAGCGTGGATAGATGCGTGTGTGTATATAGATGTGTGTGTGGGGCGGTTTGGGAACAGATCAATAGTTCTCTTTATTTCCATATTCTAAATTATGAACATGAATTCTGACATGCTCACTGTATTCCATCTGGGAAAACCTTACAGAAGATTTTCAGGACTTTTTTTTGCTTTAAGATGCTGTTGCTTCATCAGTAACCCCATTCCCACCATAATATTTTGTATAGTAGGTATAGAAAGGACTTTATTTTAAGACTGTAGAATGTATAGGGATATTAGTTATTATCAAGACAATGTTCCTTGTGACTAAAGTGATGAAAGAAAAGAGCAAATAATGTTGATTTTTGGTGGCTTTTCTTAGTCTTAAATATATTTGTTTCTCTTGTTATAGTCCACTGAGACAAAGAATTTAGGATTGCAGAAAAATCCAGATAAACAAGTGTGTGCCTAAAGTCAGAAAACAAAATTTTGGCTCAGCCTTTGCTTCCAAAATGGATAAACACATGTTTTGGAATATTGAGCATCATATAGTAGCAAGCATTCACAGTGCATGACTTGGATGTAGTGAAAGATGCCTTGATGAACATGCTTGTACATGGTTTCCATGGCACTATTAACAGCATAGAAAAGAATTGAATTCTAAGAACCTAGTTTGACTTATAGAATGCACTAGGTTTTAATAAGACTAAAAAAGGAAATCACAGAGCTTTTTTGTAGTAGTAGACTGGTGTTCCTAAAACGTCATTTATTGTCCTTCCAATGTTGTAGAGTACTGTCATCTCCTAGGAATGAACTTTCAGTTCATGTCATAATTTAATTCTGAAAAAAACAGTGCTTTTTAAAAAACTTAATTCTGAGATTATGAAGACTTCACTGCAAGTATATCCTGTAGCAATACAGCCCTGTAATAGCACTGCAACTAGCAATGAATATGAATTATTCCTGAAAGAAACCCACTGAGCTCTAGAAGCATGCCACATCTGGTTCAGGGCACATGGCTATTCTGTTGTTTTACCCTAATATTACTGTTAACTTCCAAAGTAAATAATGTCTTTACCTTATGTATTCATCAAGGCATTGTGCTGTGTCTAGATTATAGAATTTGGCTTTGCTGCTTCCATTCATCTTCCACTTGTCATGCTATGTCTAGTACAAGGGTAATTGATAAAAAAGTGTGAACTCAACTGAGTAAGATATATAGAGTGGCCAGGCTTTGAAAAATGTGTACAATGTTATTTATTAATAATAAATATGTTTAAAGAATGGTTTGTCACTCTGGGTGACAGATGACATTTCTCAGTTGGTGCTGTGAGGAAGGTTGCTACATCTATGAGATGCAGAATCATAGAATCATTTAGGTTGGAAAAGACCTCTAGGATCATTGAGGACAAACATTTTCCCAACACTGCCAAGTGCATCACAAAATCAAGTTCCTAAGTGCCAACTCTAAACACCTTTGAAATACCTCCAAAGGTGGTGACTTCACCTCTTCCCTGGGCAACCTGTTCCAGTGTTTCACCAGCCCTTTTATTGAAAAGAACTTTTTCTATAATCCAATCTAAACCTTCCCTAGTGCAACTTGAGGATAATACCCAACTTAGTGTTATCTGAAAACACACTGAGGGTGCCCTCAATCCCCTCATCCAGACTATCACTGGCCCCAACACTAAACCTTGTGTAATATCACTTTTGACTGGTAAGGAACTGGATTTAATTCCATTCACCACCACTCTCCATCCAGCCCAGTTGCTTTATGTCAATGGATGGGCAGCAGTCATTATTTTAACATAGATTTTAATAAAGAATTGTGTGTATGTCAGACTGCTTGTGACCTTCATGAAACAGACTGTGCTTTGGAAATTGTAAAAAGTCACAAAGATATATAAATTATATTTACACAGTTCTAAATATTACACTAATATGCACACAATGTTTTGCTGTAACTGATGCTGCTTCAAGGTTTGAAATAGATATATAATTTGAAATCCAAAGTATGTATTCAATCTTCTACTTCCAAAGTATATGATTCCTCTTTGAGCAGCTGTCTGCTTTCTTTGCTCTCTTTTTTCCTTCTTCATTAAAGTCCATGCTTTTTGTGGCCACTCTCTTGTTAAAAAGCATACATTCTGATTGGCAATTGAAACCTTGATTTAGTAATTAATCTCATTCCTAAAAGTTTTGACTTAAATTGCTCTGCTTTAGAAATTACAGTGTTCTATTAGTAGAGGACTTTAGGAGCTTTTGGCTGGTGGGTATTTCTGTTCCTACAAGATCCTTCCTGGTGTGAATGAAACATCAGACTTCTATGCTAAGTCTCATCTTCTTGCTTGGCATACAGAGGCCTTTAAGCACTTTGGTAAAAAGAGGCTAAAATATGCATTTGCTAAGACTCTTTCTTCTTGAATTGGTCATGAGTTTCCACTTTTGTAGTGCTCAAGATAACTTTATTGTCATTAAGTTATCACTAGAATTGCTGGGGATAAAATTTCTGAGAAAACTTTCTGGTAATATTAAAACTCCAAATTTTAACACAGAACATGAAATTGAAAGAAGCCTGAATAAAATAAAGTCAAAGCAAGACTTTCTCGTGGACATCCTGGTAGGAAAGTACTATCAGAAAGCATTCATTTGTCTCTCAAAAATAGACAAAGCTGCAAGTTTGTACATTTGTCCTATTTATTTATAATGGATTGTTGGAATATGCAGAACGGATGTTGGGTATAGGAGTATGTTGGGAAGAAGTGCAAAAGGATATAAACACCCAAAGTACGCGATCTGAACAAGTTAAGAAGAATACTTTTATTTTTTTTCCCTTAAATTCTATTATTTAATTTTTCAAAACAGAATTAAAGTTTACAGCTGTCCAACTTTTTACTTTTTGTAACTACTTTGAAATTTGTCCCCGTGGTATGCCTTTTGCATACTACTTTTGTAGTAGCTACTTTTATAGTTCTGAGTATGTTCTAGACTTTTGGGGTTGAATGTTAATGCTTATAGTTCCTTTTTTAACAAATTATTTTACTCTTTAGTTTATTTAAAAAATAATTGATTTGGGAGTGCTGAGTATGAACAGGCATCTGTGAGTAAAACCAAGCAGAAATCTATGTCCATAGGTAAAGACTGTGATTGTTTAACTCTGGGTTGTACAGAAAATGGAGCTCATTTAAAAAATAAATAAATAAAGTACTTGGTATTTAGGCCTGAGAGAGTCTTATGTTGTGCTCAATGACCTTGTGGCTCCAAAGCAGTAATGAAATGTGTTGCCAAGGCTGTACACTTCAGTAAAATGAGCTCTTAAGATGAGTATTGCTGTCTCTATTGAAATAAAGTCTGCATTCAGTTTTTACTGAAATAGAAAGTAAACTTGTTCTGAGCTAATGTTTGTCTAATGGCTTTAGTTAGCCCCAAATATGATATTATAACAACACTATTGGAAAAGCTATGGCACTGTTTAATTATTCAACTAGTGGGTTTTCTTAGCTTGCCTAAATGTCCCTTGTTCCACTTTAAATTCAGGTTTCTCTTTATTTGTATTCCAGGCTGGAATAGGATATAATTTGCATTCTCTAGTGGAGATGTAATGAAGACTTTCTTTTTTTTCAGGCTAAGATATATCTTCTCTTTTCTCACAGATTGTGTCCCTGAAATCCTTTCAACATTCTTGCACCACTGTATTAAGCTCTCTCAAACTACTCCTTTGATTTGAGATTTGACACTTCAAACTGGATGTTACTGTTCTGATAGCTTTGTTAATGGCTGATAAAAAGGAAAGACTAACTTAGGTGTCCTCTAGGTTGTATTTCACCTTTTGAACATTGTCAGGCTGATTGACTTTTCAGTCATGATGCTTTACTTAGGGTTATCTTGGGATCCATTATAACTTATGACCCTTAAGGGCTTTCACCTAGCCAATTGTACTGAATTATTGTTACAAGACTAGAAGTTCCTTACACTTACAACTTACAAGAGATATAGTAATTTGTGGGGGTTTTTTTGACTTTTTTCAAGACACTTCAGCTTCAGGTCCTTTTCCATTTTTTGTCTTGTTCTGTTCTCTCATCTGCTTTACTAAACCTGTAATGTCACTAATGAAAATAATATCTGATGTTGGATGTAGAAGAGACCTCTTCAGACCTGTCTGTCATGAGTCATTACATTTAAGTGTGCTAAAGGAAGATAGTGTACATTTCCAATCTGTTATGCATGTCCCTTATAATGGCCTCATGAAGGACATGACTGACTTTTGATTAGGTCTCAGACACGACCACATCAAAAGCTTGATAAGATGGAGAGGTGACTTCAGTTGTTAATCCACATTTTAGAGATATGTTACTTGTTTCACAGAAGGAAATTAGACTTATCTAGCATGATAACACTACTTTCACCTTTCTTCTCTAAAGACCTTACTTTGTTTAAGTATTTGCTTCTCTATTTTTTTTTCAATTTAAGTTCATATGGCTTGTCTACAGTATCTTCAAAGCTCCTACACATTTTTTTTAAATGGGATGAAACATTTATTATTTTTTCATTTATCTGGATGCTTACCATCTCCCACCATGTTCACCAATTCTTATTGTGAATAGCTTGGAGGGTTCTTGGAAAAAATTTTGGAATAATAAATCCAAGCAACTTTGAAAACATTTAAAATAATTCTCCAAGATGTCCTTCTATGATAGTGATTTTATCCTGCTGTCTCTGGTATTTACTTAGTCATCTCATTGCAAGTTATCTTTTTAATTAAAGCAGGCAGAAGAATGCTAACCTTTGCCATTGTCAGGGCTTTGTGTCCTGCAGTAGTTTATACTCAGCTAAAATGTGCCTCAAATTGATGTAGAGGTTACATAAAATGACTTTGGGTTCAAAATAGAAGTCCAATACTAAGGCAGTAGTAGGTCTTTTTAGAATCTTTGGTTAAAACGGCAGAGGTATCCTGAGGTTATATTTGAGTTTTTGGGTCTGCCTTTTCTCGCCAGCAACGTAATGGGGCGGCGCCTGGTGGAGCCGCAAACACTGAGTGCCTGACAACCAGAAAAGCATTACCTGCCACCAACAGTGCAATCCTTCCACTCAAACTGCAACCCTGTTTGCTACCAAGGCTTACAAGGGTAGCAAACTCCCCTACTTACAGGAGGGGAATGGTTTGTTGCAGAAGGGCACCACAGTGGGAGATTTCATTCTGAGCTGCTGCCCTGCCATGTGGAGCAGATGTCTGTGTTGTGTTCTACTAATGCCTAACACCACTGTTAGTGTGAGTCTTCAGATGTAGTAGGAAAATAATGAGCTATGTAAATATCAGAAGTGTATATTATAGACCTTTTAAGAAAAATCAGATTTTCAGATTAGAAAAAGTTAATACTGATTCCCTTCTCCAATCCCAGAACAGACAAATGTGTCCTCTGCTGATATACAACTAATAACTTCTCAATATTAGGCATTTGCAGCCATCTTACTTTTTTTCCTCTCCTTGATAATGAAGGTTAAACTGAATTCTGACTAATTCTTTCATTCCTCAAGGCATTTTCGAGGCAATTTTAATAGCTACAGAAATGCTCAGGTAGTACCTTAAATACTCTTGAAGGTGCTACTTAGAAATCATGCAATTTGAGAGAGCAATATCAGAATCTGTATTTGAAATTAAACGGAAAATCTACTCATTATCCAAAGCATAAACAGAATGCAAATAGGAATCCACATAATCCTAATCCTTACTTTAGAAAGTGATCATAATTTAAAACCTTAATATTTTTTCACTGGTGCTTATTGTTGTTTTGGTTGAGAAAAACAGTATCTCATTTCAGAGAATTTTGAATTCAGCAGAGACAAAATCTGAATTAATTACTGAGTTTTGTCATTAGTTGTGTTGTGTAGTCATGGTTGTCTGCCAATCTTTCTTGGTTTTCCCAGGTCTATCCTTTCAAACTTGAATGCAATTGTCATAGAAAGTTGTGCAAATCTAGAAATATGAATATAATGAAAGCAGTAATTTCTTACTACAAGTGTATCTTCTGTATTTCGCTTCCACCTCCAATATGGAAATGTACAGAGCAATATATATTCATAAGGAATTGTGCACTCATATTCCAAGATTTTTTTTGTAGCTCTTTTCTCACAGGTTCTTTCTGAAAGTTACAGTCGCTTGCTCACAGCAACTAGGAAACCTGTTTGTGTTTTGGTTTTAAAGTGTCATCACAGAACCACAGTTCCTACTGGTGGTTGTAAATGTACCAAGGATTACATTTTAGTTTGGAAGCATTATTCCCTGATAGAAATTATTCAGTGTATGCAGAGGAAAATGGGGTAACGATCTGTCCATCCTGTAATTCCAGACATCTTCCAGTTCTTTCCATTTCAGTGATGCTTTAAAATATCTCATAGTCCGAACTGTCCAAATAAGAAAACTTTTTCTGTTATTTGTGGTCTGTATTTTTACCTCAAAAGTTGATCTGACTCTGGTTGGGCCCATTTTAATTTTAGGTTTCTAGAAGAAACTGTATTTTTCTGGTTCTGCAGTGAAATTTTAGTTTGCTGTAAGAAATACAGTTCTTGACACCTGTGTTTGTATTTCAAACATAACATAGAAGCTGCCTAATGTGGTTTTGTGTGCTTTCTGTTTCTGAACCCCTGCTCACTCCCCCACTCCTCCAAATTGTAGACTGCTTTGCATTATATTTGATATGCTTTAAACCAAGCATGCTTCACTTGCTGATGGCATGTCAATGTTATAAAACTCTTTGATGATAAACAATGATAGTAGTCTTTGCTTTATTTCCAAATGATAGCTTTAAAACCTGTAATTTTAAACCACCTGCAGTTAGAGTAAGTAGCAGTTTCACAGTCTGGTCTGCTGATAGATTTTGCTTTCATGTACATGTTTGGATACACTTCTCTTTCTTTTTCCATAGAAGTGGCACAAGTTTCTGTAACAATTTCTTGCTTAGTTGGCTTCACTACAATTAAATATCAAACATAAGATCATGGCTTATTGCTCTGTCTTTTCCTCTAGTATCTACTTTTACTGAGGTGCCAGGCACTCCTGAGCCAGGCTGACCATAGAAAGAAGTGAATTTTGAAATGCAAATTGAATACAGGAGCTGAGAAATTTTAACTGGGGGAAAAAAAAAAAAAAAAAGCAATTAAGAACCAATCTCTTGCTATTTATACCTTAAACAGCACCAAAAATGTTTGAATGGATTTGTTTGTATCTGAGTAGTCCAGATTTAAACACGTCCTTCCTGGAATCTTCCTTTTCGTGGGAAGTACTGATTTCAGATTCAGCCCATGTGTTAGTCTGAGGAAGTGGGGACTCCTGCTAGACAGAAATCTGATGTCCTGTGTCCAGACTAAGAATAATTTGCTTTCCTTTTAGGTTAAAATTCTGGTATAAATGTTTATTTTACCCTTCAGGTCAGGGCAAGAAGATGATGCTTTTGCACCCTGAGATGATCTGCTGGGGCTGGAAGTGGTCCCAGTTCAGCCACCACTGATAAGAAGATGCAGAAGCCTTGTGGAAGAAGCTGTGAGACTATGATGGGAGAGAATGAGCAGTTGCTGCAAGGAAATGGGTCTTTAAAGGAGGACATAAATTCTGAGTTTTATGACTTCTCATGCTAACACAACCTTGATTTTTTTAGATAAAGCTTCATCTAAGTCTCCATGTTTTTCCTCCACATGTTCAGGAGTGTAACACTTAAGCAATGCAACGTGCATCCCTTGGCTCTATTATTAAAATCAAACCCACAAGCATGAGGGGTGAATATCTTGTTCATGATGAAGTCTTGTATGTCCTTGTCCTAATTAAAAAGGAAATATGGTTTGTATGCTACTTATAGAAGTAGATGAGAGCAAAATTAAAATGCCTGTCCAACCTAATTAGGCACACTCTTGGATCTGACAGCTTGTAATTGATCTTTCTAACTCCAATATCATGACTATTTCATGTTCAGAGAAAGCTAGATTCATCTCTAAAAAATGCACCCCAAAACAAGAAACCAACAACATAAAAAACAAACGCTCTAACCCCCCAAAAATGCCTCATTTCAAATAGTCTTCCTACTATTCAAAAAAACCACTGAGGGAAACAATAGTATATTTTGTGCAGTAAAAAAAAAAAAAAAAAATTATAACAAGAATATTTTGCTGGAAAATGCTTTCTTTTCAATTTAATGTTTATGAAATTCAGAGCTATTTTTTCTTCAGAAAAAGACATTCTGCTTTGATACTCAATTATATATCAAGCTATTATGTCTTGTGTACACCTGTAGACACATCTAGGTGTATTTATGATCATTCATAACTAAAGGAAATGTTAATTGTATTTTCAAAAGCTAATAAAGATAATTTTAAGTGATCAAATAACTGCAGTTTTGCTCATACTCCTGCTGAAAGTAGTGATTTTGTTATTTTTATGTCTGTGCTTCTAGAAAATGCCTGCTTCCAGCTTATATCTGTAGAGGACATTGGGGAAAGCTTTCTTTTTTTTCTGCTACCAAAGTGGTAGGACCAACATCCAAGTCACAAGGATGCGAGCAAAGTAAGGACTGTTAGCCCTGGTTGCCGTCTCTGAGACTACTCCCCAGCCTAAATCCCTGCAATCCCTGGGGAAGTGCCCCTCAGCTCTCACCAGCTGCTGCCAACAGGAAAACATCAAAGCAATCCCTACAGTGAGGGAGCAATCTGCCCTGCTCGCCACAAAAAGATGTAAGGATTTGAATAGAGTTATACATTGCTTCCTGAGTCTCCCGCTCCATTGTCAAAGCCAGCAGGATACACTTCATAGTCTTAGCACTGAGTAAAACCAAGCAAAGTCTGATGAAAGTAAGCCCTACCCTGGAAAGGCTGTTTTTTTGGTGGATGTCAAGGTCCTTTCAACATTTCTTGATGTTGTTAGGACCATCTTTCTCCTGTTTTTCCTTCTCCTGTCCTCACCACTTGATTTTAGTAAGGTTCTAATTAGTGTGTGCAGTTTTTTGCCTTCTTAGACACTTTGACAAGTCTGGCATACTTCCAGTCCTGTTTTTACCTTCTTCTGCATTTTGACTGATACAGCAGGACAAATGAATGGGTGATTTTCTGTGGCTGTCAAATTGACCTGATCTGGTGTAAGTTAATAATGTCTCAGCTTAGACACAGGTTGTTATTTCTTATGTTACAGAGTTCCTTGTGTAGTTGTGTACTCTGGTTATTTTGGAAGTCACACTATGGTTCAAATCTGTACCTATATATGTTCTTAAGTGTCATAACATAAAAATAACTTGAATCAAATATAAGGTCCAGTAGACAGAGTGCAACAAGATTTCTCCTGTTTTAATATTTCAGTATTCACCAGTATCCTGTGATTCAAGCTCCTTCTGAGACAGGGACTGCACCTCTATCTCCAGGTAACTCACTACCAGTGTACTGCACTGTCAGGGATGAATGTGTTGGGAAGATGTTTTTCCTGAAGTTCCTCTCACGTGTTTTAATTTTCCAGCTTTGGTGGTGTTTTGAAACTTCAAAATAAATTTCAGTCTTTCAATTTAAAATGGAATATTGAAGAGTTTTCATCCTTTCCCACCTAAAAATAAGGGAAACTTGTGAGAATCTTGGTGGGGGGGGGGGGGGGGGGATGATCTCGATCTCATAGAGAGAATCCAAAAAGTAATGGGGACTTGTTTTGTTTTGAGTGTGTAGTAAATGAAATTATATAGAATAGGACAAGCTGAAAGAATGTAGCTGTGGAGCTGTACTTTACGTCATAAATCTGGTGAACTCTAAGCTTACTGTACAACCAGGGTAATTATAAGACATGAGAAAATAATATATTAAAAGTAAATAATTGGTGAGGCCTATTTAATTGGAAGAGTTTTCAGAGTCACTGGGAATCAACCAAATACCTCAAGCAACCTCAGGTTGTGGACATTGCTGTAGAATTAGAGGA
This sequence comes from Lanius collurio, assembly GCA_020086605.1. NCBI lineage: Eukaryota > Metazoa > Chordata > Aves > Passeriformes > Laniidae > Lanius > Lanius collurio. Next base: position 1,650,306 of record JACBWW010000011.1, on the reverse strand, counting down.
TCCTGCACCAGAAGGGCTATTTGGAAAGGATAAGGAAAGGCTGACCTTGCAACTACTGCTAACAGAATAAAAACAAACAAACAAACAAACAAATAAATAAATAAATAAAGGGTGTGGGAACCAGTTACCTGAATCAGGAAAATTTTTTAAAAGGAATAAAAAAATAATTTTTCTCTCTGAACTGGGAAATGTTTGAGAGCTACTGAAGACTAATGAGAGCAGTTCTGAAATAAAATGTCAAAATGAAACATTATTTTTGAGATTTATTTTTCCCCCTCATGTTTTCCTAGAAATGTAATTTCAGTGAGTGCAATATTGCTCAGGTCTTCCTTCTCTCATGCCTTCATAACTTCTCTCTTTGCAAGCTTGATACTCCCAGTGGGCCTGCAGACAGCTGTATGTTAAAGTGCAAGCAGCATCGGTGGAAACTGGCAATTGGCTCTCTGTATGTATTTGCAAATACTGTATTGCGAATTCATTCTGAATGATTCCTTGGGGTAGCATAGGCACTGTCAGGTGTCAGAACTATTGCATGGATGAAAGATGCAGGAGAAGAGGTCTGAAATAAGGAAGATCTCACACAAGGACAGAGAAATCAGTTGCTGGCCCTGTGACTGGGAGAACAAAATTATTAATTACCCATACATGCTTAAAATGTCTGAGGTGACTGTTTTGGCAGCCATTCCCCATCCCCACTCTGTGTACCCAGTTCTAGGTGGTGTGGCACTGTGCTGCAGGGTTGTGGAGAAGGGTGCCTTTCTTCCCAGATGTGTTTTGAAAGACATGTGGTAAAGCACTTTTAAACTCATTGCAGAAAATTGTAAGTGATGGCTGAAACCAAGTTCCAACACGTCAAATGCCCAGAAAGGAAGTGAATACTATTGCAGTGTTTATAGGGGTTGCAGCAATGGTTTTACTTCTAAAAGGAAAGACCGTGAACATTGGTCCATTTGTCTATTTTCTTAGTCACTGGTTTGTCTGTTTATTAGCAAGACACAGTTCTGCAGTTGTATCAGGATTAGGTTGGAGAGGGAAGGAGTCAGCTGGATGAGTTTTTTGTTTAATTAGGTTTTTTTTGGAGGGGGGAGGGGGGGGGTGTTCCATTTTTTTTTTCCTTGAGTTTCCAGAGGGTTGTGTTTTGTGGTTGTTTGCAGTTGCTGATTTGTTGTTGTTGTTGTTGGCCTGATAATGATAAAGTGAAGAATTTTAAATTATTCTAAACTGATTTTGGGTGCATTAATCCAAATGATCCAAGAAGGCATTAAGAGGTGATGGTTTCAGACGCTCATTTTTGGTCTCTAAGTTTGTGTACTGAACTGATTTATGATGTTTGGGATAAGGAAAGTATGTACATGTATATGTGTACATGGGAAACTGATTCTCAGCATCACAGGAAGCTGCTTTTCCACATCAGAAAGTGATGAATAATTCAACAGTGGAAAAATAAACAATAATTTCTGTAACATCATTCTACAGGCAGACTATTGCAATTCCCCACTGCAGCATCAAAAGTTGCAAAGACGTGTCCACAGAAATGTAGGCAAGAAAAAGGACTAATAGTTTGGTGTTTTCTTAATGTGCTGATTTTTCAAGGCTTGGTTATTGAGCAGTGTGATTTATTATCCTAAATTTTACCCTTTCCTAGTTTCAACAGATGCTTTTCTTAATGGAAATAGATAAAAGTGGGAGAACTGTGTTCTGTTATATTTGAGTGGATTTTGGAAAGAAAAAGGGAAAAAAAAAAGGGGTTTCTCAAGATACCTGATTAACTCCAAGAACAATACAAGTGTAAATACCACTTTTTATGATCCCGATATAACTGCTAAAATGTAGACAGTTCCTTCTTTTTTTTTTTTCCAAATTGTCTTTTCTTTTTAAAACTATATGGATATAAGTTTTACAGAAGGAGGAAGGTTATACACATTGCAGAGAGATGTTGAGAAACATTTTTCTATAAAGATATGTTTTGGCAGCAACTTTTATGATGAACTGACATATTTTCTGGCAGAGGCAGCAGAGTTTAATTGATCAAACATGACATTAATACTTTCTAAAAATATAGAACCTTATTAAAGTAAGAGCCATCATTCTGCATAAATCTCTGGAAATTTGAGTCTGCAGACTTACATCTTCTATATATCCCAAGGAATCCATCCTTTTTCATCCCAACCTTTCTACTGCAGAAAAAATGTGAGGATGCCAGGATGATCTAGCTCTTAATGCTTCAAATCAACTAATGAAAAGTGAGTTTGTTTTTTCTTTTAATCTCTTTGCTATATGACCAATTCCATCTTTATCCACCTGACTGGGTTAGGAACAAAATGGGTGGGATAGCAATAGAGCTAATAAGGCAACCATGCCTTTAAAGGAAGGAAAAACTAGAGTCTTTTATATCTCAGTGGTACCAACCTGCCAATTAAGTTTTAGTAATCCTTTCCTGTTTTCCTTCTCCTACTTCCAACTCATTTTCTGTATGCATTGTGCAGCTGTGACTATAAGGTAGACATAAACTTTTGGATGGTTTCTGAGGCTTAGCTGCAGGTTTATCTGCCATTACATTATCTGTATAGCTCACTGCACTTCTGTCAGCCTGGTCTGCACTAAAGATGTGTGAGTGATGCAGTTGAGCACGCAGGTAGGCAGCAGATCAGAAGTGGTAACAGAGCAGCAGTGATGTTCCCTCCTGCTCTGGAGCAGAACTGTGCTCATGCCTGCAGAGAGGGCATGTGCACAGATTTGTGCAGTGGGAGCATTGGCAGTAGCTTCTTTCTAGGGCTTTTTAACAGCTGGAGCCAGAATTAGCCATAAACTAAATGATCCAGTTAGCCATGAAGAAAGAATTATTTGATTTCCTTTTCTTTCTGCTCTCCTCTCTTTTAATCTGTCCTGTCTTTCCCTGACCCCCATTTTAATATGGATTCCTATGTGCCTGAATTTATGTTCTCCGTCTGCCTTTGAACTAAACCACCAAGCTGCTGCTTTTACACTCCCTGAGCTCCTGCAGCAGGAAGCATTCACTGTTCAGTGCAGGACGTATCTTTACCTTTCTCTTTTGTACGTGGAATGTAGGATGGAGAAAAGATATTAGGAGCAAGGTGTGGTCAGACAGTAGTGAGATCAATTCTTTCATTTGCTGCAAGCATGATTGTCTCTTCTGTCAAGTAACAAGCAGTAGAACAAGAGAAAACAACGTCAAGTTGGGCCAGGGGAAGTTTAGTGTGGATATTAGGAAGAATTTCTTCAATTAAAGAGTTGTCAAGTATTGGAATAGACTACTCAGGGAAATGGTTGAGTCACCATCCACAAAGGTGTTTAAAACCCATGTATATATGGCACCTATGGACATGGTTTAGTGGTGGGTTGATGGTTGGAATCTGTGGTCTTAAGGATCTTTTTCAACCTAAATGGCTTTATGATCCCATGATTCTAAAGCTCTGTGTTCAGTATCACTGGAGATATGGTTAAAATACAGGACACAGTATGCTACAGCTCTCAAAGGCATGTAGTTTAACACAGAGAAGTTTTTGAAAAATGCATCTGTAAATACTTGCTAAAACCTTTGAAGATTGAAGTCTGAGATACGCAGCTAACCCAAACTGGAGAATTATCTTCCACAAGTTGAGGAAATGAGATTTCTACTGTGGAGTCAAACCCTTGTTATGTTACATCCCTGTTGACAAAACTTGGACTATTTTTCCTTTGCAATTCAGTTTATAAATCTTATATTTGAGAGTTTGACCGAAATATCTAAATGGCTGCATTTAGCTAAGCCATAAGTGACTGAAAAGGAAGCCTTGAAAAGGAAACTATTGAGTAAGCCTGACTTGGGTAGTAACACATTACTGACTACACTTTCTGCAAGTCTTGCACTCTGTCCTTCCATTGCAATCAAAGAATATGTAGTTATTTGCTTTGAAACAAGCACAAGAGGATCTAGTTCAAATAGCCTTTTGCAAGCTTTAACCAAAATAATGCTTTATTTTTATAACTGTTAATTAATATGTATTTATAGACATCACTATCCAGCTGTCCCCTTTCACTATAAAAGGGGGAGCCGGGAAAGGATTCTTTTGATAGATTTTTCTGACGAAAAATCAAGCACTAACATGACAATATTATATCTGAAAACCATTTATTGAAATAAAATAAAAAACAAACAAACAACAACAAAAAAGAAACTTAAGTGTTCTTATTAAAAAAAAAAAAAAAAGGGAGGGTGGGGAAGAACAGGAAAAAGGAGCAGAGAGAGAAGAAAGAGAGGGGGAAAAGAACAGAAGACGGGGCCAGCGTTACCACAGAACGGCGGGTGTTTGTCAGCATCGGTGCGGCAGATGGAGCGCGCCTGTTGCCAACTGCGGAGCGTTTGTGCGGCTTCCGTGGCAGACTGGCCGCGATTTTTAAAGATCAGCAGGCTGCGTGTCCCTTCCGTGGGCACAGACAGGCTGCTGTGGCTCCAGGCGCGCTCCCGGAGCAGCTGCGGTCTCTCAGCGCCGGGGCGCGGTGGCTGCGGGCGGCGGCGGCTGCAGGTTGGGTGCGGGTGGCGGCTGCGAGCACGGGATCCTCACGGCGACAAGCTCGGTCCCGGAACCGGCACAGCAAGGCAAAGCAGGCACGGGCAGGGAGACAGAACCACAGGGACGAGGGAGTCAAGGTGGGAGCAGAAGGGGCCAAGCTGACCCTCCGAGCTACCCAAAACAAAAAGACAAGCCAGACCTCGTGGCGTTGCGGCAGCTGCTTTTATGTGTCCCCAAAGTCCTCCCCCAGCTCGGCTTCGCAGGCCCGTTTTTGACGGGCATTTTTCGCGGGCATCTGGGTACTTGCCTTCACCAGCAAGCTGTGTTTGGGTGGGGGCAGAGAGCTGCTCACAGTCTGATCATTGAAGTTTTCTCTGCCCTGACTGGCTGCCAGGTGAAGCCTCTCTAGGCAGAAGGCAACACAGTTTTTTATAGGAATTTTCTTCACCTCATTTGTGACATATGTTGAGGCATATATATTGGTCCCTCTCACCAGCATAAAATAATAAAGGCTTTTATATTTATCTGTCTCTGAAAGCTGTTATCATTAGCCATTTTTTGTTAAAAGTGTCATGCATTGGAAGAAGTTGTAACAAGCGGCTTTGTTTTACAAATAGTAGCATAAATATGACCTTATTTATCATATTAGTTAATTGGCATTATGAAATGCAAAAATGATGCAGCTGTCCACATAACATCAGAGAATTTAACTCACTTGTATGTTTAAGCAGACTTAAGGCATCAGTTACTTTTTCTGTAAACAATGCTGGTTTTTAATGCTTATTCAGTCAGCACAGTTTTGACATGCTAAAAAAGATATCCCCGTTCTCCTTACAGTTATTCATTTATTCAGAATAAAATGAAGCCATTATATGGAAAAAGTAATTTCCCCCTATCTATTTTCCAAAGAAATAGGGACTTCAATTGTACACTTACTGAGGGGTTTTACTAGACTCTTCAGTCTTGTCTTAAACTTAGAGAATGCTACAAATTGTTCTATCTTCATATAATATAATGTGCTCAAGTAAAAACTAATAAAATTTATGGGCATCATGAGAGTTACCTGTGCTTGATATATGTTTGACAGTTGATTATGGTCAGTTTAGTAAGTGAAGGAAAGTGGAGAGAGGTAAAAAGAAGTGATGCAAGCGCCATCATTCATCACCTCCCATAAGCGGACTGATGCCCAGCCAGTCTATGAGTAATGCCTATTCTGAAAGACAAATGGTTTTTTATTGCTACTCAGCATTACATGGTGTAGAATAATCCTTTGGCCATTTCAGTTCAAGTTCAGTTTCAGTTCATTGGCTGGGCATGGTCAGGGTAGCAGGGTGAGAAAAAGAAAAAGCTCTGACACTGTGAAAACACTGCTCAGCACTAGCCAAAACACTGACACCATGTTAGTCATAAATCTGAAACACGGCATTCTATGAGCAACTACAAAGAAGGTTTAATTCCATCCCTTCCAGGCCCAGTATAAGAGTGTGATTAAAGAACAAGTTCTTTTTAAAATTTAAATGCATCTTTGTTTATTTTGTTCCTTCTGCTTTGATTAGCTATTTGGAATGCCTTGTTGTTAAGGTTTCCACCATCCCTGCACCTTCAGTGAGGGTAGAAGGATTACAGTACAAGCTTCTTTTCCACAGCAAAGGATAGATAGTTTCACATGTTCTGATTATTATTCTTGTAGGTACATGACCATCTCTTGGTCCCTGTCCAAATGCTATGCAACAGTTCTTCATGCTTCTTTGACAGAATCAAGAAGTTCATAGTAACCATCTAATTTTCCCACTGGGCATCTCTCCATTCTGAGACAACCCTATGGTTTAAAGGGAAGGAATACTAAAGTTAGGAACCTGTTCTGTGAATGTTCAGTACTTGATTGTTAATAACGATGAGGGAATAAGGGGGAAATATGGGAAAATTTTCTTAATCCTGTGCAATTGATGGGCTTGCTTTAACTTCTTCGGTGTCTGGATTTATTGTTGTTTTTTTTAAATTCTCTAATGAAAAGTTGCACTAAAAATGTAGCCTTTTAGAGCACTGGACTTCAAATAATATCTGTTAATTAAACTTCACCTCAGCTAATAAAACCTTCTGCGCATATGTAAGAGCACAATACTCCATTGTACGGAGAACAAAATACCCAGCCTTGCAAAAGTTTTTCTCTTGTTTCTTGGTACTACTGGACATGAAAAGACCCATGTGTTCAGTTTCTCTCTTCTCACCTAGAGAATGTTTGTGAATTCTATAAGTAATGGATGAATAACCTGCAGGTTGAACAATAGTTCAGGCTTTTCAGAATAGATTTAAAGACTCCAGTGCTGAAAAAAGTATGAGTACATTGTAGGACTAGGTGGTGGTTCTACCAGTTGCTTAAGTTACTGTAGAAATATAGTACCAATAATATGTTCTTTCTTCCCTCTTTATTTTTCAGAATACTTTAGGGCACGGAACAAAATTAGTAAACTGCTGCTTGTACTTTGCATGTGTTACAGGGAAGTTAATTTGACAATTGTGTTTTTACCACCAAGACTCCTTTGGGAATATGCTGCCAACCCTCTGTCAGGTTGCAGGATGTGCCTTGCTCTTATGCCAGTATAGGCCAGTGGCAGTGAGCACAGCTGTGGATTAGGTCACAAAAGGTGTTCCCTGGGGCTCAGCATTAGGGCTGTTCCTGTTTAATATTTCTGTCAATGACCTGGGTGGGAAGGTCACCTTCAGTGAGTTTGCAGATTACATCAAGCTGGCCAGGAGCTTGAAGGGTAGGAAGGCTCTGCAGAGGGATCTGGACAGACTGGATCATTGGGATGACGCCAGTTATGTGAGGTTCAACAAGGTCAAGTTCCAGGTCCTGCACGTGGGTCACAGCAGCCCCGTGGAGCGCTATATGCTGGGGGCAGAGTGGCTGGAAATCTGCCTGGCAGAAAAGGACCTGGGGGTGCTGGTCAACAGCAGCTGAATGTGTGCCAGCAGGGTGCCCAGGCAGCAAAGAAGGCCAGTAGCATCCTGGCTTGAGTCAGAAACAGTGTGGCCAGTAGGACCAGGGCAGGGATTGGCCCCCTGTACTGAGTACTGGTGAGGCTGCACCTTGAATCCTGTGTCCAGATCTGGGCTGCTCACTACAGGAAAGACACTGAGGTGCTGGAGCTGGTCCAGAGAAGGGCAATGGAGCCTGCAGAGGGTCTGGAGCTCAAGTCTGAGGAGGAGAGGCTGAGGGAGCTGGGAATGCTTAGCCTGGAGAAAAGGAGGCGACCTTCCTGCTGTCTACAACTCCCTAAAAGGGCATTGTAGAGAATCGGGGTTTAGTCTCTTCTCCCAAGTAAGAAGTGATGAGACCAGAGGGAGCGGTCTCAAGTTGCACCAGGGAAGGTTTAGATTGGGTACTAGGAAAAATTTCTTCACCAAGAGGTTTGTCAGACACTAGAAGAAGCTGCCCATGCTAGTGCTTGAGTCACCATGGATGTGGCACTTAAGAATGTGGTTTAGTGGTGGTTATGGCAGTGCTGAGTTAATAGTTTGACTCAAGGACTTTAAAAGTCTAACCCAGACTGAGACTGACTGATTCATTTCTGTAATAAATGAAGGGCCAGTTATCCACAGAGAAATTAAATTTCCCCTCCTCCGGGTCCACCCAAGATGGCAGTCCGATACCCTTTCCAGTACCTAGGTGCCCTTAATCAAAATGGCATCATGTATCTTCTTCAATTGCTGGACAACCTTACCCAAAATGGAGCCCAACGTCTTCCTCAATAATTGACTGACTGATCCTCCCTTTACTTTAAGGGGAGTCCTCTGAGGGGACCTCTCGTTTAGGGTGGTGGAGCTTGTCTTCTTAACAACTCTCACTACTACCTAGGATCACAGAACCATCTAAATCAAATTAGCTTAATTTAAAACACTGAGGCAGCTGTCTTTCCCCGGTATCCAAGATAAAGAAAATCTCTGCACCACACTAATAATATAACATCCAAATAAACTCCATTCCAACAAAATCGTCATATACTCTGAAGCACATGAACAAACCAACACAAGTCAAAACCTCAACATTCATAATATAACAGAAATTAATAATTGGCCAACCTTCCTTACCGGCAGACAGCTCAGGGACTCTTGGTGATCACCTCAACCTGAGACCTCACCTGCCGGTCCTCTGCAAAATCTTGAACAACTTTCACAACCAAAAGATTCCCTATGTAGCAGAGTCTACAACTCCTGTGCTCTAATTCTGCTCAGGAGCCTCTCAACCACAGGGCAAAGAGAGCTCGGAGCACCTGGGCAGACTAAGACACAGTCGTCAGGGAGAACTATCCTTCACCCTCCTCCCTCTCCTCCTGGGGCTGGAGGCTTTCCTGGGGGTCCCTGGGAGTCCACTCTCCCCTATGTCTGTCCACCTGTGAGTATCTACCCCCACCTCATGGATCCCTTACTCTCACTAACCACCCTGGATAGCTAGTAAGTGGACAATCCTTTCCAAATCCTTGCAGTACCAGTTACTGAGAGTAACAAGAGCTCCAAGAAGCAGTTTTCAGGGAGAGCTATCTTTCACGCCCCTCCCTTTCCTGCTGGGGCTGGAGGCTTTCCTGGAGGTCCCTGGGAATCCACCCTCCCTTATCCCTACTCCACCCGTGGGTACTACCCCACACCCTCCCTTCTCTCCTAGTCACTGCATGGATTTCACGGGTTCTCCCTGTTTCAAGAGACAGGGACACCGGAGTCCTGGTGCTAGGGGATGCTATTAATAGAGTGCTATCCTTCACCCCCTCTCTCTCTTTAGGGGTCCCTCAGAGTGCACTCAGTCTCTGTCTTTTACTTCCCTCGTTTCCTGGCCATGCCCCTCGCAGGAAAACAGAACTGTGGTACTCCAGGGTCCACACTTGCTTCGGGGATCCGGCTGCCGGTCCCTTTCTCACTCACACTACAAACACTCGCACTCTCTTATCTCCATCCATCCCATAAGAAGCTGTCACTACCTAAGAGGCCTCTGCTCCTTCCCATGGGGTCTCTGATCCTGTTTGCAGGTTGTCCTTTTCACCTCTTCAGGTGTAGCTTGCTTGTTCCCCGTGGTAGTCTCAGCAAGGTCTCAAAATCCAGTTTCTTCTCTGGGACCACCTGTGGGCGAAGGTATCCCGGACCAGTCCCCAAGAAATTGTAATAAACAAAGGGCCAGTTACCCACAGGGAAGATTAACTGGTGATTTATTAAAAGAAAAGAAAACCAAAGAGACCAGGTAGAATAACTAGGAGGGGGAGTAGCCCTCTCCTGACCCATAGGCATGAGGACCTCACTGTGATAGCCTTCAATCACTGGAGGACACCCTCACTGGGAGAGACCCAAAGCCACAGGAGGACCAGTTCTTAGGTGAACATCACCTTTTATGCTTTCAGTCTCTCTGGTTGGTCAGTCCACAGGGTTGCCACTTAACTACTCAGTCCATTGGGTTAGATTTCCTGTTTTTCAGATGATGATTGGCTCATTGTCGCTCCCTCTTCCCTCATGATGCGTCGAGTGATTGGTGCAAGGTTCAAGTTGGTGTTGATTGGTGGGTGCAGCTGCCTCTCTCCAGCCGATGTAACACTGATGTGGTTTGGGGCCCTTCAATGCTCTATATCACCGCCTCCTGGTCTCTTATATTAATTAACTGCAGTCCCCTAAATAATGAGCTTTCAACTTCACTCAACAATTTAAACAACAAACTCCATACAACCGGAATCATAACGCTCAACTATCCTACCTAACACCTGTACAGCCCGAATCAGAATGCAAAACTGCCTAAACTGGAACAACCCCTACAACAATTTCTATGATTCTATGAGTTCCAAAGGCAGGCATGTTTTTAGCAGCTGAGCTTTATATTTTGGCGATAATAGAACACTAGTTCCTCTTGATTTTTACTTTTTTTGTCATTCAGCAGGTGCATTTGTTATCACCTAGTGCAAATCTGTAAGTTTTGTATTCTTATACATAATGTGAGGAAGTTTACAGATTGTCACTATTCTCTTTTAATAGCAAGTAAACGAATCTCTTAGGAAAGGTGGTGATATGTGGCCCCCGCTAGCTGCTCAGAATCTTAGTAATGTGTAAGTGTACAGCTGTGATAGAAATTTGTAGGCCTGTTTATAGAGAACAAAATTCTCATCCAAATATTTATGGACTCTTGGGTCTGTTAATACAGAGTTTGAGAAAATGACTGTAAAAATTCCCAGCTTCTTCATGGATGTGTTAAGAAGTGTTCAGAGATAAAGGCTTCTGGATAGTTTATAGAGGACAGTTTGAGTGTCAATAATTTTTTTATTTATTTGCATGTCTAAGGATTAGATTAGACTGCATAATTACTTTGTTTTATAAAGCTTGCAAAGCCTTTAGACTTAGAGAAGCCTTTGGCCTCATTAACATGGTTTGACAAGATGTTGGTGACATCTTTGCAGCAGGAGAAGTATTGTCTACATACCTGAGGGGTCTGTGGTGACAGGCAAAGAGAAGTAAGGGATGTAATGGTGCCTGGGCCAAAGCTCTGTCTTAAACCTAATAGCAGATCTCTGACAGAAGAAGATCCTTCAGGGAAGAATGTAAAAGGAGGACAGATAGAGATAAATCCTTCTCCTAATAAATATATCCAACATCTGCCAACCTGTCTTTGGATAGTAGCCTGTATATGAGCATATGGGTGCAGTGAATGGAGTTTTAGAGAAGTAAGCAAAACCCAATTTCACATTCTAGTTTGCACTGAGATAGTGAAACTGTGTCAGGGCACTAAAAGCATAATAAGTAAAGTGCTTGGGATGCAGACCCTCCCACTTCCAAAATTGCTGTTCTAGAGGTTCTGAGTGCACTTCAGTTGAGATTTTCTCTGTATGGCTGCAGCTGTGCACTGTTCCTGTTATATTGGCTGAGAAAAGGCTACTGTGTATGTCTTGAATATGTTAATTCAAAATGCAAATAAGACAGGTCATTGATTTGGAATTTTACATACGAAAAAATCTATGGAAGGAAATTACTTCTATCTTGCCCAGAAAGTTGAGGGAGATGATTCTCCCATTCTTCTCCAGTCTGATGAGAGCCCACCTGGAATTCTGCACATGAAAGATGTGGACTCATTAGAGTAGGTCCAGAGGAGGGCCATGAAGTTGATCAGAGAACAACTCTCTTAGAACAACTCTCTTTGAAGATAGGCTGAGCCAGGATTGTTGAATCTGGAGAAGAGAGCCATCAGAGAAACCTAATTGCAGCCTTTCAGTACCTTAATGGAGCTTATTAAATGGAGGGAGAAGGACTTTTTATTGGAGTAAATAGTACCAGGACAAGGGGCAGTGATTTTATATTGAGAGAGGGTAGGTCTAGATTAGATGTTAGAAAGAAATTATTTATTGTGAGGGTAGTGAGGCACTGTTGTCCCGACAAGTTGTGGCTGCCCCATCTCTGGAAATATTCAAGGCCAGATTGGACAGAGCCTTGAGCAATCTGATTTGGTGAGTGGTATCCCTGCCCTTGGTAGGAGAGTAGAAACTAAAGGATCTTTAAGGTCCCTTCCAACCCAAACACTCCTAAGATTCTATGATTCTCTGGTGAATTTTGCATATTCCTGATGTAGAATGAGACCCGCAGTTTAAGCATTTTCTAGATCTGCTGCTCTATGGTTTCATTTTGCCCTTAGTTTCCAGGAAGAAATATTAAATGCAAATCATTTTTCTTTATTTGCAATAGGTCAAACTAATTTAGCTAAAGTTCACACCTATCTGCATAGAAGATTATTGTAAACACAATAAAATTCAAAGGTCATTTCTGTGACTGAAAGAGGATCAAAGAGGCTTTCTGTGCTATTTTAATCCACTTCAGAGCATTGTAATGAGTTTAGTAAAGGGTGAAAGTCCAAGGCTTTCCCTTGCCATTTTCCTTTATATAACTCTATTAACTATTCACTGGTCTGGCATTATAATATGTTCAATGGTGAATGAAGGAGAATCTGTCAAGGGGAACTTAGTTAGAGTGTAAGAGCTCCTGATGT
>JACBWW010000011.1:1496927-1602866 GCA_020086605.1 Lanius collurio | reverse complement strand
CCCAGCAGTTAAAGTGATGTTGTCCATAGTAGATGAGGTGAAGGGTGGTTAGTCATACCACTGAAAAGAACATTGTGGGGTCTTGGGAGATGGGGTGGGTTCTGGTCATTGGTCAGAGATGTGGCATTTGGATTTATCTTTTCCCTTCCCTTTGCCATGATTTCTTCTTTGACTTTTGCCCAGCATGTCTGGTTAGGCTATTACTGTTTTGAATCTCAGCATTCAGCTTTTCTGCCAGGCAGAAAGGACCCTTGTCTCACTTAGGTTCCTCTGAAAATTTCTGTGCTTCTTGTTCTTGCAGCATCTCCATTTACCCTTACAAAACAAAACAAAGACAAAAAATATGGAAGAATACTTTTTCCCTTTGCTATCTACAAATTATCAGATAGTTACATCATTCTTAATCAGCCTCAGATGTCTTTAAACAGAGCCACACAGAGCCACTTCATGCAAAATAATGTACCTATCTTGATACAGTCTTGTTGATTTTTATTCAAACATCAGTGAATCACTTAATCTTGATTTTCCAAGGAACACACAGAAATTGCAAATTACAATGCTTTCAACCTGCTCTGGTGGTTTTTCATTTGCCTTTTTAAGAAAGACAGAATAGCAACAGAGGAATTAAAGTATTATAAGTTGCTATTGAAGTATAATGCATAAATTATTATACCTTAATACCTTGACAGTTGCTACTGTGTTTTCTGTTCTGAAAAGGTGACTGGGCAACAAGCTGGAAGAGTACTTTCTTGTCATGTCTTGAATTTACTGGAACAAAGTGGGATTCTTTAGAATTTCCATAATACGCAAACTTTTCCTTTATTTAAGCATTGTTATCAAAGTTGGTGGCAGTGCATTTCTTCAGCAGTCAGCATCAGCACTCCAAGCAACACTGGCCTCAGCTGAGGAAACGCAATGTTCAAGGTGATATTTAGATCAGTGATAAGATATATGAAATTATAAGGTATTCCTGGAAGAGAAGTAGCAATATAAACATTTGTAAGCATGACAGCTTTGATTGCATTTAAGACTGAAGGAAATATATTGTAGCTTTTTACACAATTTATTTGCTGAATAATACTATCTTTAATAAACTGCCAGAACACTAACATAAGCAAAGCAGGACTAATGAAAATGAGGGAGAGGATGAAGTAACTCAATGACTTAATTTAAACATGCACTGTAATCACAAGGGGAGAAATGGTGCTGGTTTGTTTTATATAACTGGCTATTCAAACTGTTACAGTTTTGTGTGAAGAATGTTGTTTTCTCCTTCTTGTGCCAAAAACATTAAGTATCAAGCAAAAATTGTGTTATTCTTTCCACAGTCTGGGCAGAAAAATTAGTGAATTTTGGATTTTCAGCACAGCCCATTAAAATTAATGAGCACAAGCTCTTTCACAGGTATTGACTGCTGAGTGTCACAGGTTGACTATAATGTTAGTCCTATACCTGTTACCGTGTGTGATGAAGCTTTCCAATTAGTTTGCATGTTAGATCAATCTCACACCTGCAACTGTGGATATCTATCTATCTATCTATCTATCTATCTATCTATCTATCTATCTATNCAACTGTGGATATCTATCTATCTATCTATCTATCTATCTATCTATCTATCTATCTATCTCTCATTTACTTTGCTTCAAAATATATTTGTGCATAGCTGTGAATAGTTTGATGACTTTTTAGTTCTTAGCATTCATTCACATTAGGGAAAGCCCCAGTAATGCACTTGGCATGATTCATTTTTCATTTGTGAGCTATATCAGGTGTCGGATTTTTGATCTGACTGTAGAAATTATTTTGTTGTTGCTGTTGTTGTTATTATTATTGTTAGTATTACTACTGTTATTATTGTTATTATTCTTTTGGCAGCAGAGAGAGGGGTTTTTTTATACTTATAAATGTACTGGAATATGTTAGTGTCTCAGTTTTTGAGACAAAACTTCAGGAGGAAACACTTAGGAATGAGTGTTGCTCCCCCTTTCCTCCATCAATGAGACACATGTGTCACAAGGAGTGAAAGTGAGGAAAGGAAACCAAACTGTTTATTAACATATGAACAAAACAGGGTAGAACAAGATAAAAAAACCCAACCTAAAAATACAACAAATTCCTGGAGAGGGAAGAGACACGTGGGCTCAGACCAGCCAGGGCCACCCCGCGGGCCCGCCGGGGCCACCCGCAGGCTCCCCAGACTGGTGAGGAGGGAAGGGAGGCAGTGAGGCAAGGGGGGAGGGAAGGGAAAAAAGAACAAGAAAACCCAACAGAACCTTTTCCCAGCTCTCCAGAACACAAAAGAAACCCAAAGATCAGCACAGCGCTCCTGGCGCTTGCCCTGCCGAGCCCTGCCCAGAGCCCCAGAGCCCGGAGCCTTTGGGCCCCGTTAAACTGCCCCGCACCCAGGTCCCGTGGGCCCGCACCCCGGGTCCACCTGAGAGGCACCGCATCCTTGGGCATCGAGCGGATGGTTAAGGAATAAAGCGGCTTCACAACATCACCCCAGGACAGTCAGAGATATGATATGCAAGAAACATTTCCAAACTTCTCTAAGAGCAGTTATAACTCTATGGGACTTCTCTTTCTCCTAGAAAAGCTCATCTCCTTGTTAATTAACATTTTGGAGTGAAAAATTTCCAGCATAAATTTCATAAAGTAATCTTTGATTGGACTTCATGCAGTAGAAAGAACTGCTTTTTCCTAAGGACTGTATAGTATTTTTATGCACGCAAATATGCAGCCTGCCCATAACCCTAGCAAAATTCAATTACTCAGAGAGGTGTAAACCATATTTTATGAAAGCAATAAGACATGACTCTTGATGATTTCTGTGGAAGACTGCTACACAATTTAGAAGTGTTTGCAGCTCCACACTGAAGGCTGAGTGGATTTAAGCAGCTGAGAAACACAGTAATCTCCCAGAAGCATATTACCTAGAATATGTTTTGCTAGTCATTTAAAATTGTTTTCAAAAGCAATGGATTGGAATTATCAGAATAGCAATAAATTTAGTCAAACCAATAATTTAATTCTGTTGATTTTTGCATGGAATATTGATGCAGACATTACATTACTCACAACTCACTTGAGAAATCTCCATTACAGTTAGAAATTCCACAACTGTTTATTGTCTGTGGGATCTGTCACCTGAAATCTGTCTCCAGTCATGAAAAGTATGAACTATTTTACAAATATGTAGTCTCTCAAATTAAAAAACAAACAAACCACAGAACTACCTCAAAAAGCAATGGGTAAGATTAGACTTTAAAAAAATAAAAGCTGATTGGTGTCTGCCTTCCCTTGTTTAGGTCAAATCCTTATAAAATAATTTTAATAATTTACAGAATTTATTCTATTTCCACTTTATCTGTGAGTGAAAAAATCTTCCTCTGATAAAATGCTCTGCTGCATTTTATCAGCCTCGAAGAGGCTCGAAGAACAGCCTCGAAGCAGATACTTTATTAGTGGTATCTACTGTTAAGAAAAAAAAAATAGGTGGTTTTAATTTTCATTCAGGTGAGCAGTGCTGGACTTTTCAACTCAGAATTATGGGGTCAGTCATGAATTGCCTTTGTAAGAAGTTTTACAAATGAAAGCAGAATTTCCAGCAGGCCAACCAATACAGCCTTTCCTATTCCTCACACAGCTTTATCCCTCACACGACCGTTTATATATATATATATGTACGCTGTGTGGCAAATCCAGGAAGAAGAATTTCTCTTTTTAGCATCTAAATGGGTGCTAAAAATATATCTATGACCATTTTGTATACAGAATGCTTCTGTAATAATTGGCCTAAAATTATTCATTCTAATCATGAAGTTGTATCAGTTATAATAATTAAAAGCCCTGAAGTATAGTATAATTGCACCCCCCAAAAAAACCTCAACCCTCAAGTGTCATTAGATAATATAGATGTATTAGTTAGTCTGTAATTTTAGTTTTTCTTGCTTTGTAAGGAACTCCATGGTGGCTGCAGCTGTCTGGGTGTAGTATGGCTTCCTCTCTCTGGCAGTGATATGTTTGTTGCTGGAACAAAGTGAAGTTGCTACATTTCAAAGTAGAACATGAGACCCCCATGCTGAGTTATTTAGCATCTAAGCTTCAGAATGTGATGCACAAAGAGTGTTCTACTACACAGATGACCACTGTGTCTGATCATATAACATGATTCTATTTTTATTGAAGGAATGGTTTTATTTTCCACTAGGTTCTTGAGTAGACACTAGGAAAGAACTGAACTCTAATGAGCTACAGAGAATGATTACAGCATCCTGGGCTGTGTGAGGAGAATTGTCAACAAGTTGAGGGAGCAGAACCTTTCCCTCTGCTCAGCCTTGGGTCTGGTACTTGGGCTATCAAGTGCAAAACCATTTGGTCTGACTGGACCAGCTCTAGTGCAGGGCCATAGGAAAGATTCAGGGACTCAGCTTGTCAGGTATTGATTTTGAATATTTCTAACCTTTGCTGTTAATACTACTTCTAAACATGCCGGAGAAGATCTCAAACAGAGGTGTGGCTGCCTCATTCGTCACAAATCCATTGCAGAAACCTCTTTGCAGAAGTGATCTCAAGTTATATCTGCCTCTATGTTACTTCTGCACTCTCTCAGCTGTTTGAGCCAGCTTAGGTTAACTGAACTGCTACGAATGCAAGAAAGGGGTCCCCATCACCTGTGACTAGCTAGTCATGTTTTAAAATTGTTTCTACTTGTCAGCTTTTTTACAGCTCAAAATTAAGACTGGAACATGGCCTGGATTTTCTCCCCACTTATTTAAAGGAAAGTCTGGTATTTCACATTTTTCTACTGTTTCGAAACAGAACCATACACCAAAATTAACAGTAAAATTACATTTTAAATGTTTCTCAATTAGACAGGATACTAATTTTTATACACTAAAATAAAATAAAAAAAACAAAGCATAACATCTACTTTTCCCCCAGTTAAAAAACTTATAAAGTAAGTCAGACCCTGGGACGTGAGAGTAAGTGAGGTAAGGCTACACAAGAATTCCTTTGGCTTTGCAGCTTAAGAAAATTGGAGCTGCAAATAATGGTTTTCTGCAGTCAGGAACTGTATATTTCCCTGTTTTAGAAGTGCCTTCTTTCTGTAAATTTGCAAGATCTTTATAGCCACTGAGTCTCCTTGTTGCTTTTTTCAAACCTGTTTGCAGTCATCAACTGTCCCAAAAAGTTATTCAAGGATTTTCATAAATGCATAGAGACAGCAGTGTTTTAGTGTAATCACATTGGTATCACTTCCTTAGCAATCAAGCTCAAATAAATAAATGTTCTTTGTTTGGCAAGTCACTTCAAAATGGCAAATCAATAAATTCCTACAGGAAAACATCAACATTTTTCAGAGCTGAGGTACATTTTGCTCTTGATTATTTTGAAGAGTTGATTAAAAACTGATGAACCTTTTCCTTTCAAAAAGAATGGCATGTTTTTTTTAAATTCTTGTTGACCCAATCAAGAAAGAGTTCAACTGGGGAGGATAGGGCAAAGTATAAGGACATATTGTACGTTACTTGTATCTTGAGAGAATAAATGACATAGGAAGCACTCAGTAGCTCTTCATTTGGTGTGCTTACTGCAAATTTGGGTATGAGTCTCCAAGAATTCCTTGTAGGTAACAGACTGACATGGTTGGGGGCAGAGTATGATTTTCTATTCCTTCACTCCACTTTTTTAAATACTATGTCATCACCTATGTATGTGAATTTGAACTGACTGCACATGCTATTACAAATGTGGGAGGAAGATTCTCATATGGGGTGTCTCTATGACTTCTTTTGTTCAAACATAGATTTGCACCCAGCTTGTAATAAAATGATGTATTATGCTGACTAGATTGCTTATAACCTCTGATTGCACTTCCCCAATTGTTCCTGCAAGCACATTTGTACATTTTAATTTACTACTGGCATGTTTTTTGTTTGTTGGATTGGGTTTTTGCTGTTGCTTGTTTGTTTGTTTGCAGTTTTTGGTTGTTTTGTGCATTGCTTATGTTTTTAAAATCTGTTCTGCTTGAAACCTGATTGATATATTAAGCATAAGGCAGGGTGTTGTATGTTTTGGCATGTTTTTTTAAAAGGATTTACACTATACAGAGACAAATATTCCAGCATTTTGTCTGTATTTTAAATAGGAATAAAAATTGAGAAACTATGCTTTCAAATAAATTATAGTGCAGAAGGGCACTATCTTTTCCTTTTTTATTGTTCCAGCAGACTACAAGTTGCTCAGCAGGCTGAGAGCAGACCAACACACTAGGAGAGAACCCATAAACACTGCAGAGTACTCTTGGCTTGCCCTGTACCTATGAAATATAACTTATGAAGGTTTAGGTGGCAGTTCTAACCTACTAATACAGTATAGCCTTAAAATGCATAACTATTTTTCCAGTGAATGTGTGCCTGGCAATAGTCATCAGCAGCACACAAATGTGATTAGAACAAAGGAATTAGGTAACTTAGGGAAGTTGAATCAGATCTTACTCATGTGAGTTTAATGTAATAAACATTGTGTTCAATTTTTGCCATCTGTTTGAGAAAGGAAAAAGAGAGTATTTCCAAAGTGACAATGTGCAAAAGAACAAAGCACAATACTAAAGTCTGATTTTGTACTAATCTGTGTGGTTCTCCATCTTCTAATACTTGCAAACTCTTTGCTTTCCACCATGTGGAATTATATAAAGAAATTAGCAGTATAGTGAAATTTGATCTTTAATACTATTTCTCATTTGGAATAGGGCTACACACACCATCAGCAAGAGAGCAGGGAAATGTAGGGCACAGACAGTGATAGCAAGCAAAATGCAAAGGCATGATTAGGGCATAATTTATGTTTTCTGGCTCTCTTGTAATTTGCAAAGTCCTATTTTGTGAATTGCAAAAAATATTTGAGAAATATATTAAAATATCAAGATTGCTAGATGACATGCTAAGGCTTATTCAAACTGGAGACTTGAAGCTATTTCAAGAAAAAATTCTTTTAGTAGCAACAATATTTCCAGATTACCTGGATATTTAGGAAAATCATTATTTTTCCTATTACTATTTTTCACTATATTTTACATGCAGCTCTGTACTCTGTCTTGTGCATTATCAAGCCCTGCCATTCTCCACAGTCATTCCTATAACATCCTTGTGTTCACTCTTCTGAAAACATCCCCGTTCAAATATTTATCTTACTTAGATAGCTGAAGGAAATGCATTTCTTCTGTGCAAGTGGAGACAGGTGAGGTTACAGGTGGGGAAGGAAACAATATAGATCTCCAACTTGAATAAAAATGTGTCCAAAGGCAGCTCATGACATTTTACTTCCAAATCTCTCAGACATGTGTACACTTTAATCAAAAGGAAACAAAAATAAATATTAATTTTGCTGATTGATTTTTAAGACCATTTGCATTGAAGTAATGTTTAAAATAAATTTTAAAAATTCTTAAAGCTAAATAGAAATGAAATTTTCCCTCAATGGTTTAAGCCAAGCTTTTGAAAAGTCTCTAACAGTGCTTATTTATTTTAGGAACATTTTGAATTTCTGATGTTTTAGAATTCTCTTCATTGTCCAAGAGCTATTTCAAGTATTTTTTATCACATAAAAAGAGCTGCACAAAAGAGAATTATAAGATTACTTTCACCAATCCAACAGAAAAACATGCTTGCTTTTTTTTTTAAGTTTTGTTTGGTTTTTTTTTATTATTATTTATTTTTTATTTTTTTATTTTTTTCTGTCAAGTGTAAGGTTTGGTGTTTTTAACCCAAACTGTAAATCTCTACAGGTTGCTTCTTTTATAAAATCTGTATTGCTCTTTCTAATGCTTGTTTTATTTACTTGATAGTATATAGGCAAAGCTTAATAAAAGAAACATATACATTCAAAAAAGGGGCATTTGCCAGTTTATTGAAAAGCTTCTAATCCATTGTAGTATACTAGAAAAGTGCCTTTTACATGCTAGCTGTAAAGTGAGCACTAAAGTAGAAAAAAGAAAAAGTACAATTATGCTATAGGCTAGTTATAATTGTCTTTAAACCAAAATGTTTCTTTCTTTATGTAAGTAATTTAGTGTTACAGAATATTTGCACATACATTAGGGTGGTTATCTTCATATGTTGGGGAATTGATATATATATAGACCCTGCTGTATGGTATTAACTTGTTAGACATAAATGTGCTGCATTTCTACACTGCTTCTACGTGAATATGGACAAAAAAATGAAGGAGTTAATAAAAAGTCAGCCACGGGAATGTTCAGGATAAAAAAGGAGACTAACTGGAAGAAATATCAATAATAATGTATTCCTTATTAATTTCATGTATTTTACTCTGATGTATTAGTACAGTGTGGTCAGAGAGGAGAGGAAAAAAGGGTTTAACTATTCCTCTAAAGATGTTAAATCGAATACTCTGTTTTAAACCAAATCTATGAGAATGTGTTTGTATAGATTATAGTATAAGTAAATTAAAATAGACATATGTCAAATGTAAAAATATTATTATAGCTTGTTTAGTTTTCATTAAGGTGTAGGGTCTGACAAGCCCCTGCCCTGGCAGGAAGGCCTGGAGATAAGGAGGTTACACAATCCCCCTGCAGGCCCCTCTTTGGGAAAAAGAGAATCTTTTTGGTTACAGTGAGAGAAGACAGACCCATGATCCTCTAGGAAACTGTATGTAAAATACCCTAATACCCATTGGTTTCTCACCCTTTCACACCCACCTCTGTACCCCCATAAAAGAGACCCCTCTGCCCCGAGTCAGGAGAGGATTCGTCTCTGGTCACCCCTTCGTGGAAGATGGAAGAATAAAGCGACTTCTGCGGAACCACCAGCCGAGTCCTCTCCTCTCTCTATCCGGGCCTGGCCAAGGGGGGTTCTGCCTCGCAGAGCAGAGCTGAAATCACTGCACAAAGAGCTGATGGCTGCTGAGCCAGGCATCTCTGCAGGCAGCCCCGGCCGAGGGCTGAGAGAAGCCACGAACCCCTGGGAGAGGGTTCCTCATAGGATCACCTCTGCGGGTCTGCTACGGCTTCTTGGGTCTGAGCCTCAGACCCCAGCCAGCACCGGCTGCCCCCCAGCATTATTTAGGAATTGCATCTGTAATGGCATAGGCTCTTTCTTTGCCTCGATGTTAGATTCTGATTAAAGAAAAAACTGCACATTGTACTCTGTATGATCTAAGACCTTAAACAATATGTGGTACAATATTCTCAGGGAAAGTTGTAGAGGCTTCTGCTTATCTTTAGTGGATACCTCTTTTCAAGCAGCAAGCTATTTAATATTTATGACTTACCTAACTCTGTCCATATCTGTACTTAAATTTCTGTAGCTAGTAACCCTTAAATTCATGCATCTGGAAATCGTAGGCTTGAACTGAAAAGGCTACTAATGTATTGTTCCTGCAGATTATCCAGCCAAAATTTCCTGTTAGATCCTTTGTTGTTCTATACAGTTTTTTGACATCTTTCTCAAAAGAGCACTGATAGTTCACTTTGTAAAGAAAGAAGCTTCTTTATTATTTTTTAAGTACTTATTCAATATGTACATTTGCAGAGGTATGCTCTGCACTGAAGACAACTAAAAGGATATCAGTATTCGAAGCACATTGTTTTTTAATTTACTGACAGAGATAATATCCAGGCAGTCCTGTCAGCAGAGTGGCTATCTAATGTTTTTAAGACAATAAACAAAGAACTAACTTGTAAAGAAGAAACCTTCAGAGAGCGAAGATCAGAGATTTCTGCTGTCTCAGACTACAGAATATATATCTCAGCCAAGAAGTACATAAACACATCTGGGAAATGCAAGCCAGTAAGAGCTGCTTGGACTTATAAGAATGTGTTAGACATTGATTACGTGCTGACTTAACAAATTATATAGGCTGTGATCCTATATTGTTGCGTGAACTTCTTTTGACAGCTGTCCAGAAGCCCTTCTGTCTATTTAAATTGTTCAGTCACTGAAGTTCCTCTGGACTCTGAAGAATACAACACTAAAGGTTTTTGTGCTTACAGAACTATGTGGAATCTCCTGCTGCTTCCTTCCTGCACATTTCTGTTCTCTCCATAAATCCTGCAGTAATGTCCTCTTCTAAAAAGCTGTTACCTACTTTTCAATCAATATTCCGCAAAATAGAATGGCAAGAGAATTCAGCATTATCCATGCAACTCTATAGACAGAAAACTGATTTTCTCATGACTTGAAGTACCATACAAACATGCTTATTTCAAGTACAGAGTGGCTCTGGAAAGCTGCCTCTGAGGATTGTAGGGACTAATCAAGTTATATTAAGTTTTTAAGACTCTCATTTAGTTAAAGTGTCTTTTAATAAAGTGTGTAAGGGAGGGAAGAGGAGATAGTTCTGACTGATTCAGAGACTTTAAGTCATGTGATACAATGTTGTTGATGTGAATGAGATAGAGCTATAAACATAAAGTGATAAAAATGTACTGAAAGTGGCTGCTGTGTTGGTCATCTTTCTGTATGTTGTGGCGTACAGTTAGGTTGTTTTGTGAGAAGCAAAACAAATGAAGCTTGGCATCCTGTCTCCCTGGTTCAAAACTACCCCAAAGAATAACCTTAGCTTCTGCTCTTCTGTTGAACAAAAAAGAAAATAGGCCTTGGCATCCCTGCATACAAGGTGACTTATTGACTGGTGTCTGTACACTTCTTAATTAACTGGTTTACAGCTGCCAAAATTACTGTAAAAGGCTGAGTTTCTCCTAATTTTCATGTCCTCTATCCAGCTGAAAATCCCCATAATAAATAATAGTCTCGGTTTTCTGCCATACTTTTAAATGTATCTGATATTAGCAAGTGGGTTCAAAGTTGAGTGGAAAGAGATGAGTAGGAACAGAATACATGGACCTTGAATCGCTTCTCCATTGGTACACAGTTTGACTTGAACAAGACCACTGTCTACAAGAGGCATTATTTGTGAAAACTGCAAAATTCCTCTTCAGCTGTGGTCACACTGCTATGTATTTTTAACATGGAGCACCAGGTATTTTTTCAGTCAATTTCCTTTTACTTGATCTTAATACAACTAATTCCTTCTGTTTTCTGAAATATCACAATAGAAAGGTTTATTTTCTTGGCTATCACAGTGAAAAAGTGACCAGGGCTAAAAATATGAATGACTTTATTTTAAAGATGTCATTTCTCTGTATCAAGAAAATGCTTAATTTCTTTGATTTCAAAATACTTGTCACATTGCCAAGCCTCAAGTGTTCAGACTGAAAATTTCAGTGCTGAGTGTGTCTCTCAGCATGATTTTTCTTAATGATTGTTCATCATTCTGTGATTTCAGAGAAGATGATGCTGGAAAAATATCTCAATCCTGACTGGTAAAGAGGGGAAGACAAAAGTTCATTTTCTCAACTGTAGAATTTTAAACTAAAAACTTTAAATCTAGCATCAATCCTAAATAAACTATCAAAAAGCTTGCCATTTTAAAAAGAAAATGCTATATTTTTCATAGAAAATATTTGCAAGGGATTGAATTAAAGTTATCTAGGAAAATAAACTAAGAAATTAGATTTACTAAACATCAGAAATAAAAATGTTACTCATTTATATTCCGGTCTTCTTGGTAGTAAATAGTGAATTTCCCTTTAGACATTTTTAATCAAAGTGCAATGCACTTTCTTCAGTGATCAATATCTAGCAGCTTCATAACATTACTGAGCATAAAATCAGTAAAAAGTATTAAGTGTTGTAAAACATACAGACTCTTCCTCTGGTCTGTGCATACTTCTAATCTGCTCAAAATCACCATTGGGCAAAAAGCCAAGAAGAAAGGGTGTTCATGGTGAATTTATCAACATATTTATTTGTATGCTGCTGACATTTCCAAATACTGTCATGTTGATAAAGCTAAAATCAGAGTCTTAGGGCTTAAAAAGAGCTTCCTGGCAAACAAAATCGTGGAAAATTGCAAACTCCTCCTTTGACTGTGATTATACACAAAGTAAAAGCACACTGGCAGTCTCACTCAGACACATGCACTGTTTGTGTGCATGCATTCTCATGCATTGTTTATAGTGCAGTCTCAGGGTGCTGAAAACTCTCATTTTATGAGATATCATGATGTTAATGAATATGTTCATTAATAGAACTGTAGGTGAAGCCTGTGTCTAGACAATTGCATTCAGTGAAATGCTTCTTTTGGAGGACTGGATAATGGGCCTCTCTTGGATTTTTCATGGAGACTCGACTGTGAATGTGCATCTTTCATCATGTGGCTTTGAAACTGAGTATCTATTCAAATGTTCTCTGATGAGTGCATATGAACATAGCCAGTCAGAATTTGCCTCAGATCAGTTGAAAGGGATCTTAACAGTTTGCTTTTAAATGTAAATTAATATACATCCATTATGGCAGAAATTATATTTTTCCTGTATGTACTCAGCAGAAGACTGCAATGAATTTATTATAGACACTACACAACTCTAGTGCTTTAATATGGTACTACTTGAAAACCAAGTAGCCTGAAATTTAATGGATTAATCTATGTCATGCAAGTGGGTGAAAGAAAACCCTTCGACTCCTCTGCATATAGGAGCGCACCAGTGTTTAGGAAGGAAGGGAAAACGTTGCTGTCAGCTTCTAAGGATCAAGTAATTAGGGGTGGAAGAAGATGTGGTTGGATTGTTATGGTTTTTGGCAGGTGTGGCCCTGCCTGTGTCACACTGTGTGTGCCCTCAGGTGCCAGCAGTTCACTGGGACCATGGCATCCCTGCATGGGCATGGCAGAGATGGGAAGACCTCAGTCTGGCAAGAGCTGAGCCAGGCCACCAGGACAGCCACCTCACAGGGGTGGGGGAAATGCCTGAGGAGCTGGTTGGCAGTTGCTTGGGCAGTTGAGAGGGAAAAACAGGATGTGGGCAGGCATGGATGGCAGAGGAGGATTTGGGCTGTGGGCAGGTGACACTTCAGCCCTTGTCCTCTGGCCAGGAGCTGCCAGGCTGATGCCCAAGCCTCCTATGCTGTCTGATGCTGTGCCTTGCTTGCTCCACATGCTTTAAATGGAACTGCTTAATACCAATTACAGACTGCAAATGATTCTTTTCTGCTGCTGAGAGAGTGTGCTCTGTTTGTCTCTCTGTACAAGGACCAGGGGGCCCATGAGGTGCAGCTCAGGGAAGGTTTTTTGTGCATGTAGAGGCAAAGGGCAGCTGGTGCCTGATAGGTGCCATGGGGTGTGAGGTGAGGATGGACCTGCTTGTCCCTCTCTATAAGGGTTTTCTTCTTGCATGGAAAAATACTAAGTTTAGTGTTATATAATCTGTACTTAGAGGTGATTTAAAGTTACTCAGGCTCCTGTAACTCAGTTGAAACCTCTCTTCAGATCAGCCCTTGTTGCTCATGGTCAAACAGCATGAGGAGCAGCTTGTTGTGAGGGAAAGGCTACTCTGTGATGAACAAAAATAGCAGGGATGGAAATGATGTGGAAAAATTGTTTCCCAATCTACATGCTGCTAATTATTCAGTTAGTACTATTAGGAACTAACCTACCCCACCATCAGAACATTTATTGATTGTTTTGTTGTACAAATGAAGATGCTTCTATTTATGTGTGTTTCATTTTTAAAATTAAATATTTGGGATTTATTACAGCCCATATTCTTATGCCTAAAACTTTTAGACACTGGTAAAAAGCAGAAAGAATACTGGGGAGCTCAAAAAGCAAAAGGCAAAGAGTGACTCATAACATACGCAATAAAAATATTACAGATTTCCACGCAAAATTCAACTTCTGTCTATAGAGAAATACATTTCTCATTTTGAAAGCTGTCATAATGTTACCCAGGGGCTATGATTCCTACTGCCTTTCTGTTAAAATTCTCTATGATCACATCACATTCTCTGTGATACTGTGGGCTGCTGCATTTTGGTAAAGATGCATGAGCTTTGAGAAGAAAGAAAATGGGGCAAAATTATGTGGTATTCTGCGTGGTCCGCAGTACAAGAGCTGAATCAATATATTTGCAATTTAGAACTGTTACTGTTTTATTTCAGGAAAATTTAAAAGTAGACATGTTTCAGAAAGAGTAAAAAGGAATTCAACTTTTTACAGAAACACAATTTTCATACCTGCATTGCAGTATAAATAGTAGAAAATCTTTAATAATGGTAAAAATAATGAGGCATAAGAACCTTTAATAATTCTTATTATGCAAAATTCTTTTATCCATTTGTTACAACTGATATTCAGTTCATGATGATATTAAAGGTAATATTAATGTATTTGCAAAGGATTTTGAATCTGCTATTAGAGCTGGTTTTGTTGCAAGTGAAAGTTACTGAGATTTGCTGTAACTGTTTTGTACTATGTAGCCAAATACCCCATCATCCAATGTGAATTCATTCCTGTTGGAACCCTGGGTTCAGAAAATTTCGATTTCTGGGATATAGTAATATATATGTAACAAGACGGAAGACTTTGGGTGCAGGTTAATTCTTCTTCTTTCTTCCTTCTTCTTCTTCACAAGTCTGGGTGATCTGGTATTGGTTCAAAAAACCCACAGCATGGAACATGAAGGATTAGTTACTGGATTATAAGTAAAAACCAGGTAGTTGGCATTCCATTATTGGACAGTTAGGGATTTAAAAGACCTTGGAAGGTAGAACTCGGGGGCCATTTCCACCTTGTTATCTTAGAGGCACATTCCGTGCAGCTGTGCCGTAGATAAGAAACAATAAACATCTGAGTCCAAAGAACAACTCCCCATTACCTGCATTTTAATCCAAACTCTAAGTAAAAGAACTCCAAAGGCAGAGGCAAAGAAGAAAATAAGTGAAACAAGAAAATTCAATACATTCCAAGCAATTGTGGAGTAATATTCCTTCTCCTCACACCTATGAATTTGAATATTGTGCAGCATATCTATGCAATGAATGTACTGCATGCATATATCTTTCCAGACATGCACCTCTTATCTTGTAGAGAAGCCACTGAAAAGTCTTGCTTTCATTGGCCTATTTTACAGAGTTTTTATCAGAGGGCAATTTTTACAATTGCCTTTTTTCCCCCTCTGGTGTGATAACACTTAAAAGAATCAAAGCTTATAAGACACACAAAATCTTAACACTCTTTCTCCTTGATATGCATGAAATAATAGTCATTATGCATGCAGAGCTGACTTTGGATAGGAGAGTCTGTATCCTGTAATAAAATAATTTCTTATGACCTCTTGATTCACAGATTGTATTAATTCCCGATCAATAGCATAAACCAAGATAGAGTAATCATGGTAACAAAAAGCCTGATGTGGAGATATTTTTATAGCAAGAAAGGCACAACTTCAGTCTCTAAATAAATCAAGGAGATTGGAAATCATTGATTGGGTCATAAGGTCCAGCAGGGACACCAGCCAGGGCAGCTGCTGTGAAGTGATAGAAGTTCTATCTCCAGTCCTGCAAGCATGGTGTCCCATCCATAATCTTGGGAGAGCAGGGTAAAGCCTGCACCTTCCACAGTCCTGATCCCTACTTCAGGACCTGATCCCTACTTCAGGATTCCTGAAGGTATTTTTGGCATAGGAGTACTCTTCAGCAGGTGAGGAAACTGTGAGAGACTGAAATGGTTAAAGGCTCAAACATGGTTAAAATCATCAAAGGACTTTGCCCATTGTAGCAAACTATACAAAGATGCAACTGCTCATCTGGGATCATCAAAGCCTACCTTCCTGGATATGACTCCCGATGGAAATTTGGACAGTAAGTTAAGCCACTTGATAGCAGTTTGAGATAAGATAAAGGTGGCACTACTGTCCAATTATCTCAGGTCTAGGGAGAAGTAAACAAGGCTGGGGGAGATGAATGTATACACAAGGAAAGCCAAACCCATCAGTTGTACTGAAAATCAGCTCTGGCCGGGTTGGAGGAGGAAGCCATAGCCCACAGAATCATTTGACGAGACTGGGTTTACACACTGTCTCCCCACAACCAAGAGGGACAAGGAGAGGTTTGGGTGTGTGATGGTGAAACCTACGGTACAGAGCGGTGAACCGCCATCACCAGAGTTTATAAGCCAAATAAGAAGATCCTCTGGAGAGTCCTTCCTTACACAAACTGGCTCAGTTCTAAAAGTGCCTCCCCTGCTGCACCCCTGCCATGAAAGTCACATTCACAATGTACATTCACATGAGGGGCAGCTGTTATGTCTTAGAAGTTGTCATAAACTATCAAAGACCCCCGAAGCACTCCACAGACTCATTCCTGAGACCTTCCACCAGAGGACTGCACATGATCCAAAGTGTTGCAACAGATTCAGAGTCCTTTGCAAAAGACAATGTGGAAATCCCTCCACAGGGCAGGTGCTTGGGCATTCCCATGTATACATTAAGGTATATTAATCCATTGTATATTCATCTATATGTTTTGCAGGAAACCACTCCCCACCTCTCCCTTCCCCACTGAGAAGACCATAAGAAGAGGATCAATGCGATGCCACTGGACCTGACAGTGGGAGAGGATGATTATCTTACTTCTTAATCTCTGTCTGTCACTCTCTTTGCATTTCCCCTCCCTCTTTTTTCTATTTCTTTCCATCTCTCTACCTCACATTTGTTGTTAAATAAAATCCATACTATTGACTTCAACCTATGGTCTCATTTGCACCTTAATTTGGGCAGAGGCATCTCTCAATAAATGTAATAATCAGATAATAACAGAAACTCACTGTGGAGCATTCTGCAGACTGTCATGCAGAAATGGGCCTTTTAGAAAATGTTATTGATGTGGGCAGGTGGGTAGTATTAGTTATCTTATTGGATTTGTGCAGAGAATATTAAGATCACATGATGAAAATGCACTTCTGGACAAACAGATTCTGGAAAATCTTTGTTGTAAATGTTATGATTGCATTCAAGCAGGTATTCAATGAAAGTAAAAATGTGAGCTGCCTGAGATATACTACCTGAGGATTAGAAGAAAATGGAAAAGTTGATGAAGGAGCTAATAGTGTGTTAAGTAAAGAGAAGATAGATGACGAATGTCCATTAAGTTCCCAGTAAATCAATACAATAATAGCAAAGAGGAGAGGAGGAAAAGGAAGAAACACTGTGAAGAAAATTATAGGATTTTTTTTTTTTTAATTTCAATAGGATATCAAAGAGAGCAAGGGTGGGTAGGAACACCTCCTGGCAAGAGATTATTAGAAAAATCATGTAGCTGTGACATCCACATTGTGAGAAGGTCAGTTTAATATGAAGAAATATCTAAACATAAACCAAGAATTTCCACTTATTGGTTTTCCTTCACTGCACATAAGGATAATACACTAACTTTAGGAATCACAATTTGAATTTTACACATGAGCATAGAATGGAAAAAAAAAGGTTTTACCTAAGCCTGTATATTGTCCTTGCAAAGGCATAAATAGAAAAGAACTAACTACATTGGACTTACCTGTCCCTACTGATACAGAGTTGTTCCCACATTTCCTACTCTTTTTAATGACTTCAGTTTGTTTTAGCTGACAATCTCATAAAACATTGTCTGCCTATGCATTATATTCAACTCAAAAAAAAGGACAAAATTAACTTCCAGTTGTCATAATAAAACAAAAAACTTTTTTCATATACTTTACCCAGTACTATACTTGCAGTTCTTTCTGAATGCTATGATAATCTCTGAGATATTTAAAGAAAATAGAGCTCAGTACTTTCTTGCTTTTACTGGAGCTGAGTAAATAGCTTCCCAGGGTCTCCTCTAAAAGCAAATAAATTCACTTTCCTTCTTCCTTAGGTTACTTTACTGCTGTTTTATCTTTGGGCTTTGTAAACTGAGAGGCAGAACCAGGAAGCCATAAACCTTTGCAAATCAACCCATGTTAATATAACAAAAATCCAAGAGAGAGAATCCATAATTTTTTCCCTCTCAACAATTATTTGAGCTGTTCCAATACAACAATCAGAGTGGTCATTATAATAATAGAAAGGGTTTGGCTTGCAGAAATTAAGTCAAGAGTGGAAGCTGAAAGGAAGCAAAGTTTAATCCAGAGTCTGAGTTTATTAGGTTTCTGATGGATTTACACTATAAACACTAGCAAGAAGCCACTGGCTACTGTTTTTATTACACTTGGTTTTAATGCATATAGCATGGGGCTTGTGCTAATTTTTCTAATTAAAATCAGTAAGCAAGTTGGCTCTGAATTTCTAGCAGGTAAATGTTATTTAGGATACACTTTGGAAAAAATTCTCTTTTTCTGAACTAAACAAAGCAAAAAAAAATATTTGAAGTAAAAAATGGTAATGACTTTGGAAGTAGTTTTAGAAAGGAACAAGTGGGATGACCCCACTAAACTGAACTGCATATCAATCAAAGTAAATCCATTAGTGATGAGAAAATAAGTCTAATGCAATAACCTTTGTCATATTTGATGAAAATTGTCAATGAATTCTTACCAATATCTGTATGTTTCTGTAGGTTTTCACATGAATACCTAAGCATATTGCCAGTTAAATCTGTTTTTTTCTGACCCTAAATTTATAATTTCCACTTATTTTTTACTTTAGAATTACTTTACTGCAGTTAGATATGCAATATCTTCATGAGATTTGAATACATGAATCTTAGTGTCTTTATGTTGACTGTGTGTAAAAACCCTTCTGCCTATCATGTTTTTCTTGAGGGCTGTGATACCCAAAAACTACCATTTGTCGTGTTCCTTCTTTCCTATTCCCCATGGTGACAAAAACATTACAGAGGCTTCTTGTGGAGAACAGTATCAGTGACATTTTTTGACTGAGAATACAGTTCATGCTACTACAAGAGAGTTCTGCTGCAGCAAGTTCATAAATAACTTTGATTACATATTCAACTTTCTCTGAAAGTCATTTGCAAACACATCCTTCAGGTCCCACACCATGTCAGTTCTAATGACTAAGAAATAAGTGCACTGTGTATTGGAAATGTATGATGTTTAGAGGCTCAAACTGGCTTTTTTCTTGCTGCTTCTTTTGTTATAACAATTGTTAATGCTGGAGATTTATGACAAAGAAGTAAGTAGACAAATCTCAGTGTTGAAAGGAATTACAGGGGAATGAAATGCTTTGGCACATTACTGTTAAATTTCAATATTGTGCATGCACAGCATATAGTGCCAGGAGGAAAGGGAGTTGAAACATCCATATGCAAATCTGAGTGCATATTTTCAGTATGAATTTCACCTCTCTGTTGAATATATAAGAAGAAATATTTAAGATATGTTAGGGGTTTTTTTAAAGTAATAGAATAGCAAACCAACAAAATCCTACTTTCTGTAAAATATAAATGTGCTATGCAGGGCACAATGTACCGATTATGATTTGAGTTACTGCATTTCTTAATTGTCTAGGATAAAGAAGGTGAACTTTAAAAATATCAGAAAAAGCTGTTTTGTTCTTACTCTTATTTACAGATGTCTGCATAGACACAGGAAAGTTTAATTTTGTAATACTTAAAGAGCTTACTTGGGATTCAGAATTTTGGGAACTGGATTAAATTCTTGACTCACTTGCATTGCGACCCTGAACATAATGCAAGACCTTATTGAGACATACCTGAAGCCACAATTGTCTAAAACCATGACATAATTTATTCAAAAGAAGTTAGGGATATAATTGGCCTCCTAATTCCACATATTTATGAAAATCACACATAAAATATGTATTTGGTTGTATTTGGGAATATTTGGATTTCACCAGCTCCAAACTATTAGTTTATATTTATGTGCTTTAAGTTGAAAACTTTGCACATCATAAATTGCTTGAATGTATCATGAAGGACTGTTAACTGCAGACCAGTTAGAGATGAGTAAAGTCAGTGTGGTTTCCGGAAGCATAAAGCAATGACTTGATTATGCTACCCAATTTTGTCAATTAATTTCATTTGACCTCCATTTTTCTGCTAAGAAAGTGATACCAAACCAGAAATTCTTTAGTAGTTTCTTAAGTCACTCTTATGTTTTCAGTGACATGCTTAGAAAAAAGTCTTCATCCTCTAGGGGATTTGCCATGTTGAATATAGCATAACTGTTTCTTGGTTGGTTGGTTTTTGTTTGTATTGGTTTGTTTGGTTTTGGAGGGTTTTTGTTGTTTTGCTTCTCTTTTTTTTTTTTTTTTTTGGTTGGTTGGGTTTGATTTTGTTTGTGACTTTTGTTAAATAGAAAACCAAACAAATGAGCAAAAAGAGCATGGGTCATGCAATTATTCTGCACATATACAACCTGTAAAGTTTGCAAATTTATCTAGTCTGAAGTGTTATATCATGCTATAAATATTATAATTTGGCCTAAAGATGAGAGTGAACTGTGAGTTTTGAACATAGATGCCTGGGGCAATAACTTAATAGAATACAGACATGAAATATTTAATTGCTTTCAATATTATGATTATTAATACTTTATGCTGCTCAGTCAAGATGTAAGTTTTCCAAAGGTATAAAGAAAGGGAGAGAGAGACATGAAGGTCTAATTCAGCCAGGGGAGAATTTAGGGCTGAGATAGCCAAAAGAACAGAACTACATCACTCAGCAACCTAAAACCTATATAGTACTATATCATAAGTGGGATGGGTCTACCATGTGTATGATGACTTCTATTCTACACACTCAGACATAAAACCCAAAGACTTCTATCAAATGACTTCTACACAGTAGTAGCATTAACCAGCACCATGGACTTGAGGAAAGAGGTAGTTGCTCCAAGTAGTTGAAGTGTCTGGCTCCTAGCTGGTGGCCAGCCCTTCACACACAGTGGATTTGGCTGAGCCTTCTGCTTGCTCTTGGATATGGGCCTTCCCAAGGGGTTGCTCTTTCTACCACTAATTGCTTTCCAATCTAGGTGGCTGGCATAAGCAGCTCATGGCCTTGTTGGTTGCCCCAAGCAAATTTTCTTGGATTTTGCCAAAACTAAATCACATAGCTATTACTATCATGAAACATGGTATAAGCATCTAAAATTGTTCAGTCTTCATTGTTCATCTTTATTTCTTTGCCATGAATAGTTAAACAGAGGCAGATACAGTAGAGAGTTTTTGAGAAAGATTCTACTGTAGCAATTGCCTGAATGTTGCTTGCTTTAGCAGGACATACCAGATTCATCAAACATGTTAGACCTGGGCAGATGTAGTCAAGATTTTACTTACCTGAGCACCACTTTTGGGTAAGCTTTACCCCATAACATTTTTCCACTGAGTGTCTTTTTTCTTGACTTAAAAAAATCCCAATCCTCAGACTAAAAGACCCAGAAACTAAAATTTTCTATGAATCTTTTTCATATTTTGACTAGTTCCATGTATGGTCTAAACAGTCATTAAACAACATAAAGTTTTGGATCACGTAAACCCACATGTAATAACAACAAGATTTTTTGTTAGGAAAATGAATGATTGTCTGCATCTAATAACCTGCTTCCAAATAATTGGTAGAGAGCTTAAAGTTATCACCACCAAGCTCTGCTTATTACAAGCTGTGTGGTTTGAGCTGCTAGAACAGAGTTTCACAGCCAGATGAAACTTGGCTAGGAAATTCAGCTTTTTGGCAGAAACATACCAGTTTGTTTATAGAGGGCTGCCCTAGAATAAAAAATAAAGGTGTTTTAACTTGAAACACAGATAAATGAAGATTCCTGCCTTTTAAAATGCAATACAACTATTATGTTCTAGTTATCGTTAAAAGTGCAACATTTCCCACATAGGAAAAGGCAAGGAAATAGGAATAAAAATTGCCTACTGCTCATGCACACACACACACACATGCATGAAAGTTAAAATATGGGTAAGCATTCAAAGTTTTTATGCTTATAAGCGTATTTGATATTTTATTGATGACAAAAGATTTGAGAGGAAGAGATGGTGTATGCATGATTCTAGATGAGGTGTTAGTATGTTGACATAAAAATACATGTTTTTCTATGTGGTGGAGATATCTGAACTTCCATTGAAGTCCATATAATTCCATTACAGTGAGCTACTCTCTGTTTCATAGGAAAGATCACCCTTGTCATTTTTGTTCCCACCACTTTCTGTCCAGAATATCTCTGTGTACACTATTTGCACAAGCTTAAACTGGGTCCTCACTTTTCCATTGTTGATTTTCAGTCCATGTTTTAAATTGTTAGCCACCATATGGGTTTTTGTTTTGTTTGTTCAAGGCTTAAAATATCTGGTAGAAAATGGCTGATATATTTGATTTTGCAGTTTCTTCTCATAAAGTAGTTCTGGCAAGCTGGCTGAAATGGCCTAGGAGAACAATATTCCGTTGTAGAGTCCTTCTTTTGTATTCCTTTTACAGGAATTGTCCTGAAATTATTCGCTCCTTGTTATTGACTGAAGCAAACAGAGTGGTAGGTACATTCATGAGGGTGCACATCTGCTGTGCCTCAAAGACAGACAACGTACACACAGCTGCTCTGCACAGTTTTGGTAACCCAAGCTCATTTTAACCTCCAGTTTCCCTCTTTTCACAGGAAAAAACCCTTTGTTACCTTAAAATCTGGCTTCTTCCTACCCAAGATATTTGAATTCTTTGAGTCCTCTTAACAAAACCTGATTTGTTTTAGAATGTTCCTCTGTAGTAACTTCATCTGAAGAGACCCAGGCTTCAAAGGCAAAGAATCAAAGTTTGTTTCTTTCCAGGAGGAATCAAAGCTTGTTTCCTTTCTAGGAGCCCTTTTCTTTAATTATTCCTGGTGTTTACAGTCTGTAGGATGTGCTGCTTGACACTTGATTTAGTTTGACAGTCTGCATCTGAAAGGTGAGATTCTTTTTTGTGTATCCGAAGTTTCAGCTTGGGATCTGCAGTGTGAGTGAATGAGGATGGAACATGAGAGTGAGGCAGACTTGTTTATGCCATTCTGAAACTTCTCTGTGATTTTGGAAGGCAAAAAAATATTCAAAAGAAACCATCTACACATGGAAAAGAAAAAAGAAAAAAATGCAAGGGTCAGTTGTAAATTTCCAGTATGAATATATTGCATATAGAGCAAAGTGCATGTTTTTCTAGAGCCATGAAATGTATGAATTTGATAGAAACTTGATATTTCTTTTGCACTACTTTTAATTTATTTTTTTCTTTTGATGCATTCCTAGGTGCTTGTCATGCTAAAAATACAGGTTGTTTTTTGGCTAACTCAGTCTTTATTGACTCCATGGAAAATTAATCATTAGTTTCTCGGCTTGTCTGTTTGGTAAATTTTCTGGCAGTCTACTAATTCAATCCCTCTTATAGAAATTGTAAACAATAGGTCAAATTCAGTTCCAGTATTATTAAATGCAAAAACTGTATTGACACAAGACAGTGAATTTCTAATTGAACTTTTATGCATACATTTGTTTTTGATTAAAGTAAATTACTCTTGCTGGAGCTGTTAGCAAAAGCAGAGTAGAAAGCCCTAATTAAAAGGGTAAAACATAGAACTTCATTGAAGCCATGTCTAGACATGCTTGATAACAACATAAATATGGGAATGTTTCATGATTTAAAGCATTGTAAAATACATTAGTGCTATTTATCATTCACTTCCAGAATGAGAAATACAATTTAATTAAATGTTGATCCTGTTTTACTGGACTTCATAGGCTTTGATTCTTACTTCAATCACCATATTTTATTTTGCATTACGTGTCTTTAGATAATGCTGTCCTTCAAGTGCACCGCATTTATTATAGAAATCACTTACAGAAAAATTATACAGCTTTTTAATAAAGAGTTATTTTTAAAGCTATTGAAGTATGACAATTTTCAAAATCATTTTCAAAGAAACATGTAGATAAAAGGAATAAAAAATATTCTTCTGGGTTCAGGTGCTGCTGAATATGATACAATCACCTCGGTATGTCTGAGACTTGTCTCTAGTATTTGATTGCACAGCTGGCATTAGCTGCCTCAGAACAAAAGGATACTATTCTAAGAATAAAACTTTCTTGCAGTGAATTATTACAAGCTAGTAAAGTGACATTGTTGGCTCTTTCTGTCATCAAATTGGAGCATTTCAATGACAATCAGGGAGACTACAGGTACTTTCCCAATTTAGGCATATGGTGATTTCCCAGTGGTGCCACTATATCCAGAGCTTCAGATGTTGTTTCTTAGAATTAAGTATAATAATTTTGAATATTTAAATACATATGATTGTTAGTATATATGATTTTTGTAATACACTGAGCCAAGGAAAGCAAGGTCAAAGACAAAGACATATTTTCTTCTTAGCTGTCTAGCAGATGAAAGTAAACATGAAAGACAAATAGCAGTACAAAATAGTTTAATGTCTTCCTAAAACAATATACATGTTAAGTAGAATAAGTCCTCCTATATGACTCCTGTAAAATAATCTTTTAAATTATTGCATTTTTATATAGTGTTTTCAAAATAATTTACTCATCATAACCTACCAAAATATGGACTGAAATAATTTTGTATTGATACCTTAAGGGTGAGACTTCAATTTCTTACTAAATATAATTATAAGTTAGAAAGTCAATTAGTTAGCATGCTATCAAAGCAGTATTAATCTGATATTTTTAAGACTTGGAATTTAATGTTAAAAGGTCAATGTAATCTATTTTACTTGGGTCTAATTGTTCATACTAAAATTCTTTTTTTGGATTTTAGTTCTTTTCCTTTAAGTTATATTTCAATTCTTTAATGACAATTATGTGGTGCATATGTATCTTTTGCTCAAAAGTAGTAAACCAACTTCAACCTTAAACCTTTTCTAGAATATTTAGCTAGTATTTGAAAGAGACATGTAGGAAGTTCATCAGTAGCTTTTAAGAAGTATCAAATATAGGAAAACTTTATTCTTAGTAGACACGTAAAATTGAACAAGAGAAACTTTTTATTACTTTATTCACAGTAGGATAAATATTTAACTTCAAATTTTTTATATTTAGATACACATACACACGCACACACACACACATATATATATATACATAAAATTTGTGACTCATCTTCCACATTCCTTCTGGAGAACTAGTATTCTATGGTTTACCCAAAATCAGTTTTTGACAATTTCAGAGTTTTGAACTCCTTCTACTCTTGCTTCCAAAGTTACCAAAGAACATTTTTTTCTCACTCTGAACATTAAACTGCTTCCCTGTTCTGATGTCCCAAAGTGAATTAGCTCAAGAATAACATCCTCTGATAGCATCAGAGTAATAATACTTCAGCTTAGATGTTTTAGACCTTTATTAGACACTTTTTTTTGCAGGACAGTGAATGCACTGGGTAACAATTGAAGTACAGAAATGTGCTGCAGGTAGCCATACCTCAAAAGTAATTTTTTGACCTTGTGTTTTTCAAGAATTCAGTCTAAAAATTCTCTGGTTTAAAACGCTTTGACTTTAAAATACTTTTCTTTCTTTTAAGGCATGTATACATATTCCTGATCGTTACAAGAATTTTGCTATGAAATCAGTATTTATACAGACTTACCAAGTTAGAGCCCATAAAAAGATCCCTGAGGATCTCTGAGGACTTTAAGTCTAGTTTATAGTTACTGCAACTTATATTTCAGACAAATTGAACAAATATTTCTTTTGATTCTTGTATGTGATATATCAACTATTTTTGTATTACAGTGTTTTAAGATAATCTTCCTGGTGGAAAAATAAAAATAAAATCCTTACCCCCAAACTATTTCATGTTGTTTCTAAAGCCTCAAATAATTGATTTCTAGCAACCCTAAATGGTTTTCAAGCTTTGAAACAGGCTGTCCAGAGAAGAGGTAGAGTCACCATCCCTGGAGATATTAAAAAGACGTGTGGATGTGACACTTGGGCATATGGTCAAAGTGGTGCACTTGGCAGTTCTGGATTAATTGTTTGACTCAGTGGTCTTGAGGGTCTTTTAAATCTAAAAAATTCTATTATTGTTTAAACCTGCCAAATATTTCATAGGATTTTCAGTCCCTGGAGGAAATTTCCCATAGGGGAATCAAATCATAGGCCCTGAGACTTAGTAGTACCTAACGGAGTCTCTCCTTGATAGTGAAGGGTAATCTTCAAGGCAGTTCAGAAGCTTGTATTTGGCATCACAAACACATACATAAGTGAAATTCTGTTCTAACAGTAACACTTTGAAAGTACCTTGCTTTTTTAAACATACCATTGGGAGAAACAATCTGTTTTGCTAATGTCTTAAGCTCTTCAAAAAACCTGAAGATTTCTGGTTTAGAATTCATGGTGTTTTTTTAATGATACTTCACTGCTGGGAAATGGGGAGTCTGCTCAGATGTTTTTCTGCAGAGTTTGTTTGGGAAGTGCTGACAGGTAACCTACTTTTCCAGTCCCAGAAAGCACTTATAAAAAGAGATACATTTTCATTAGTGCTAAGTGGTAACTTAACTTGTGTTTCAACACTGATTCTCTTTTCCTTAATAACTGTGAACTGAAAACTTCCCCAAACACTCTGCCCTAGATTTGATAGCCCAAGATTTGATTTTCATTCCTTCAGATGAAGACCTACAGAAAATCATAGAACCATTTTGCTTGGAAAAATCTTTAAGATCATGGAGTTCAACCATTAACCCAGCACTGCCAAGACTGCCACTAATTCATGTCCTTCAGTGTCATATCAACACATCTTTTAAATACCTCCAGGGATGGTGTCTTAGCCACTTTCTTGGGCAGTTAATGCTTGAAAAATCTGATAAAATGATAAAATTGCTCACAGAAAAAGAAAAATTCTAGTTTAAATTAAAGTATAATGGTGTGCCCCCAACAGTTTCTCATGGATTTTTCCCTTTATGCATTTATTAAACACTTGCAGTTGAGTTTCTGCACTGTTTCCCTGATTGAAGGAGAACTAGAGGGTGTGTTTGTGGCTGATTGCAATTCCTGATTGATAGGGAGAACGACAGATTGCTATTAATATCAAGTCAACCCTTTTTAGGGAAATATGCCTGACAAATACTTACAATTCCTTAACTGTCTCTTGTTTATTGCAAGACTGATTGCTTTAAAATCCACACAGAAAAAAAAAAAAAAAAAGATACATTATGTTTTATATAACCTCTTTCAAAAACTATTTAATGTGATCAAGTGGAAAACTTGTGATATACAAATGACAGAAGAGAATGGTATGAGGACAGTGTACTT
This sequence comes from Lanius collurio, assembly GCA_020086605.1. Taxonomy (NCBI): domain Eukaryota; kingdom Metazoa; phylum Chordata; class Aves; order Passeriformes; family Laniidae; genus Lanius; species Lanius collurio. The sequence goes on along the minus strand of JACBWW010000011.1, from coordinate 1,575,772 downwards.
TGATCATAATGAAAGTATGCTTTAAAAGAAGAGGAACAATATTTAGGAAATGTCAACGTCCCTTAACCCATGCTATTTAAAACATAAGGATATTGATTAATACTGTAGCTCATATATTTTTGGCCAGAAGATTCTGATTTAAATGACATTACAAAGCAGAGAAGGGAAGGGAAAAAAAGGCATTTTTTGAGATGTAAATGTAAAACTAGAGGTTTGAATTTGATGTTGGCTTGTGATATATATGTCATATAACTCAAAATATTCAGAGAAAAGTCAGTCTTCCAGTCCCATTACCCCACCAGAAAGAAAAGCAAAACCATGGTGATTCCTAGTCAGGAGATTTACTCAGTCAACATGAATTATCAGATTATGCTAGGTTCATTTGTCTATTTTCTGATCAACTGGAGTTCATGTTTCCAATTTTATTTTTATAGCTACTTAGCTAAATACTGTCTGATTTACAGCCAAAATTCTTATATATTTTACTCTGGAAATTATTTTTAGACTCCATATATATGATAAGAATCTCAATGAAATGTAGATTTAGGGGAAGAATTTGAGTTTCAACTGCTTGGCAAAAACTCATTTTTACCTTTCACGAGGAGGCACATGTCTGAGGAAACCCTTCAGTTCTGGGCCTCGCACATCCAGAACAGGGGTCATCCCACACATTCAGCTTTACCTCAGTGTTACAGGTCTGGTCATAAATCAATGGACTGTGCTCAGGGTGATCTGGACATTTGTGTGGTTTCCATTACATGATGGACTTCTGCAGGCTCAGTAGGGGTTTTTTGTTGAGCAATGACATAGCGAGGGCAGCTCTTCCCTGGATGAGGAGGAAGAAGTGCAGTTTCAGTAGGGCTGTGTGTTTTCTAAATGGACAAACATAAGAAATTAAACACAAACATTCTTATTGCACATGCTGAGAAATTAAAAAAAAAAAAAAACCCTCAGAAATCCCTAAATATGAAGACAGTTTTATCTGAAATATGATGACAAAAGAAGATGACCCACTGCTGAATATTTACACAGAAAAACAACCTCATTTAAACATGACAACATGTATTTCTGAATATGCAATGTACAAGTTCTGATGAGAAATGTAGATAACAGGAGCAGTATGTCCAGAAATGAGATCAAACCATCTGGATCCGTGTCTGTGTACAGCCAGCACTTAATTTTGCGCCTCTTCCTTGTTCCAGGAAAGGTACCCCAGAGGCCTTGTCTTTGGATTAAAAAGTGCTGGACATCCAGTGGAAAGTGCATTTGTTTTTGTACTGCTTGCAGGTATAAAATCTCAAGGGAGACATGTTCCTGTGCTGTAACTTCCACAAAAGGTTTTGCTGGAGTAAAAAAGTGCAGAGTCTATAAATCAGATCTGCTGCTTCCTCCCACTCCTTTTCCCACTGGCTTAGATAATGATGAGAGGAACAATTTTATAACTGCTACCGTTTCAGGTACCTTGAGTACTTCTCAGTAGTTACCATAACAAAATAAAAGGAAATAGTTTGCTAGGGATATATTTGAGAATTAGAGCTCAAGTGACTGGGGACACCTTAGAGCTGTCTTTCAGCACCTGAACGGGGGTTACAAGAAAGGTGGAGAGATGTTTTACAAGGACCTATAGTGGTAGAACAAAGGGGAATGGCAGCAAATTGGAAGCGAGTAGGTTTAGAAAGGAAGAAATTCTTTTGTGTGAGTGTGGTGAGGCACTGAAGCAGGCTGCCCAGAGAAGCAGTGGATGAACCATCCCTGTAAGTGTTCTGGGCCAGCTTAGATGGGACTCTGAGCAACCTGGTCTAGTGAAGGTGTTCCTGACCATGGCAGGGAAGATTGAAACTAGATGATCTTTATGATTGCTTCCAAACCTAAGCCATTATATGATTTTATGACCCACAATGTATCAAATCATGTTAAGACCATAGTCAGTTAAAAATTATCTTCCTAAAAATCGCTAGTTTATTTGGAGCTGTAGGTGTCTCCTTGGAGGCAAAGGTTCCCAAAAAGGAAATTATTTTTAAGCTGCATTTAACATCCTGAGCTCAGTTTGGTAACCAGTGTGGTTGGTGTGCACTTTTGATTTGTGATGTTAGTCTATTTCTCATTTGTTTTGTAATATTGTCCATGGTGGGTGTGTGGTAGGATGTGCTGTCAGATAAATGTAACCCAGAGTTAAATCTCTGACATGCAATATTTTGTTCCTGGGACTGTAATCCACTGCTTTAGAAGTGGATGGTGCTGTGACAGAACCATGCCAGTGAAATACTTTCTTCAGTAAATTTCTTGTCATATGCCCATGGGTACTGACAGCACACAGCATTTAATCCTGAATGCATCCTATTTGTCTAAGCAAATTCCAGTAAGGGCATTCTGGCTTTTATCAGGTTGGCAACCTCAGCACTCAAAGGGCTGAAGTCAATGAGTATTTGCAATCAACTACAAATAATTTTTTTTTTTTTTATTGTGTCAGAAAGAAAAATGTTTAGACTGTAAAATGAGCCACTTCATAGTAATGGCAGGTGGGAGTGTTGATGACTCTACATTTCCATAGTGATTTTTGTTTCCCCTCCATGGTCTCTTTCAGTCCCTCTGTATGAATTTAATTGCTCCTGCTTGTCCTGTTCATGAGCCATTAAAGGTTAAGGCAGTCTTGCCCCCATTATTGATGGGCTGGATGAATTAAATACCCCCTGCTACTTCTGAAGAGTAATTGAACAAATACAGGAGGTATTACATATAGAGAGAATTAACATGCTTCTTGATAAAGAATAACTTGGTTTCATTCCATAGAGAGGAAATGATACCTTAAATAGACCTCAAAATTTAGATTGAAATATTGAGAATTACTGAGTTAAAATTAATCTCTTTTGTAAGAAAGCTGACCTGCTCAGAGGTACTCTCAGAGCTGACAATAAAACATGGTGGCTTCAGACCTGAATGAGAATGAAATTTTTAACTTCTCACAGTGTAGGATATTAAAGCAGTCACCTGAATAAGCAGATGCTGCTAATAATCAGTCTTTCAGATCATCATGACTCTGAGATGATGCCTCTTTGATACCTTATGTTGCTCACAAGAAGCTGGTGACTTTTGGATTGAATGGACCCAGAAGAAAACAGATGTTCAGCAAGTTATAGCATAGTTATTTAGTTTTATACAAGATACAGGTGAAAGATGAAAGTGAAATGGAACTCTAATACAAACCACACTGCCACTTACTATAAAAATAAACAACCAAACAAAACACAACATTCCCCACCCCCACCCCCCAAAAAAAATCCCCAAACAACAAAATATTAAATGAGTTGTTGATATGCCTCAATAAAGAGGAAAGAAAATAAGTTCTCTTCCTCAAAATGTGGGGGTTTTTTAATCAGTAGATTGATTGTTTTTATTCATGTTTCCTGTATCTATAAAATTAAAAAATTAAAATTTGTGGGTCAGTGGAGAACTAAACATATGTTGTCGTGGGGATTTTTTCTGACATGTCCTCTCTTTCATTTCCAGTCCTGGTGTGAACCAAGGTTTTCCTGGTCTAGTGGAACTTGGATGTGCTCCTATTTCTTCCTAGTCTTTTGAACATATGTACTAGTGATAAAAATACTTCTGTAATTCTGGAACTCACTAGCAAAACATGTTGTTGGCATCCTTTTGTCATATGACTGAAGGTGCTTAGATTAATAGTTGAGATTCCACTAATTTGGTGAGGGGATGGGGAAGGAGAGGAAATTACATCTAATTTACTTGAGTCAGTCATACTTATAGATTATTAATGAAAATAAGTAAGAAAATAAGGGAATTTACCTTTTATGGTATCTAAAGCTTTTATAAGCAAACAGATATAGGTTTTAAATTCCACGAATTTGACACCAGTAGCAGGAATGATTGATTTAAAATAAATTAAAAAAATGTTATTCTTTTTGCAAAGTGTCATAAAATAACCTAGTGCTTTTTGACTTATCATCTATTTAGGAGCACTAGCAGTTTTGCTGTTAAATGCAATTGGCTATCTTAGTTCTTGTATTTGGATAACATGTTTTTATTGGTGTTAAAAGATCCCAAGGGGATGAAGATTACATAAATTATTAGTGTTCATGGAAAAAACTTGTGAGAATAAACATTTTGACTCAAGTATTGCTGTGCTGCTGGCTCTTGGACATTTTTTTAATAATGATGAAATATGATCATTTGCTTTTAATTCTATGGCACATCCATCCCAGAAATCCAAACTAAGAAAAGATAGGTGGTGGAGGTTTATCTTTTAAGTGAAAACTTTTTTGCCCCTTTACATTCTGTGAATATACTGAATAAACTTTTCCTTCAAGAAATTTGTTGTTTTGTGGGGGAGAAGATGTTTGGAGTCTTTTGGGGTTTTTTTGGGGCTTCCAGCAGTGTGAGTGCAAAGGGTAAATTTTCTAACAGCTGGTGAGGAGCTCCATTAGTTTTGAACTCTCTGTCCTGCAGATGTGTGTGTATCCACATCACTCTAGTTTAGACTGCTTATGAAATGTTTTGTAGGACTACGTTTCTGGGTAAACTTCACCATTCATGAGATCCTGTTTTATTTCTTTGGAATTCTGCAGACAAATATGCAGTGTTAGCAAGATATATACAAAATAGGACTATCTTCCTTCAACTAGTCAAAGACTTTTACTTTTGTTTTCCTGTACTTTATCTTTCTGACCTCTGAATAAATACACAAAGAAGTGATCATAAAGCTATGGAAACTCATAGTTACTTACTTCTGTAAGAGTATATGTATATGCATTTTTTTCAACCCACAAACTTACATTAACTTAATATAAATAGAGTTGTTGAAAAAAAAAGACTATTACACCCTTTCTAAACTTTGATTTACACCTTTTAGTAATAGAATATAGTTTGTAAGAACATAAAAGAAAAAAATTTTTAAATAAATGCATTTCATTAGCCAAGAGTAAAACATTGATATTCCCAATCTATAAATAAAATTTTAAAAAGTCTCATCAGAACACTTGCAGGGTATTGTTCCATTCCCAAGACTGCTCTGATGTTCTTGTCTGACTCTGGCTGATGACAGCTTTTATGCTCCTGACATTCACTCCTAAAAAAGAGAGAGAACACTATGTTTTTCTGATTTCTTGGAAAAATTTGAAACTTTTTTTCGGTTATGTGATGCATTTGGAGAGGTTCAGCTATGAGTACCTACTGTAATATTGTTGACCAAAGCTGAAAAAATGAAATTGAACTACCTGTATGCAAAAAGACAAATGCCAGGTAAAGGGAAGGAAATAAAGGAAATAAAATGATGAAAGACAGGAAATTGAAAATGAGAGACAGAAAAAGTAAATCTTACAGAAGGGATAGAAAATACTATGTTATTAATTATTTTAATTTGCTCATATTAATTTCTACTTTCTATGTAGAAAAATACTAGCATTTTGGAACTTTCTAGGTAACAGTACAAAAAGCAGAAAGGCCTTTGCTCTGTGTAAGCCCTGCTCAACAATACAGAGATAATATCTCTGTATTATCAACTGTGCGTTCAACCAAAACAGACCCCATACCAACCTCTGTGAAGACAATTAATTCTACCCCAGAAAACCTTGGTTTGTATTATGAACTTCTTGGACACCCAGGAGAGTCACCAAAATATTGGCAAAGTTAAGTCTGGACAGAGTTATGGGTGAACAAAATTGTGCCATGAGCTGTGATACTCAAGAGTTTTAATATGTGGCATTTTTTCATTTATTGGAAATCTGCACCTTAGCTGTTATAACAGAGACCATAATAAAAGCATGCATTATGAGTTGATCTAAAGGGAGCTATCCCATGGACATGAATGTATTCCTAGTCAATGTAGCAAAAGAAGAGAAATCTTTTATGTTTTCTAGCTGATAGGATGTACTCTGGTCAATTTCTCATTAGTATTAGTGTTTGAGTTTAATAAGTCATCTTAGACTTTTGTGGTCTCATTACCATCGAATTAAATCAAATTAATCAAATAAATTTTTATTTCTCACTTTTAAAAATGTAAGACCAACTTATAATTGAAAAAATCTCCACAGGTATGAAAAATAATTATTCTACAAAGAAAAGGACTATTTTAAATTATTTGTGGTATAAGGTGATGTTGATGATTGCTCCAGGTGTTCCAAAAAAATCATTTTATGGTGAATTTAATACTAAGTTTCTGGAAGACACATGCAAAAATAACTCCTCAGACCTGCACTCCTCACTTTCATTGGAACTTCCTACATGGAAGTGTCTTTCCCTTTCCTCCTGGATGACTGTGTCTCGATGTTTCTGTCTGACATTATGGTGAAGCATGGGACAGATAAAGGAGATAGATAAATTTTAGTAAAATTAAAAAAATATTTTCTGATGATTAACAGAAGTAAGCAGGCATACCCAACTTTTTTGGAAATCATACGACTGCTACCCATGTATTCATTCTTTCTGTTCTGTTTATTTCTGAGGCAGCCTGTGTTAACATGTGTTTCTGGACACAGCAATGCTCTTGCTGTCAGACAGTCTGCTTGTTCTGGTCCTGCCATGCCTCAGCTTGATTGACTCTGCCTAAAATATTATGGCAAAACAGTTTCATGCTACTCATCTCCATCCCTTTTAGGAACTGCACTGCATCTTCACCCTGGATAAAGGATCATATATTGGTGAAATTATCCAGCTCCAGGCCTGGGCATATTTTTGGGTTTTTTTATTTGATAAGCTGGGAGCTTATCCTTCACTTCTTTTGAGGCTACATCCAAAAACCATAAAGTCTAACAAATATATGTCCTCTCATATTGTAAGAAATGGATAATTTAAAAGATTAACCAGAAGAAAAATAAAGAAAGATAAATCCACACACATGCAAACCATCCCCCAAAAAACCCCAACCAACCGACCTACCAAAAAACTCCCGAAAACTAAAAAAGCACACAGAATCACTGTGAATTCTGCAGTGAAGCAGGAAAACCTCAACATCTCATGACACTGTTTATGTTTTTGGGATATGATGATTACAAGTTCCAATCAAGTTAATAATTTTGATATTTGGTACTTCTGAACAGACAGCGCTTGCAAAGCAACAAAATTCCCTTTTAACTTGGTTATAAGAAAACATTATTAATAGCTGTCTCGAAATGGAGAGTTATTAGAGAATGTGTGATTTGTCATTTGGATTGCAGCTGCTTTGTTGGTGTAAAACTCTCTTCACAGTCCTGTAATTGCATGACCTTAAGTATGCCTAACTTAATTATAATTTTAAACAAGTTAATTAGGTTATTTGATGAATTATGGCATGTAGAGAATTTGGTACAGTGTTCAAGATGAATGGATGTGAGCCTTGACCTTTACTTCCATCAGGAGGTTCTGCATTTTCTGGTAATGCTTCCTTATACTAAGAGTACAGAAAGTCTTGTTAATTTTTTACAAGGAAGTTTTAAATTCCCCTAGTTTATGGAGTAATAAAAAAAACCCTACTCTTTATTTATTTTTTTTCTGATTAAGCTCTCTGTATCACTCAAGTTGTACTTATGTCAGCACATGTGATGTCCTACATGAATGAAATCAATCTAATTTAGCTACTTCCCTCAAGTGCATGCAGAATATAAAAGTAGGCTTTAACATGTACTTGCTGGGTACAAACATTTTTGTAGGGATTTCTATGAGGTCTGATCTCTTTGTATGGTGGGGGGCTCAGGGTATATGTTATATAGTGATAAAATTTTACAAAATGGAAATGAGGAAAAATCAGGAAAATGTATGGATTCATTACATATTTCTTTAAAAATCTTTTCCTTGAGGTGAATCATGAATTTGGATAGGAAAAGGGAGGCTGCAATACTCTTCATATCTCAAGCTTGGTCTGATCCTCAAATCTGTTTTTCTAATTAGTTTATGAGAAAAAAAGATCAGGTAATCTGAATATATAATTAATTATAGGTAATTGTAATATTCAATTACAATTATACATTGGTAAAACTGGAAGTACATCTGTGTACACTAAAGATCAAGACCGCGCATGTATCAATCCAACCTGAGAGAGTCGGACTTTGGCTGTTTCCTTTCCATGTGCTTTTAGCCATGATACTGAAGCTACCCAGTTAAAATTATCCTATTTTATCTCTATTGGAGGATGCTCTTTGCAAGACCTCAAACAGTGGTGTGGACAAAAAGATCCATGCCTTTTTTAAAAGAAATGAAAAATCACACATATGAATGACTTTGAGGCACTGGGATTTGAAAACATAGTTCTTTGTGCTTAAAGTGGTAGAGACAGTGTAGTTATTTTCATGTATTGGGATCAGGAGGTACATAAACTAAATTGCACAAGAAGTTCTATTTCAATATATTTAGTAGTTCAGGCCCATAATACTAAAATATTGAACTTTTTGACACTTTCAGGTCAGGATAGAAACAGATAGCCCATAGCAGAATTAGTTAGGTGAAAAGTGTATTTTTTCCCCCTGTCCTGTGTGGATAGTCCTTTAAAATGGCTATAAACACTCTTATACATTTGTTTAAGCCAATTCTATTCTCCTAGGGCCCAAACTTCTGAAATAAAAAATAGCCCTTCCTTTCATTTGATCCATGGATGGATTTGTCACATAAAAGTACTCTCAGGAAACAGCATCTACTAATACAAACAGTTACTTCTGCTGATGTCTTTTTTAGTTGATGACATTAAAATAGTCTTCTGTCTAGGTTTATTTTCAGAGCTGCAGTAGTTGTACATATGGAGAGACAGGTGTACATGTGAATTAAAAAAAGCTTCTGGGGATTTTTGTAGGCATTTCTTCTAAAGATTTGCTGTTGAAAAATTAAGACACAGGAGAAAAATTTGCACAGGAGAAAACCTTTCATGAAAGAAAAATCTCACTGCATTCTTTTATCTTTCAAATTACACGTATGTATTTTCAGAAGATGGTGTAAATAGTCTGCAGTTTTGAAAAAGGACTGAGCAACATATAAAACTCTAGAAAACAAAAAATAAATATCAATAGAATTTTTTTTAGTTGCTTGCATCTGCACATTATTAGTTCTCATAATGTAATCACCTTTTCTCTGGTACAGCAAAAATTTTCAGCATCATCTTTATAGATAAAAAGGTTGGAATAATGTCATGGTTTAACACTGGCCCTATGCCAGGCACCCACGAGGGTTGCCTGCTCATCCTCCCCTGCCACAGCTGGGAAGAGGTGAGGGAAAAAAAATTAACAAAGGGTTCATGAGCTGAGATAAGGACCAGGAGAAAACACTTTAAGGGCAAAACAGGCTCAATTTAAGGTTGAAAAATGAATTTATGACTAACAGAATCAGAGGAGAATAGTGAGAAATAAAATAAGACCTTAGAACGTGTTTTCCCCCCAGCCCCTCCCTCCTTCCCACCAACAGCACAGGGAGACAGGGCACGAGGATTTGGTCAGTCCATCACCCAGATTTCCTTCCGTTGCTCTGGGAGAGGAGTATTCCCGTGTGAGGCCATGGGGTCCCTCCCACAGGAGACAGCTCTCTGTGAACCTCCCTGATGTGGGCCCACTCTCAGGAGCAGCAGCCACACCGCACATGAGGCAGTGTGAGCCTCTCCATGGGCAAACAGCCCTCCCAAAAGAGCCATGGGTCTCTCTTTCCACGGGTGCAGTGCTCCAAGGACAGGCTGCTCCAGCCTGGAAGCAGGGCCCTCTCTCTCCTCTGGGTCTCCCCCTGGATCACAGCCTCCTCCAGGCATCCACCCGCTCCGGCACGGCACGGGCACCTCCCCATGGGCTGTGGGTGGATCTCTGCATCTCCTGTGGACCCAGGGGCTGCAGGGGCACAGCTGCTGCACCATGGTCTGCACCATGGCCTGCAGAGGAACCTCATCTCCAGTGCCTGGAGCACCTCCTGCCCCTCCTTCTCCACTGACCTTGGTGTCGCCGTGTTGTTTTCCCTCCCATGTTCTCACCTCCTCCTCTTCTCTGACTAGAAGCTCAAAGCTGTGTGACTTTGTTTTGATTTTCTTCTTAAATATGTCATCACAGAGGTGATACCAACCTCTCTCATTGGCCCAGCCTTGGCCTGCAGCATGTCCATCTTCTGAGCCATAAGGGATTGGCTCTGATGGACATGGTGGAAGCTTAGAGCAGGTTCTCACAGGATCCACCTCTGTGGCCACCCTTGCTACCAAAAACTCGGCCATGCAAAACCAGTACAAATAGTTACTCCTCTTAGTAAGTGCAAACACGTACTTTTGAATCAATAATATTTTAATATAAGCATATGTAATGTTAACTCTTGGTAACACAGTCAATGTTTCTATCACTGGAAACAGAGAGAAAATGTACTTTCTGTTAATATACCTAGATTTAATACTGCATTTAATGGTAAGAATGTGACTCAGAATGTGATCTTCCCAAAAATGAGAAGCCAAGACTATTATTCAAGTGTTCTCTGGTGAGTTTTTACCATAGAGAAAAGTACATTTACTTTTCAAGGTCTGTGCTGACCTTGAAATTCAAAGAAATTTAAGCCTTGTCTTTGTAAAAATATCTTTCCATTTTCGGTAGTTTCAGTTCTAGCTGGAACTTGTGTTGGTGGTTCTCAAGGTATAACCTCTCTCTTCTGCACTGGAGTTTTTCCTGAGCTGTTATGAATTAATCTGTGGTACTCATTGGCACAAGATCACACTAAGATCCAGGACATGCAGTATTTCACAAAAAGAAGTATAGAGAAATTATTTGGAATACCATTATTGAAGTGTCAACCCTGGGAAAAAAAAAAACAAAACAATCAGATTGCTCTTAAAAGTATATATCTTCAAATATTAAACTTCAGCTACTAGGTTTTCTGTACTGGCAGACAAATTCCTATCATTCAGTGAAAAATTTGTTTTCAGTGTTTCTCCTGAATCTGACTCATGTAGTGCTCTTTGACTTGTTCAAGTGGAGCACTCTAAGAAATACGGTGATTGATTCCATATCTGGCTGTTTATCACACTTTCTCCTTCCTACTTTTCAAAGCTGTTATTCAAGGGTTGCACTGCTTAGTTTTTTAAATTTCAAATGCCACAAACCACCCAAACCAGAACTGTCTTCCTCGATCACAAAGGCTGGTGACCTGAGGAAAAGGTTACTCCTGATTATTTATGTTGCTCTCTCCAAGCAGGCAGCAGGGATCAAACTGATGAAACCTTTTGAACAGTTTCTTCAAATGTAGTTGATCCCAGGTTTCTTCTCATGCTCAAACTGTATTCCTCTTGTAATGGTTTGCCTAGGAGTAAGGTTGAAAGGATATTATTTGACATAATTATTGGGACAATTTGCTAAGTAATTAAACTTATAAGAACCTTTCATTTATTATCATGTCTGTTCCTTGGAAGGAATATAGCTTGGAAAAGGGGGGTTTTAGGCATTCTTCAATAGCCTGCAAAAAATCAATACTAAATCTTGTTTCTTCAAGATTGGAGCATTGCTGTTTTGGTGATTTTCCCTCATATATTTTCCACTGATTACATAATTTTTTAAAGTTTAGTGATACTGACTGCAGTGAAGCTATTTATTTGTTACTTGACATTTGCTGAGCTTTTTGGGTCATAAATAAGCCATTGTAATTGCTAATAATAAGAATCCAAATGCACTAACATTGAAAGTACCCATTCAGAATAGTTCTGTTGGGCTCAAATTTACCAGTAATCGGACAAGTTATTAATTAGGGAAGGAACTCTAATAAGATTTACTTATCTCACCCATTAAGCCTATATGTCTTTGTCATCCTTCATTTTGTGTGAGGGGCTTTTTTTGTTGTTTCTTCCCTGGGTGGTCAAACCAGATAGTACAGCCACTAGAGAGGTGAGGATCTAAGGAAGACAGTTGTCTACTAACAAACTTATGGATTTTTTGGATGTGGACTGTTAGAGTCAAACTCTCCTGATACAAAAAATGTTTTTTAAAAAAATGAGTTTAAAGAAAATTGGAAACTTGTTAATTTTACTGGATTTCTCAATATATTGCTGTTAAATACAGTGTTGGAAACAGGCAAATGCAGGAGCTGTCTTAGACTTAGACTGCATAAGTTACCATCTATGTAAATAAGCGGGTTTATGATTACAGATCTTAAACAGACTGACAGCTCATCAATGTGGAGATTAATGGTAGGATGTTTGAATATTGTAAAATATGTTGATGAATATGCATTCCAGTTCTGAAACCAATTCATTGCATCCATGTTTATTTCTTTTCTGAATTTGGGTTTTGCATAGACTTAAATGATTGTTTTCCTGTCTGGGAAGTAGATTTTAAAATTACCCATATATGTATTTATAGAAAGTATCTTATAATTTGATGTACTTGAATATGCATGCCAGAAATGTACTGTGTACTCATTCAGTAGACTAAAGAGTACTTCAGTGAAGTCTTAAGATGCATCTGTTCAACCCTACCTATGAAAGGAAATACTGAATTTTGGAGAAAAATTATCTTGGAGGTATTAAATTAAGCAAACAAATTGATCCTTTAAAATGGTAAATAATTGCATATCAAAAACATATTCCAAGAAACTGATATTGGTATTCTGTGAAGTTAAAAAAAATCAACAAAAAAATCCAGGTTTTCTGTTAATTTTTTTCTTAGGTGTTAGAATCTGAGGTAAAATTTCTGTAACTTTGTAACACATTTGACCAACAATACTGATGATGATGATGAAATCCTGTTACAATATTAACACAGTGTTTGTCACAAGGTACCTTTGTGCAGAGTAAGAATGTATTGGAGATGCAGAAGCTAAGGTCACTTGAATAGTCCAAAATGTAAGCTCTATCAGCTACAAATAACCAGAGCAGCTCTTCAGACAGAAAGTCATGCAAGATGTATTGTACTGAGTGCTGCAATGTTCCCAAAGTCATCAGACATGTCCTGCAGAGATATTCTTCTAACACTGAAATTATGAAATTATTTTGAAACTAGAGAACAAAATTTTGCAGTGTCAGTAATTTAAATAAAATTACCATAAGTGGAAATTTTTGCTCATAATAAAGCATTAAACGGGGAGTGCTATTAGAGTAGAAAGTGGAAAGTTTAAAACAAAGAGAATGGTAGAATATCATCTAATCTAAACATGCTGCATAAGACAGGAGGCACTGAATAACTTTGATTGTTTGGAAGAGCTCAGAGAGGTGTAATAACAGACTTAATCGCACTGTCAGTTTTAAGTGAGATCCTGGCTTCTGTGAACAAGAATGAAAAATAATATCATAATTTCAACAGAAACAGTTACTTCCTTGAACATTTTTTTTTCTAATTTCTTGTCATTGTTTTCTAGGAAATATAAAATACCCTACAAGAGGCTGGGGAGAAGAATGAAACACACACACACACAAAAAAAAGCATAAGAACCAGAACTTTAAATTTGAAAACAGTTCTGTATAGAAAGTGCATTTATTCCACACAGATTCATGAGCGAAGTCTTAGAAAAAAAGATTTTCTGGTTTCCAGGATTTTTTATGTAGATCCAATAGAATTCTATAGAAAAGTTCATTCTCCCAGATAGCTTTTTCTTAATACACTGTGCAAAAGCCCAGAGTCTTGACAGTGCAGTTCAATGAAGAGTCAAATATTCCTAGTATGTGTATATGTTCTGTAAATTTAATATAAAATAACATTGTATAGTTTAATAAACTTTGAGAATAGTGACCTGTGAGTTGAGCAGAAAAACAGAAAAGGAGAAGGGGAAAAAAAATTAAAGGAAAGTGAAAATACAAAACCCCCTATCAATTTTGAAAATAAAGTTTTTTCTTTCCTAGACTAGAAATACTTGAGGAAGATCTGATGAGAATCTTTTCAAAGAGCACCATCTCAAAAGTGGATTAAAAAATTTGAGAGAGGGGAGAGATAAAATATAGATTGAAGTGAGGAAATTGGTCCAAATACATCTTACCTTTTTTAAAATTATAGCAACAAATTATGCAACATTTATTTTAAAATCTTCGAGTTTTATGGTAATTTTTCTTGTCTTTGCTCTTGACCTTTCTGTTTCATTCTGCTTGTTTGTAGTTACACTTATTGCACCATAAATATCCCAGTCCAATATAGATGATTTATGTCAAAAGTTCTGTTCAACACTATACCATTTCAAACTTCAACAAAGAATCATCTTTCTAAAATTCTATTGAAAATGTATTGTCTCTTTGTTCTTCTGTTTCATTTAATTTCTGTAATTGTCCTATTTGTTTTTTCCTTGCCTATTCCAAATGTTCTGATTTTTATCTACTTTAGCACAAGCTGAGAGTAATTGTCATTGCAGTTCTGGAATTAGATGCAGTGAAATATCAAACAATACACAATAATACTATATAGATATTCATATTTTAAAAATCCTGATTCTCTCTTTGTTTTTCTTACAGATCCTTCTAACTATCTGAGCAGCAGAAGAAAGATCTTTTAAATTACAGAGCAGGTTAAAATATGTATAACAAACTGTATCAAACCCAAAGAAGTACTTATAAGAGTAAAATGTCATTGAAATCCTAATTTCAAATAGAGTGAAGAGATACCTTGGAAGTATGAAGAATAATATTTAATATCTTATAAGAATTTGGTGTACCCTGTATATCTGTAACATAAGAATACTTTTATTTCCTGTGTCCAGGAAAAGACATTCTGTTTTGAAATGCAATTTTAAACATGGTTGATTCATTATCATATACAGCAGATTCACTGTGGATTAAAATTCTTCAAATATTAAGAGATTCTAAAAGATGGAAATTAGAGTAGGAATAAAATCTTCTTGTTTTGTTAAAATAAAGTAAACAAATATTGTCTTTCAGGTGTCATCAGCATTGCTGTTCACACGAGTAGAGATTCTTAATTATCACAATCAAAACTTCACATGCAGTTTTGAAATCCTCTGAATATATGTGAAAAAATGCTATGAACTGTGCTGTCAATGAAATCATTGGGAGGAGCTGTAGGTGTTCTACATCCACTTAACTACAAAAGCAGAGTTGTAATTACAACAGAGTTTCTTAACTCTGACAAGTATAAACCAGCTTTCCTTTAAATGAAAAATTAATATTAGCATATTATATGCAAATAATTTGCTAATAAATTGCTAAAAAAATCCAAACAATGCACTTTGTGAAAGAATCACACTTGTGTAGCTGGGATAAAAGGTCTATGCACAGTGGTATAAACTTAATGAACACTAATAATCTGTCGTGCCTGAATAATGACACCATTAACAAACTACAGGTGAAATCTGGAATGAAGACCAATGTTTCTGTCACGTTTTTAAAAAACAGTAGTATAAATGAAGGACAGTTAAAAGCTATATAAAGATTGGTACAACTAAGATCAGATGAGATTTGCATTTATGGAAATTTGAATTTTGTGAATTAAGGAATTTTAGTTTTAAATTAAGGTATTTTGGCTAATATCATTGCTGGAGTGATCCAAATTTAGAAGGACTTGAAAAGCATCCACTAGCCTGTGACATCTTCCATGCTAGACAGAAGAAAAAAAAATCAAATTTAACAAGGAAAATATTTTAAAAAATAACAATATAAAAGCAACACTTATATGTGCCTACAAGAAAGATCCCTGCAAATATCCACTGTAAAAGCAACTTGGCACAATATCACAAAATCAAAACTTTTATCTTTCTTCACTATTCAGTAAATTTTGCTTGGAAAAATTATACTCAGTTTCCAATGAGTTAGAAATTGTCATATGACTACTTCTCTATCTAGTTTTTCAAATTGAACTTAATCTAGTATGCACTACCTTTAAATCTTATCCTGATCTCTTAACAAATTGACAAATTATGACTTTCTCACTCCTAGTACAAACAAGGAATTTAAATTTTAATACTGTTTACTGGCTGAGATGGAGCAGGAGGTTGTGCAAAACTGATTTTAAGCCATCATTTTTTTTTCTGTTGTCACAGAATAGGAGAATTATTTATTGCAAGTACCCAAAATAATTTTGAGCAGCCTCAGAACTCTGTTCTGAAACATCTAATCATTTGTGCTTTATGAAATACTATGTGCCCTGCTCTGGGGAGTGAAATACTTCAACCAGAGATGTGATTAATCAGTAAATTATTCTTCTACATCTTGTCCACTGAAAATAATATGCTGTGAAGTAAAGCAACTTCCTCTGTGTGTGAGGAAACAATTACTATTTTACTCTTTGGGCTCTGGTTTTATAACATAGGGGTGTTAGGATGTATTTTAGGAATGTACAAGCTGTGCACCAAGTTGTTTTTCATCAAAGGCAAGCAACACTGAGGTAACAATATAACACCTGAGTTAATTTGGTAGGTTAAATCCACTGTCAGGGTACAAGAGGCAGCTAAAACAATACTTTAGTTTGAGGGAACATGGAAAAAAGGTTGCTCCAAAACTCTTTGCATTTGAAAGGTACATGCAAGAATACACAATTAATGCTACCTCTGAATTTTACACTTTACTGCTACTTGTTTCCTTCTAGATTTTTTGTGGTTTTAAGGGTAATTGACTAATTTTGAAAATGTTGCCTTCATTTGGAGTGAAGGAAGTCAAAGTGCTTAATAGAAGTAGGACAGAAGCAGCAATTTACAAGATGTTCCTACCACAGTATAAATTTGAGATAATTTTCCTCCTCTTTCTTTTGATTTAAAGATCTGTATGTAACTGCCCTTTGAAGAGTTTAAGGATCAAGGAGATGTTTTAATATCTTCAGAAAAATACTTTATATAAAGATTGGTCAGCCTAGTTTTAACATTGTATTCCCAACAGGGATGCGAGTTTGCATCTGCATGGAAAGCGTAACTTATCTTCCTCTTTGTCAGCACTCCAATTCCTAGTTATTCCAGTAAATACTTTATAAATTAAGAATCATTGCAAAGAGTATATTTAAAAATGAATTATCCCATACTAGAGTCTTTTGTATGCATTACAATCTGCAAAGGAAACCTGCATATATTAAACTTTTGAAAATGCTTTACAAATGACACATTTCTATATTGAAATTGTTATTAAATTTGTAGACTTTATTTGCAGAGATTAATTTATTTTTAATGATTTTTGTCTAATTTATTGACTAGAATACAGATATTATTTAGTAGAAGTAAATATTCTGTATCATTTCTAAGCAGAATTACATTATCTTATGCATTCAACCAGTGCCACCATATTTTTTGTGCAGCAAGGTTTCTTCCACATCTTTATTGACAGTCTTCCTTTTACTGCTGATATGCTGATGCATGACAGCTCTGTGAAGAGGTCTCTTTTGTAAACTAAGTAACTTACCTGTGCTTACCAGAGGTTTATGAACTCTTAGATCATACAAAAAAGTTCACCACAAAATTAATGCCCCAATTCCACCAGAAACTTCACACTTCTGGGCAAGCCAGAGAATATTGGAAAAGCTATGAAGTATAAAATCATTCACATTCAAGTGCTGAGTTCTGCTACGCTTTTATGCAGTGACCATTTCACTGCCAGTAAGCCATTTACCATTTGAAGATAGAGCTATAAATTCTGCTAGGCTGTTCTTATAAGAAAAATAGCTAATGCAGCCAGTCTACCTAGCTGTTTAGTGCAGTTTAGGAGACAAGTAACTTCAACCTTACTGATTAAAAAAGATACACTGTGTTAAGGGACAATGCTTTTTCTCTCTGAACAAACAAAAATACCATAGTGGCAGTTTTCTTTATCTTTCTTGCTTAGTAAGTAGAATTAAATAAAAACTATCTCAGAATTATTTTCAAGTGTTTTTACGAAGCTAAGTCTTGTTAAAAATTGTGGTTTGTTTCAAGTTCTGCTATAAGTAAGTCACTGTTCCAAGTGATCATATACCAAAAGTGTTACTAAATGTCTTAAATATCTGAATAAGACTCTCCAACACTAATGCTGTGTTAAAGGGTGCATAATTTATTCAGGCCTGAGGTTCCACAGGGGATACTCCCAGCCTTATGTGGACATGTGATTTTACAAGTGTATTGCTTTTTAATAGATGCATTTTACCCATTGCAATAAATCCCACCCCAACTCCCAGAGATTCAGTCCTTTGTTTTGTCTGTCAGCACATTCTTGAGCCAGATATCTTCCTCTTATCTTCCAGCTGTCCTTGCTGAAAGCAACTTTTGCATGCTTTATTTGACTGCTAAAATTTCACAGTCACAGTGAAAACGGAATTAACCCTTTTGGTATCAATTACCACCCCTTTCACATTTGGTAACAAAAATACTCTTGAATTCTAATTTGTAACTGTTGCCTGGACTAACTATTGATTTCAAGGAAACTGGCATGGATGTCAGTGTTTAACCAGCACAGTGTTTATCCAGCTAGTCAGACAAAGTGGTACGAGTCCACTGAGCCAGAGACTACTTGGTCCTACCTTAGCTTTAAGGTAGCTCATGAATGTAAATATAGAGATACTAACATATTCACAGCTGTCACTTTCTTGTAACTTGTACCTAAAAACAGGTTTCCACATAGCTCTCTCCCAGGTTAGTAATTCCTTTTATCAGAAATAAATCTGCCACTTCTAACTTTTTCTGCCCCAATATAGAAATTTGCTTTGTTGACGGCAATAGCTTGCAAAATCTCTTCAGAAGTTCATCACAGTAATTGAACTGGTCTTTTTTTTTGACTTCTGAATGTTATATTGAACAGAATTACAGATTCTATTGCATCTAGAAAGTCCATTTACATTCATCTTCTCTCATATTATCTATCCATCATCTAATCAGCTTTTACATCAGCTGGAAAAGTGGATTTTCCCTTTTCTGTACCACTTAAATGCTTTAAAAATTCTTTCAGCAGCTTCTGTTGCTGTTTGTAGGCAATTTTTTTTTTAACTTCAAACTGCAGGGCTCTTATTCTTCTGATGGCTTTAAAGTTTGAAACTGTATGATTCTATTTCATAACAGTAATGACCTTTCCTAAATGAGCTATTGAAGCCGGATACAGAGGAGTGGTGCTGTGCCCCTGACCTTTTAGATGAGTTTCAGAAGTCTGACCTAGAGGCTGCCAGGTGCTGTAAAAGCCTGAGTGTAGGCATTACTTATCAATGAGGAAGTAGGTTATGCAGGTGGAGGGACCGGAGTGATGAAGTAAAGTGTTCAGAAATTTAGTGGAGAGAAAAGACTGTGGGAGGCAAATAGCTTTGTAGGATATGTGGGTCAATCAAATTTTCTAATGCTCTAATTTTAATGTACTCCATTTCATAATGAGATGGCATGACCTGATACAGAGAGACTTAGTCAATGTATTCCAGAGTAAATTACTTTATCATGTTTCTTTTCAATTCAAGACAGTGTTACATGCTGACTTCCAATGCATTGTACTTTCCTATTTCCTCATGGATTGCTGAGATATAAATCATTTTTCCATTGCTGTGCCCATAGGCTGTTTACTCTTTCATCATGTTGTTATCAAACTTCAGTTTTGTTTCTTATATGTTAGCTGTTACTAGATCACATATTTACTTGAAATAAACATGGGAAATGGGCTGCTTGATGATTCTTCAGAAAACTGATAATGTTTTGTACTTTGAGGGGGGTGGTGAGTGGGTGTCAGGCTTATTGCCAAGAAAATTGTGATTTGAAAGGGAGTTAACCAAAACAGATTAAGGGAAGATAATTTATAGTCCACAGGCCAGTTCAAAGCCTACCTTTTTATGAGCTGTAGTCTATTCTATTTTTTTTTTTTTTGTAATATTGCTGGACAACACTACAGTGTATGTTAATTTGTGCCCCATCAAATTGTTTGCAATCTCTCAATTTTTAACAAGACTAAAATAACATTGAAAAATTTGACTGTCACCGAACCACAGAATCACAGAATAAGCAGAGTAGGAAGCGACCCTCAATGATCATTGAATCCAACTCCTGGCCTGGCACGGCACCATCTCCAAGGGTCACACCATGTGCATGAAGTGCATCACCACTACAGATTCAGATAAGGGAGACTGAAACACTAGCTTATAATTTTAGTGATAAACAGTGAGTTTAGCATTATGAAGCTTAAATACCAGGGATGGGAAAATCCATTATAATATATTTATGTATACCTACTTAAAATTATTAAAAATATGTAGCACATTTTATTGTGTGCCTTTATATAGATATTATCCTATCTAGATCACAGTTGATCTATATTTTTATTCCAGGCTGCAGTGGTTGATGAATTAGAATTTTGATCTGCTGGATCCAAAGGTCTCTGATCACCTATCTTCTTGCTCAAATTCCTTAAGCAAGTTTCTTGATAGGCACTCTCTTAGCTGTGTCTTTGAGGTCCTCTGACATCCTCCAGTTGTCTAAAGCTGGCTGTTGTCTTACGACATCCAGACTTCATTTGCTCATTCAGAGAGTTCAGTGAAGAATTTGAAGACAGTCCTTCTGGCTCTCAACAATTAAAAAAAAAGCAAAAAAGCGTGGTGGTGCAAGTGGCTGCAGCCACCCCGACCCTTGAAGATCCAACAGACACCAAGCTGTGGTGGTCAGGCACCAATGCCTCACTCCGTGGTTAGGGTGAGAGCCCATAATCCCCCAGTTCTGCAGTTTACATATTTTTATGTGATAGATTCATGTTTTCCCCTCCCTGTTTTTTGAATACGTTTGTTAATATTCATTTCCCCTAAGTTAATACGTATTAATTCTAGAAAGTTCTGCTGTACTCAACACCCCAGTGGTTCCTTCCCTAAATCCCTCCTATCTGCTATCCCATTTGTTCCCTTGCCCTCAACGCTGCCTCCTGCCAAGTACCCATTTGCTGTATCCCTTATCCCCGCCTTTCCTAGCCCCACTATAAAATCCCTGGACACCCTCAGATCTTTGCCTCTCCGTCTCCTCCCCCCATCGTTTCACCTAAGTAAAACCTTCTGCGTGGTATTTACACCTCTTTCTCACTTTTTCGCCTCTGCCTGCGTGCCTGCACATCAGCTCAGGGGCGGCTCCCTCGGGTGAGGAGCGCACCCCCTCTGCCTGCGCTTTGTGTGTGTGTGTGCCCCTGCCGTAGTGCAGTCGGGTTGCGGCTACACCTCCGGGTTCTCTTTGAGCTAGCACGGAAAAACCTGACAAAAACGTCTAAACAAAATAACCCCCACCTTATTTGCATGATTAGCTGCAGAATCCCAAAAATTCTTGTCTATTGCAAGTTGGCATGATGTTCCTGGGCAGTTATCTTTTACAGCTTCTTTTTATGGGTAGAGGAGGTGTAGCTGAAGTCTAGAGACAAATGTCTTGACCCCTATTTGTAACCTTTTCTGTTTTTTCTGTCTTTGTCTTTGTAAAGGAGTACTCTGCGTGCATATGTGTGTCTGGAGGTGGTCTATCCAAACCTGTGTAGTCACTACATCTTGAATTTGTCAACCATATTGTGGCATTGAACAAGCTAATTTAAATTAGTTCTGTTAGTCCTGGCTGATGTTATCTACAGGCATGGAAAACAGAGGGTAAGTGTTTGAATTACAGGTAAACTACAGTATGTCTTGTGCCTGCATCTGTCCAAGTCTCACTTTTCCTCTTACTGGTCTCATTACTTCTGCTTCACCCATACAATCAGAAAAATATTTGCTTTTGTGTAATTCAAATTAGGATTGAAGCAAGATAAGGGTAAATTTAAAACTGGTAATTAACTGGCATTCAATGAACTATGCATTTAGCATTAGTAATGAAAAAATAAATCATTATACTAGACATTTAAAACTGTTAAGACAATGAATTTCTTAACATTATTATAGAAGTAATCCCAAAAAGTCTTTACCTTCCTTTCCCAGCATTGAACACTCTTGGGTTCCAGGCCTCTTTCCCCTTTGTGACCCCATATACTCTTATTCTCATGTCCCTGGTATCTTTCCAGCCTAGCTTCTGCTCATGCTGCTCCTCAGACCCTGCCAACACACATAACAGTGAGAAAACCCCCTTAGCCCCAGGCAACTTAGGATGGGGGGTCTCACATGCTGCCCCACACTGCCAGCACCAAGCCAGATGCAACATCCTTGGGAAGGCTCCTTTGCACCCCTTTCTAAGGTTGCCGTGCAATGAGGAAACAGGTGGCAATGCACAGTCAGACCATGTCTGCAGTCACTGCTATTCCTATGTCACTACAGACAGCCACAGATTTTCATGCCTCATTTATACTTCTCTCTCTACTGATTTCTTTTGTCAAAAACCTCTTGGTAGTTCCCTCATTGCTCTGAAATCTGGCTGTCTTCCTCTCAGACATGGGCAGTTTGGTGATGAATATCTCTCAAACAGTTTTGGCTTTTCAGTCATGCACCCTATGTATGTTTAGTCTTCTATCCTAACAGCAGTTGTCATCCAGACAATTTTTCCAAGAATGGGATGTCTGGAATCCCTTAATGATCCCAATTTTATGAATGGGAGAATCAAGTCAAGAAGGTTTCCTGAGGACACATGTTATCAGCAAGTGAGGGTAGATAACAAACTTTTAGTCAAGCACGGAGTGTGCCAGTGGAAATAGAGGTGTCAGGGCCAAGGGGACTTTGGACAGTGGGAATTGTCCCAGTCCAGTCAGGACAGGACAGGTTGGACTGCAGAAGGGAAAACAATGTAGCTGAGTAAAAGCACAGTGGAAGAGATAACCCTTTGTTGTTCTCCACAAGATAGTGAGATATCTCCACAGTGATAGTTCCCTCAGCTTGGTGTCTACTGAACAGCCCGAGGGAAAAATTTGGCTTCCATCATAGTAACACCAATGTAAGGAGATAGTTTCACTCTCTGTTTTCTCTTAGGGCAAAACTCCCAAGGGAAGTCTGTCATAAGACTTATGGACCCCAATGCAGCACTGATATTGCTGTGCCATGCTGCTGAAACCTCACTGACTTCAGTGGGAACGAGCTATCTGGTATGGGAGATTTGTGTCTGGGAGAATTACTGCTATACATCATGGTCTAGAATCACTGTTTAGATCTGTTTAGATAACTCATATGCAAAATAAATGACTTTTCTTTTTACCATTGATATAGATCCTAATGTCTGGATTTTCTTAAAAATATAAAAGAGGAGTATGTGTCTTAAGTGTTGTGACAGATCTGAGACATTTTATGAATATACTGCATGTCTATAATTTAGTTATTGACCTTCAAAATCCTATGGTTTTTTTCCCTTTTATTTTATCTCAAAATTACAATACTATTTTATTTCATCTTTTTGTTCCAAAGTTTTTCTTAGTTTCTTCATCAGGTGAATTCAAGTATTTTTGTTTTTCTTTACCTTCTTTCTTTTTTTTTTTTTTTTTTTCCTTTAATGAAGATAGTCTATTAGAAAAGAAGAAAAAACAAAACCAAATAAAAAGTTGGATCAGGTAATATTCTGTCGGTTGCCCCATTAGTAGTCTTTTAGTTGTGAAAGGAAAGCCTAAGGCTGTGACTAATTTAGATTTCATCTCTTTATTCTTGTCTGGTAGGAATGCTATTATAGGAACTTGTCAGTTCATAATGTGCTACCATAATTGGTTCACCTGTTCAGCTGGAATTGGACTAAACTGTTCATTTACTCTGCTGAAGTGCAGACTGTACAAGACTAGGAAATGTTATTTTCAGAAGAAGTGCTTTTGTCTGTGGAATCGGAAGGTTTCACCATACTCAGCAAAATCAATATAATTGTTGAAGTCTAAAAGAATTACCTTCAGATGTAGGGACTATTATATTTGAAAAACTTTTTATTTTTTTTAGAGAAATTGCCTTTCATTACAGCTGTATGTTGCCTAGAGACACAGTAGAATTACAGGTGTGTTTACTTTTTGGGTATAAGCAACTATGCAAGGCAAAACTCATCTTACAATGGAATGCATAAATGTGTGTGGTTTGGAAATGTTCACAGGAAGAAATAGTTGTGTACATAATGCCACACAAAGAACAATTTTGTGTAGATAATTTTAGCAGAGCAGAAGTTTTTAGTCTCTTAAAAAATCATCTGAATCAGAGTTCTAGCTTTTGTGTGGCATCCTCGTATTTAGAAACCCAATATTTAGGACTTCTTAAGGCTAGTTTACCCCTTATCTCAATCTGTTATGAATTCAAATTTCCAATGAGAGTTTGAAGTAGAAAAAATTCAGTTTTTCGATGTTTGCATAAAGATTAGAGTTCACAAGTACATGGGTTATTGGTACAGAATGTGCAAAAGATTATAACAAAGCAACCTTGTTTTGACAAACTCCATGGATCATTTCCTTCCCAACAGCCAGCCCAACAATACTTTTCAGACAGCAGGCTAACTGTTAGGCTGAGCATTCACATTTAGTAGTATTGTTTATTACCCAATTCTACCCAAGACATAGAATAGCAAAGGGGTGAGGCATGGGCAGGTAGAGAACAGAAAGTGAGGGCCACTGCCTTGTGATCAGCAGAACAAAGCACACCCATGAGGCTTGTGGTGATGTGCCTTGGGCCAGTCACCCATGGTAGTGATAGTCTGAAGCAAGGAACTGGACAGTGGAGGAACAAAGGCCACCTTCCACAAGCTGTGGGTGGCTCTAAGTTGGGCAAGGCAGGGAGGATGACGTTCAAAAAGTCACAGCTATACAGTGGTTGAGAAAGACCCATGGAGGTCTCCAGTCCAAGCTCTTACTGAGAACAGTCCCAGACCTGGACTTCTTCTCCTCTCCTAAACTTTTTAAATAACAACAACCTTTCTCATATCCATAATCTTCTGAATCATAATATTCAGTCTTAATTTAATTTATACCATGTGGTATAGCGAGTAAAAACATGCTTTTAAAATATATGATATTCAGCTTGCTATGAGGTTTATGTATTTAAAAATCAAGGATTCAGAACTGGGAATTATTGTCTCCTTTCAGGGATGATTTCTGGGAAGTATCTTGTATCCCCATAACACTTACCATTAAAAAAATTTGACATCTGTGACAGTCTTTTATTCCATCAAAATAATAACTTAATTACTTCCTTGTGTTTGCATTTAATTGAAAGTAATTTAAATTATTAGTAGTGGCTTTATTTAGCCATTGTAAGTCAGAGGAAGAAATTAGTCAGCAACTCACTTTAACTGGGTCTATGGTTATCACACTCATTGAATTGTGTTAGCTGGATCTGAGCCTAGCTTAATCCAAGTTTGCATTTCCACTTTGAAAGTTCATCACATTGCCTGATTTTCGAGACTCAGTCTTTCTAGGTGTGGCAACATGTCAGTATAACACAGCATAATTTTTGTGTCCCATGTAACAATTAAAAGGGGATTAATAAATATTGGCTTATTTAAAGAGCTTTTATTCTTGGGTGACTTAGGCTGCTTTTGAGTTCTACATACCCCACACTTACCTGTGCAGAGATCTTGATTTAATTTGTATTTATCTGTCATTTCACACCTTGCTTATGGACAAGTCAAAAATGAAACAAATCAATCCCTCAGCCATTTTAAAATAAGTGTATCTTGCCTAAAAATTAGAAGTAATCCACTTCCCAGAGATATTTAGAGACAATATAAATTAATACTGAAAGGCTGTCTAAAACATTTGCTGATGTGTTCCCAAATTTGTCTCCTCACCCAAGATGATCCTTTGAACTGAGCAGATAGCTTGTCAACATGATAATCAATAAAGAAAATAGAGCAGTAGGCAAGAACAAATTGTTG
The DNA here is from genome assembly GCA_020086605.1 of Lanius collurio. Classification (NCBI taxonomy): domain Eukaryota; kingdom Metazoa; phylum Chordata; class Aves; order Passeriformes; family Laniidae; genus Lanius; species Lanius collurio. The sequence goes on along the minus strand of JACBWW010000011.1, from coordinate 1,550,215 downwards.
GTGAAAGTAGTAGAAAGGCATTTATGAAGTGGTTTAAATAATTAGCAACATAACACAGTAAATGTTCAGTTGTGTTGAATAGACAGGTTGGAGATTGTGGAAACTTGTTGAGAGTTTCCACAGGTGGATCTAGTAATTCCAGCTTCTGTGGCTCACAGCATTGATCTCAGAATTACATGTCAAAGTACATCTTAACTTTTGGAAAGTACCTTATGGAAGTGTCAAAAAGGCAAGCCAGGGAGAGACTTAACCATTGACCACATCTTTGTTATTTAACAAGAGCTTTTTCTGATATCATTCAGAGCAGAGATTGTTGCCTATCATGCTAATTCTGTAGCTGTGATGGCACACAATTTAGAGAGTATGCATGGTGAAGCCTTTACCTTTAGTCTATCTGTGAGAAGAGATCTATTTCTGCCTTTAGAATATTGTGCAGATGTGTCCAGATAGAATCAGGGATGTATATCCCCCTTTTTCCACATGATATAATGCCTCTCAGTCCATAACCCTGTAAACCTACTGCTAATTAACTAAAAAAGTAATGTGGATTAATTGTTTCTGTTAGGGTTTGGGTTCATAAGAGTGTATTGTCTGCTTTGTGTTCATCTGAAAGTATAATACAGTTTTAATCTGGTGCAACAATTTTGAACAAGGCCTACCCCCATGAAGTTCAATTTCACTTTGTTTTCTTGGATACTTCTGCAAGAGAAAAAATCTCTTAATAGCAAACTGTGTTGAGTGTTTTTATTGGTCTGATGAGCTGTCTCTGAAATATAAAATAAAAAGAGAAATTATAGTTGATTTTATAAAATTTCTGATCGCTTAAGTTTCTTGTTGTTTTCATCTGGGTTGCTTGTTGTTTCCTGGTTTTGAGATTTTGTACTATTTTTTAAAAACAGAAGGAGTTCCCAACCAAACCATTTAGCTTTAATAGTGAAACTGTGAACTCACATCACTGCTAAAAGGTAAAAGAAGGTAAGGATGGTATCTTATATTTCAAACATTCAACCTAAGAAATTCAGAACTAAGGCTATCCTGAAAAATCTGCAATAACCAGAGGAAAAAAAGCAGGAAATCAACTCAGAAATAGTCTTAACAGGTTTAAGATAACCTTATCTCTTTCCCATAATATCAACACAAAGAAAAATAAAGAAGCAGAAATTAGAAAAAATTACATTTGAACATATCTGTGGGCAAAACCCAATATCTAGGTTCAAATTATAAATACAGAAGGATTTCAGTTTAACTATATTTATGTGTCTATGACTTATTACGGAAAAGTAATAGGGAGGCCAGAAAGATTCTAAGGTCAGGATTATTTGTATAATGGGGATTGAGGTGATTGCATGAACAGAAAATCTTTCCAAAACATGTTCTGTTTTAACATTTTCAGACAATCACCTAATCATTAACATTCAAAGGGACCTCTGGAGATCATCCAGTCCCATTCCCCTGCCAAGGCAGGGTCACCCAGATCAGGTTAGACAGGAATGTGTCCAGGTGGGTCTGGAATGTCTCCAGAGAGGGAGATTCCACCACCTCCCTGGGCAGCCTGTTCCAGTGCTCTTGCCCCTCAATGTAAAGAGGTTCTTCCTCACACTGAGATAGAAGATCTTGTGCTTTGGTTTATGGCCACTGTTCCTCATTTTGTCACAGGGAACCAACTGAAAAGAGTCTGGCAAAATCCTCTTGGCACGATCCACTTTTGAGATATTTATATGCATGGATGAGATCTCTTCTCAGTCTTCAGAGAAGACCCAGCTCCCTCAGCCTCTTCTCCTAAGAGAGATATTCCAGACCTCAAATCATCTTTGTGGTGGCCAGTGGGGCCTCTCCAGTAGCTCCTTGTCTTTTTTGTACTGAGGAGCCCAGAAGTGGACACAGCACTCCAGATGTGGCCTCCCTAGGGACAGATACAGAGGGAGGATCACCTCCCTTGACCTGCTGACCACACTCTTTCAATGCAGACAAACTGAAGTATTCTTGTTGTCTTTGGAACAGGGATAAAATCAGAGTCTGGTCCAAACTGAGGAAAGTTGCAGAGAACTGACAGCAAGTTTCAAAAGGAGGTCTTTAAAAAGTATGGTAAGTAATAGCTAGTAAAGACCATGACTTCAAGTTTAGTTTGGCTAAAGAATTCTGTTGAAATGCTTTTGGAGGGAAATAATATGCCTTTTTTTTTTTTTTTCTTCTTTTTTTGGTTTGGTTTGGATTTTTGTGGTTTTTTTGGTTTTGTTTTTTTTTTTTTTTTTTTTTTTTGCAGGTTCTAATGATCTGTCATCTCAGCTTTTTGCTGAAAGAATATGGACCTTCCAGATGTTTTTTTCCACAAACCTTGGTTTCCTTTATTTCTGGGGTGATGACATTCCGGACCTTTCTGGAGTATTCTTTAAGCTTACAGAAATTTATTTCATTGATGAGCACTCTCACCAGTAGTGGCTGTATGAATCATAATGTGCATGTCAACTGAGGCAGTTTCTTTTGGATGAAACAACCTTTTATTTCATAACTCAAATTGGCATAACCCTCCTTTGAGCCTTGTGCTCAAAGCTGAGACTTCTGATTTAGCTTTATTTTCTCTGTTTGGAGTTTCCAGGCTACACTTCAAATTATATCTGGAATGGCATGCAGACGTCAAGTGCTCAAAGCTTATAAGCCAGCTTCACTTAAAGGTCATGAAAATTATTAAAATTCAGAGTGTTGATGCAATCTACAATTAGAAAAGACAAAGAGAAAAACTTCCTATTTTCTCAGTTGTTTGCTTTTTCTCAAATCGATTTTAAGAAGTTACAGCTTTCTCACCTTTTGTACTTGAACAAGTGACTGACTTTAACTCAGCAGGTGCTTGAATGAACTCAGCAGTCATTTCTGTGGTGTAAGCCTTCTTTGCCTATCCTAAGATTGGGTCAGAAAGAAGGGACATTATTTAGATAGTCCTCCACAACCATATAAAATTTCTTATGCCAATCTTCCATCATGTCAGTTATGTGTTTCTTTATATCTGTATGTCCAAAGTCTATCAAAAATACAGAACTCTACCAGGATCCTTTATATTCTTGTCCAATTTTTGGTTATCCAGGTGGATTGAATGATGAAAAAAAGACTGAGCAAGTTGTGTAAGATATATGAAAGAAAAAAAAATTATGCATGTGGTACCCAAAGTTGAAATCTTCACTGTAAAATTGTGTCAATGTTAAAAGTAAACTTTCTTTCTCTTCTTCTACCCTTTCATACCTGCCCTCTCCATTCCCACTTTTCAGTTCAGCTTGGTAAGTAGACCTGAGGCCACCACATTCCTGTGCAGTTTCTAATATGTATCCATCTCCTTTTGATTTTACTAGTTAAAAAAAAAAATCTTATAAATTTACTGAAACATTAAAAGATGTCAACTTGACAGAAATTCCCCCTTGTGCTGAGGTCTCTGGTGTGGCTTCAGTATAAAGAACCTGGAAATTCAGCATGTCCCATCGGCAACTCTCCTGTGATACATAAGAATGATGAAGGGTAATCAATCAATGAGTGTGGACAGAATAATGACTTTAAAAGATAGTTTTTGTTACTGTGTATCTTTTGAGTTTATAGAAATATTATATGCTTTATATACTAATACTGATTATTTTAATCAACAAATATTGCTGGAAATTTTCAAGAAAAAGTGTGAATAAATAAAAATGTCATCAGTTTTAGGTAAATTGACTAATGATTTCCAAACTTCAGGAAGTTTTAACTTGGAAAACACAGTCTATTTTCAACAATAAGTCCTACATTATGGAAATGCTCCTAGGGAAGTTAAATATCTCTGAAAATCACTTTGGTCTAATTTGGAGTCCCAAACCTTAAAGTAGTCCAATGATACTGTAATACTGTATACAACATATAAAAACCCTATGCAAATGTGTGGAGGGGAAGCGATTTGGAGTTGCATGGTACTCATAGTACCTGTGTAATGAACACTCAATTGTCATTCTTTTTGTCATAGAGTTTGTATTTGGTCTCTGTCACAGTGGCTCTAATTTGCCTCATATTCCAAGCATTCCTTTATGAAAGTACAAAATTACCATGGGACATAACAAATAATACTGCAAATATGTTGATAAATTTTAAGTGCAAATTCAAGTACTCTCTTTTTATATATTCTATTTTGCTTATTCCATGCAAGGTTTCAAATGTAAAAATTGGTGGTATTATGCTATGTTATATAAATATTCTGATCAGTCATTACAAATTATAATCCCTTAGAAGCTATTAATTCTAAAATTCCCATTAAAAAATAAAAAAAGACTCAAAAATGTTACCAGCTGTTCAATTTTGAAAACACCTTGGGTATTTAGACTTCTAATTCAGCCTGTGGCATTTCAACTGCTCAGGATTTTTTTTAAAATCTTCCCATTTTGCATCTTCCAAAAATGTAAAATATATTAAATTAAAATGAGAAAGCACAATCTAAATAGGAGTGAAGGTGGTAATGATTTTAAATGTTTTTGATTGCTTTTAGAGCTATCAGCTAGTTTAGTTGATAGCTCTTTCCTATAGTTACTGGTAGAAAGGACCACAAAAAAACAAATCAACAAAGGGAGAAGTGTTACCTTTCAAATTATTACCTGTAGAAACAGGATAAGAGAAAGAATACATTTGGTGAGAGAAACTCATGATTCAAAAATATTTTCTTTTCTTTCTTTCACTTAACATCAATGACAGAGAGTTTTCTGAAATTCAGAAAAGCAAATGAAATATAATTAAATTTATTATTTGCTTCTAACAGTTTTTCCAGCTTAATTTATACACTGTATGAATATTCACTGTCATAGCTTACTTGAGATAATTTTCAATTTTTTGAATCAAAATGTAATATAGTATTTTCTGAACTTAATTCTTGTCTAAAATGCTGCCAGTAAAATTGCTAATTTGAGATGCCATGCTGTCTTCTTCTAATCTGGACTCTTCATTGATTTCACAATGCGGTATTTTTTTATGAAATCCTTATGTAGGATGTAAATGTTACTAAATATTTTCTCAAGCATTTTTTTAAAAAAAAACAAACTATGAGACTCTCTTTAAGCCAGTCTTCTCATGGACACAGAGGAACACTTAAATCCTTTTAAATTTTACTGATTAGTAAATCTTATGAGGAGATATAATGAGGTGAATTTGGATAGAAAGTTCTAGATAGTACATAAAGCTTAGCATGAACAATGAATGTGGGGAAAAGGAGAGGTTAAAATTTACCCTCATCTTTTTTTTTTTTTTTGCGAGGTAGAAGGGACAAAAGGGGATTTTTGAAGCATTTCCACCAATAGTAATGTCTTAACTGCCATTTGAAAAATGGAGAAACAACCAGCCCCTGCATTAAGAAGAAAATACCTAAAATATTCACCTCCCCAAAAAATAAAATTAGGTAGTTTTTCAACTAACACAATTTTTACCCATTCTGAATTTTTTTTTTTTTTTTTTTTTAGAATTAAGGAAAAGCTGTTTAAAAGCCCAGGTAGAAGATGCACTGTTAAATAATAATAAAAAAATAATATATATATTATATTAAGATCAATGTAGAACATCTATGGGCATTACTGTTTTTCCTTTTTTTTTTGCCATTGAGTAGGAGTCTTGAGAACCATAACCAAAAAAGTGCAAACAAACTAAAAAGAAGCTGGGAGTTAGAAAGGATGAGTGGATTTTTAAGGAACATTCCACTGGCTGTCAGTGTTTATGCCTCCAAACAGGAATTCAGCATAAATAATCCTGTAAAGAAAGTAGCTGCTTTGTGTAGATACAGCCTGTCATAAGTGACAATAAACACTGTTATTCCTTGACTGTACTTGGTTTCAGACTTACTAGCTTTTTAGATCAAAAATACTGCTGAAGAAGAAGTCTGAATGGATGATTTTAGAAATTGGACTGGTTGGGAAAAGTAAAAAAAATCTAAACCACAAACCAATGTCAATAGTTCTTTTGAGAGTAAATCTTCTGAGAGATTAAGGTAAGAAGAAAGTTTTTATGATGGACATGTTTTATTTTATGGTCAGTTTCCTAGAGTGTAGATGTAGGAAGTAATTTTGCTAAATTCATGAAATTAAGGAAGTCCTCCTCTTTGAAGTGTCTCCTGATGACCTGCAGTTGTATGCAAATTTCTTTTGAAGGAACAAGCTTTTCCACAGAAGCTTTTAAGGGAATTTGCCATTACATTATGTAAAATAAACTAATGGAAACTCATGGGCAATCATTTCAGAAATTTTTGAGCACATAAATTGAAAATTTTACAACTGAGATAAAAATGCAGCAAAGTCTGAAGTTTAAGAATATGGCTTCTTTTGTAATGTTGACCACTTGACAGGAAGTCTTGGGAGCTCTTCTTCAAGAGAGAAGATTCTTTTCTATCTTCCTGGCTTGCTTTTGTCTAGTGTTACAACTCTTGGTAAAGTGATTTTAAAAAGCCAGATTATTGTGGAAATTAAAAATTATTATGGAATCCTTATTTCATCCCTTTGTCTTCTAGAGAAAGTATTTTTCTGATATCTTTGTGCTTCAAATTTTTATAGTCTTATACATGAAAAAGTCTAATATTTATCTAAAAGCAACAGTATACAATTCAGCCTGTGTGAAGCAGTTACAGTGATTACCTCAATTAAAAATCTCTCTTCAGGATAACAATAGTATTTCACTATTGGGTTGGACTATATGATCTCAAGCAGTCACTTCCAACCCAACAATCCTGTGAGACTGTGATTCTTGCTTAGTGGACTCAGTTTTCAAGCTGTTTTTTTTGGTTTTGGTTTTGGTTTTTTTTCCACTCCCAAACCATGCCTGATTCAGATGGTCAAAATTTGTTCCTTGATTTTTGGAAAACAAATGAAAAAATGTGATTTTTATATAAATGTGGCAAATGCAATAACATGAAATTATGCTCTGAACTATCATTGTAATTTTTAGGAGTTTTCAAATCTATTGCTGACTGAGGAGAAATACGATTCAATCATCATTACACAAGAATGTGTTTTAACCGTATTGGCCCTCATGAACTATTGTATCACAGTTGCATACAAATTGCTTATTTTACAAAATGTGCTTCAAAACACTAATGCTTTGAGGTATTTGCATGAATAACTAAAGCTAAACTCCTCTTATCAATTAGCACAGTCCATTTTGTGTATGTACTGTCCCTGCATCTCTTATGCTTTGTGTTTAATTATTAGTCAGTTTGCAAGCATTAGTTATTTTTTTTATTGGATGGCTGAGAGTTTAATTGGAATCTTTTTTCATAGGCAATAAGAAATGGAATTTGGCTTCTGGACATGAAATATGAAATAATGAATATGTATGAAATATTACATTTATTAACTGTTATGGTTTATGATAGTGGAAGGTCAATGTCAACCTAGCCAGTTTAATTCTACAGACTTTGCATTTGATTATATTTCTCTCTTCAAGTTAGGATTCCTGAAATATTCCAAAACATTAGAATTCCTAAGGAGAAAAGGTGTTTTCCCCTTGTAGGATACCCTGTCAGCCTTCATTGTATACAGTACATTTCATGCATCATTTCTTAAAATAAGTCTGTGCATAATAATGTATTCATCAATAACATATGCAAAATATTCTTAGAGAATATTATTCGGTGAAGTACTTTGCCCAAAACTGTTTATGTTGCCATTTATTTTTCCTTTTTGTGAAATTCAAAGAAAAAGTGGTAGATGTAGTAGGAAAAGTATCCAATTGAATATTGTTATCTTTTTTTGGCAGCTATCTTTCTTTCACAAGGGATCCCCAACGTATAGTTGAGCTTACAAATAGGCTATGGTACATTAAACTGGAAAACCTTTTTTTCTGTTTTTTCTGTTAATGCTAGATAAATACCAACTAGATTAAGCTCAATTCAAATAGAATTCTGCTTGGATTTGTCATAAGAAAAATCAAAATTTTATTTGATGAAGTTGTTAGCCAGTCTAGTAAGCTGAAAATATCAGGAAAATCCATGCTTCCCTTTTAATTCCTATCCTTTGGTTAAGATCATATAAATTATCCTTTTTATGTTTTTGCATAGAAACAAGCATCAGAAAATCTGAATGAGCCCTTTCAGGCTCAATGACAACAGGATATAGACCAGAGCAAATGTCTGAATTCTGTATCTGAGGGTACTTTCTCTATGTACTTCAAACTTTTTAATAATTCTAAAACATGGAGCTATACCATCCTGTTGTTACCACGACATTCACTCTGTAAAATTCTGCACTCGGAGGAAAAACATCCTGTGCGTTAGGGCAAGTAATCCTCTAACTAGGTAATCTGAAAAAAAGTAAAAATAAGGTAATCTGCAATTTTCCCTGATCAAAGCCATTCACTGTGAAGTCACATGTTGCAGCATGTCTATTCTTTCCTACCACTTTGTTTAAAAAGCATAAATTGAATTTTTTTTATCCTACAAACTCTTCTTCTGGGATGAATATGTCTACAACATTAAAGCATAAATGTTATCCTTCTTCTGAGGAAAAGAACATACTATCCTAATGGCACATTTTTAATGCGATGAATCAGGATAAGGCAATCATATTCATTTGACATAATTCATCAAACTTTTCAAGCATTAGTACTTATTCGCAGTTGTAACTGGTTAAATAATATATAAGGTGAGCCAGAACATTAGAAGTCACAAAATACCTTTAATCTCCCCTTCCTTTAAGTTTTAAACTTTTTTTTTTTTAAATTAGAATATGGCATCCAGTCTTAATAGATTAAACAATAAACTAAAATTATCTAAAATGCTCAAAAATGACCATCCCCAGTTTCCAGTTCTGAATTTCTTCTGCCTGCTGCATTTACATTTATTAGGCACCACAGCCTAAACTGGAGAGCTCCTTCAAAACCTGTGTTCTCAGAGATATTAGCCAAACTGAGAGTGTGTGGGAAGAGGACACAGTGTTTAATGATGCAGTCCCACAGTCCTTTTGACTCTCTGTAGGAGGTGCATATGAAAGTTGCCCAAACAAGTCTCTGCAGCTACAGATGATTTTTCCCCTTTTGAAAAATTTTGACAGATAGCAAAAAGGTGTCATCCCTGCTTGCAGGGGGTGCATAACATTTAGTGGATATAGAGCCTTAGGTATTAAGAGCTGCTACTCTGCTTTATTTCCATTGCAAATGTCATGTAACAGTGTGGAAATGTCACATCAGACACCCTCTTTTTCAACTGCCTCTGTTCATTAATGTAATTGTTATCTCTCTATTTCCATTTTGGAAAGCTTGGTGTTTAGAAACTGAGGATGAACTACTCAATTTGGGATAAATTATCAGGGCTCCTGGAGTCAGGGCAGCTTAATCCAGCTAAGATCTGCCCTGAAGAACATAAAAAAGGAATCAGATAAATAAGCCTTGTAAGAAGACTGTTATTTGACCTTTATCATAGCAAAATATTAGTAATTCACATCATGCTTGTCTGTGACCGTTCCAATCAAGAAAGCATTTGGTATTTCAGAGACAATTTAGGTCTAATGTAAGGCAAAAAGGTGCATAACAAAAATACTAAAAGATATTTCCTTTAGCAGTGTTATTCTCCTCTCTACAGCCTTCGCAAAAATGGGAGATAATTGCATGGAGCGATTTGGTACCGTATGTTTCTTATCTTTGTTGATATTTTTTCCTTTAAAAAAGAATAGGAAAAAAGTGATGACAAAAATACCTCGTAGAAGTCTGTAAGATTTCTTCTGGGAAATCAAATAGAATGATATGTATTGTGTGGTTCTGTGGGGATAGAGAAGAGCTAGCTATATTATCTTAAATGGAGGCTGAGAACAAGATGAACAGAGATTGAAAGAAAAAAAAAAAGGACTGGAATTTACTTTCCTTCCCAGGGAGAGGAGATTAAAACTGTTGTCTAAGGTAAATTCTTTAAGTTCTAATTCTTTCTGATTTTGTGATAATGGCCACTAAGAAGAAGGAAAAATGTTTAACTAAAACCCCTTACTCTCTGGTGTGGATTAGGGACACTCAGCGGTCATTTCCACTGCTCGCGTTTGAGTTTGAATACAGACAAAGGTATGTCATATGCCCTTCTGAAAGTCTTAGGGCATTTTGTCTTGGGTAAAACAAATGACTAACCAGCTCTTGTTTTATAATGATAGATTAGTGTCTGTCTTGGAGCTCATTCTGTCCCTGCTATTACTGTCTGCAAAACTGTAAAACCCAGTTTTAGATACCTAAATCCTAATCTCAGACATGCAGGTTTGCCAAAATACAAGCAGCTGGTTGAAAAATCCTGTTTGGCCCATTCAGTCACTAATTTTGCTGCTCATGTCTATGTGATTAAAATGGAGATCTGAAAGAATCAAATCTGCAGCATCTGCAAAAACAAATTCTGAGACTAGGGGAAACATATACATTATGCTTCAGTAATACTGCCTGAAAGATTATTCATATTCTATGTCATAGATTTCTAGGTAAATTCAAACAGTAAGTTCCATAAATTAACATTCATATTTATAGGGTGTAGAATTGCTGACTAAAATATGGAGTAGATAACTTTTATTGGCTTGCATGAATTTCTGCAAGATTAGGCCTTAGACATCATAATTCTGTGAGCTGCTTACTCTTCCTGGAGCAGCTACAATGCATACACTGCTAGGTAGGGAAATCTTAATTTAATTTAATTAGATCAGTTATCCTGACACCTAATCTATTACAAAACAGGCAATTTTCACTGTGTGTAGGGAACAATTAGTAAGAAATATTTAAATACTCACATAACTTCATTATAAAGCCTTCTAGCAAGAGCTGAATAGTGTCTAGATTATTGGTACCTCATTTAAATTACTTAGCCCTCAAGAAAAATACACTTTTATTTGCTAATTAATTGAATTTTCCATCTGAGCTGCAGCCTTACTGATGCATATTTTTTATTCATTAATAAAACAACAATCATTTAGGTTGCTTTCTTTTGTTGGAAAAATAGAGACCACAGAGTGAAAAGAGAGCACATAGAGAGAATACACTTTAAAGAACTGTGTGAGCAAATTAAAGACTAATAAATCAAGTATTTGTAGATGTCTAAATAATTGACAAACTAATATTTGTTTTGTCTTGCACCCTGGTGTTAATCAGTCAATATTCCCTCCATTTTATAAGTTTGTGCAAACTGTGATGACTTTCTAGTGTTTTTTTCACCTCATTACTTTGATAAAAATGAGAAGTAGGGTGGAAAGAATATAGAAGCGTTTTCCCAGAAAAGACTTCCAGTTCACCTGTCTGTACCTGTACTGTTTCAGAAATGTGTTGCAACTGAAAAACAGGAACAATAAGAAGTCATTCTCTGGAAAACACTTATTTAAAAAAAAAAAAAAAAGAACATCTTGTTCCATGTGCATCAAAATCCTTTAAGAAGGGAGTCCTGGATGAGAGAGGAGTTCCCACTATCTGTTCATGTGCATGGCTTATTGCCTAACTGGTTAGGCTACTGCCTAGCTTTAAGCATTTACTCGCTGTCGCAAATTTAATCATGCTTGGTAACTCATGCAACAAGAAATAATTTGATCATATATGTTCTGACTCTTCAAGTCACAAAATCATTACCTATTCCTTTTTCCCCTCCTTTTTTATTAGTATACTGAAGAGGATTAGTCTCCTGATAAGAATTTAATTGCTTAAAGTAAGATAACTTGAATTTTGATCCTTTAATAAACCTGATATTGATTTTTTTTTATGTATACATATGTATTGGGCTTGCATTGCTGGGTTTCAGTGGTGGTGGGATTACAGGAGTGTTGTCTGTGAGAAGCTGCCAGAAGCTTTCCCCATGTCTGACTGAGCCAGTGCCAGCCAACTCTGGGACAGACCCACTGCTGGCCAAGGCAGAGACAGGCAGGGGTGGTGGTAGCACCTCTGTAATAAGATATTTAAGAAGGAAAAAATTGTTCTTGCACACATATAATTGCAGCCAGATAAGAGCGGAGTGAGACTGTGTGAGGGGAACAGGCCTGCAGACACCAAGGTCAGTGGGGAAGGAGGGGCTGGAGATGCTGCAGACACTGGAGCAGAAATTTCCCTGCAGCCCGTGGTGCAGACCATCATGGAACAGCTGTGCCCCTGCAGCTCCTGGAGATCCATAGTGGAGCGAGGATCCACCTGCAGTCCATGGAGGTGATCCATGCTGATGCCTTAGGATTTTAGCTTTTTAATTTTTCATATCACTACACTAATTCTTTAGTGTATAATTCTAAACTCCATATAGCCTGTTAGCTACTGCTCTCGCATTTTGGTCAGACAAAACAATTCCTCTCTAGGCCTGAAACTCAAGGACACCTTTCTGTCTCGGGCCCTGAGAAATGTTAGCAGAAGTGAGATGGGGGGGAGCAAACTTGGAGTAAAGGACTTCATTACTAAAGCTGTAATTGGAGGATTAACCCCTGACGTGCAATTGGACCAAACTTATAAAAGTATGGAAACTTCTGACTCCATCGTCCATTTTGAGTGTAGCTCTGGGGGCTTTGACTTTGTACCTGAAGGCCTTTCAATAAATAAAGCTGCTTTTTATTCTCTTAATTTTGTCTAGCCTCTGTTTTTAGGTAGTCCCCACATTGATGCCAGTTGAGAATACGGGCATATTATAGGGAAATTGCTTGTGATATCTACTAAGGAGGATTTTTGAGATTTCCACCTTATAGGTCCTCTTTTCAGTGGTTTCTAACTCTACAAAACTTTAAATTTTGGTATAATTTTTCCATGCTGTGTGTCTGCTGCAAGCTCTACTTAGCTACTTTCACTCAGAACAATCCATTTTTTTCCAGGAACAAGGCTGTGCAAAATGCAGCAAATGTTAAGATAGAAGAAATAGCAATGTTGAGAAGACAAATAATTTTAATCAAGCCTTTACCTACTGTTGTCATGACCACCACATGAAAATCCACAAAAAAATTAATTATTCTTTCTTTTAGAGAAGGTTATGCACCAGCAGTGACAGAAATCCTATGCAAAAATAAGTGGGATCAGGTAATTAAAATCTTCCTCATAATGCAGGTGCACAGGACACAATTAGAGCTGTTAGAAAACATAGTTTAGCCTTAATTTTCAGAGTTTAACTTTCATAACCTAATAATGCTCTTTTAGGATCATGGCATCTCTACTGTGTGAAGATTAGCAAAAATATCTGCATAATATTTGTACTCTGGTTTCCCTAATTCATATAATTTTATTTTGCACCTCTACCCTGAAACAGCAGTGATAGAAACTGGAGTCATGTAGGAAATTGAAGGGCTTTGTTCTCACGAGTCTTTAGTTTTGTAATTTACCTTTAAAATAACCTTTCATGCTAGGTACTCTTACAAATTAAATTATACTTTAGACTGTATCAACTGAGGTTGTTTTAGCTTCCATAATCTTATTATCCAACCTGAATAAATATGTTTTCTTTCTGGAAATAACGTTTGATGTAGTTGTGGACCATTGATGAAAATCTCTCCCCATTTGCAGTGAGGAGATCAGCTTCTGATCTCGTGTTGATTTTTTACAGTGATGAAGTAATTGAAAACAAAGCTTATGTTTGACTTGTATAAAGGTGTGATCAGATGACTTGAATATATTCAACACTTAAATATGATATACTGCTTGAATTATTAGGGTCCTGTAAAAATTAAGCATTGTTCTTCAGAATCAAATTAGTATTCCCTAACTTCCATGTCATGATTATGTGTACATTGACATGGGGTTATGTAAGCTAGCTTCAGTAGTGAACTCAAGTTCTCCAGTGTTATAACCTCACTTGGTTTTAGCTTGCCTTTCTAGTCACTGTTTAAAATGTATTATATCACAGATTCATATAGGTCTATCAGAGATTAAATTGAATTATGCTCTTAAGCCCCAATAAACTCAGGAAAAGTTAAGTAGCTAATTTTCTGTCAATTTTAAGACTAGTGGATAACTTATATAAGCCAATTCCACCAATTATTTGGGTCAAAAATTAATTTTTATTTGAATTCACAGAATCACAGAATATGAGTTAGAAGAAATCCACAAGGATCATCAAAGTTCAACTCCTGGACAGCACCAGCCACAAGAGTCACACCATGTTTGGGAGAGTATTGCCCAAAGCTTCTTTAACTCTGTCAGGCTGGTGCTGTGACCACTTCCCTGGGGAGCTGTTCCAGTGCCCAAACACCCTCTGGGGGAAGAACAATTTTCTAATTATCCAAACTAAACGTTCCCTGACACAACTTCAAGCCATTCCTTCAGGCTCTGTCACTGGGCACCACAGAGAGGAGATCAGTGCCTGCCCCCCCTCTTTCCCTCACGAGGAAGTTGAAACTGCAATGAGATCTCCCCTCAGTCTCCTCTCTCCAGGCTGAACAGACCAAGTGACCTCACCTGCTCCTCATTCAGTCTCCCCTCCAAGCCCTTCACCATTTTTGTTGCCCTCTTTTGGATGCTTTCTCATAATTTAATGTCCTTTATACCGTGGTACCCAAAACTGCCCCCAGCACCGGAGGTGAGGCTCCCCCAGTGCAGAGCAGAGAGGGACAATCTCCTCCCTTGCCCAGCTGGCCATGCTGTGCCTGATGCCCCCCAGGACACACTTGGCTCTCCTGGCTGCCAGGGCACTGCTGACTCATGTTCAACTTGTCATCCACCTGGACCTCCAGGTCCCTTTCCACAGGGCTGCTTTCCAGCATCTCATTCCCCACTCTTCATATGCTCAGGGTTGCCCCATCCCAAGTGTAGAATCTGGCACTTTCCCTTGAAAACTTGAACTTTATAGGGTTGGTGATTACCCAGTCCTCTAATTTTTTGAGGTCTCTCTGAAGGGCCTCCCTGGCTTTGAGGGAGTCAACAGCTCCTCCCTGTTTTGTTTTGTCTGCGGCTGGCTTAGTATGCCTTCCAGTCTTTCTTTCCTCTTCTGTTTGTTTTTATTTTCAGCTCCAGGAAAAAAAGAGGAACCATATCTTACACTATGTCTCAGCTACAAAGATAAAGAACACTAGAAGAATCTGTGGATATGGACTCACTCCCTATGGATTCCTCAGTCTTATGATACTATGCTTTAGACAATATCATTAACACCTTTCATTGATTTGTTTTCTTGTCACCTTTCTAGAAGCCATGTTCAACAGAGATCTTGATTTTGCTTTTTTTAGTTTACCTGTATTTACACTTATATATACTGTATGTTCTGTATAAATACATAAACACTTGTTCCACGCTGACAAGATATTTTGTACATTAATATTTTATTTGTGTATATCTATATGATATATTAAGATATATTGCTATAACAGCATGATATGTTATTACATATATGGAAGCAAACATTTAACAGGCAATATGGTTTTTTTGTATCGCTTCTACATTGGAGACAGAAATATGCCTTGCAAATGTACTGTTGTTTAGGGTGGTTTCTGGCTTCCTGTGGGCCTGTCCCAACACCCGTGTTGAAAGTTCCCTTGTGTGAGAAAAGCAGTTCCCAGTGGACATATGTAAAATTCCATCAAACTTGGACCAAATTTCAGCAGATTGATAACATTTTATGGATACTGCTAGAAGCATTCAACCTTACCAATGACATTGCTCTGGGAGAAAATGAGAATTCCCAATGACATGGGATCATACGCTCCAGCCTCATGGTACCTGTGCTTGAGTTGCTGGTGCACGTTTGGAAGCAGTTTGGGGTTTTTTTTTACAAACCATATGTAAACCAGTGTCCTTTTTCTGAAGTCATAACCTTTCCCAAATTAAAACCAATAGTATAATTAGGATACACTGCAAAAGTTTCATCCTGCATGTATATTCTTCTTCATATATTCAGTTGAGGTATGTGCTGAGCTTAAACCCTAATGCTAGCAGTGCTTTAGGGCAGCTTACAGAAAAATATTTACAATATTGGGAAGGGTACATTGACATTCAGTGTGAAGCCTCAGATGATGTTCCTCCTGGAGATCAGCAGGCCTTTAGGTCACTATGAATTACAGTCTTTAAGAACTGGAACAGTGGTAGCCAAAATCCATGTGTTAAAGCCAACCATGTAGCACAGAATGAGCTGTCAGAATCTTCTGAGCAAGGCAGATCATACACAAAGGGCAGTGTGCATATGAAATAAAGGGCAAGAAAAAAGGTGCAGGAAACAAGGATCCAGCAAGCAAAGTGAGGAAGTCTCTGCCTTGCCAACAGATAGAGGTCAGCCACAGAGAGCAGTGCTCTTCCTTGAACATGACAAGAGGCTGAGTAACAAAAGGAAAAGCACAACTCCTCATATCCACCTGAGTTTTTAAAATGATTGTGTGGGACTTTTTAATGGCTTTTTATAAATAAAGTAAGCCTTAATAAAGCAGATTCATAGAACTTTTTAGTTTTACAAGATTAATATCAGAACATAGATTCTAAGAAAAACTAACAGTCATGTCAGGGAATAGAGCTGTGTCACACAGTGTGATTTGTCCATAAAGAAAATTATTGCAAATACAAGGGATGGCTAATTAGCACTTGAACAATAATGACTAGTAATAATTTTCAAAAATACCTGTTCCTAATCATAATCTGATGACAATCTTCAGATTCAAAAGAATACCTTTAAATGTCATTGACCAAATTCAGATTATGATAATGTACAATAAACAATCCTATAAATTGTTCGCAGATATTCCATGAATAGAAATAGAATTTTAAATTAGATCAGTAAATTATGTGTTTTATTTGTCCAGCTGTATTTATTCTTCATTTATTATGGATTTTTAATAAAGTTGTTAAACTTTAATTTTGAAAGATTCTTTTGTTGCCTTAACTGCACCCTATAGGAATTTTAGTATTTTTAGTAATGTGATTAAATTTATTTCTCAAAAAAATCATAAAGCCAGTAAATCAATCTTTCTCCTATTTCTTAGCATGTCCACCATGTTCTCTTTGATTTGAAAGTAACATGAAAAATAATTTTCAAAGTTTGAGTAGGAATAACAAAAGCATAATCTAATTATTTAATTACTGCACATGGATAGCATCCAAGTTTAAATTATAGGGGTTTTTATTGCCATACAAATTGCTGCTTAGTCACCATAATTGCTTTTGGGGATTTTTTCTCATATATTTGTCTTATGGTTTGTTCCTGGTTTCTAGGCAATAGCAATCAGTTTTACTGGACTATAGGCATTTATTAGACTTCCTTCTTGGCAGATTTTGGCACTCAAAAGGCATTGAATAAAACATTGTGAAAGAACTTGCAAAAACAGGATTAGTAAATATGTCTATAACTGTGTCATGTGGTTGCCTTTTAAGACCCACTTGAGGAGAGAGTGGAAGAAAATGTCTGTGGGTTTGCTTTTTGTGTTGTGGGGTTTTTTGAGAGTGCCTGTGTGTGTTTCTGAAAGATGAGGGCAGCAATTTCAAAACTCTTCCTCATGTAAACAACCTGCTAGTGAGGTTTTTAACAGGAATTTGCCTACATCAACTAAATATATGCTGAACGTGTTTAAGTCCCATTGATTGTGGGTTTTTAAGGACTGGACAAGTTTTATCAGTAGGGTATGTATTTTGACATATTTGAGCTAAATTAGTCCAGTACTTCTTTGGCAAACCATGAAATTCACTAAATATATATAATGTAAGAGAAGGTGTTCCTACATTCATTGCAAAAGAAAGAGAAAAATTGAAGACAAGGATCAAAGGAGAGGTATACAATCTACAGAACAAGTTATTTTGTGGTTCACTACCTTTGTAATTATTGATGATCTTTGGTAATTACAGGTATTCTTTGTTTATTTATAGACATATTTTTTCTCCTTTTTAAAATCTATTTTGTTGACTTAAACACACTACATAGAGTAATTTAACATAGCACAAAAATATTTCCATTTATATATCCTAACTTTTCTGGCTTAAAGTTTTGTTAAATATTCCTATGATTTTGTACTGCAGAAATGCAGAAGTGCCTAATTTAGCCTCACCTTACTGTCTTTTATGTTGCGTACATTTATCAGGTTTTATCTTTTGAATCTATAGAGCAGATCTCTTCATTTCTATCATATGAAATTCTTTCATGTCCCTAGTTATTTTTACACTTTTGTCTGAATCCTTTCATTCCTTCTTTTTTTTTTTTTTTCCTGTTGAAATAAATTACACTTTTAATAATGTTTAGAATATGCAAAATTCTCACCAGACTGCAAATTATTAGCTATCATGTACTGCTAATTTCAAAACTATCTTTGGAGAATTATAGGAACACTGTACTTCTTTTTCAGTTCTTTGTCATTTTTACTTTGAGTTCCTTCTTATTACTCATCTTACACTGAATTTGAAAATTGTAAAACAAAGGCCCTGGAAAACTTGAAAAGCTCTTTAGTTTTCATTATCGTGCACATGGCTGGTTAATATGGAATCCTAAATGATGTTCCCAGGGGTTTTTTCTTTTCCTCTTTTAATCAAATGAGAATGATTTCTATATGAGTACACTAGATGATGGTTGTGAATTATATTCATATATTTTCAGATGCTGACCAGCTGGGGTTATTTTTTTTTTTAAATTAATCTGCTTTACTATTAATAGAGCATCTATTTAGGTCATATTACCTTTTGAAATTTATTCTTGAAATAAAGTACCTCTGACATATAAAAATTACCTTATCTGTTTGAGAAATCCTCAAAATCCATGGACAGTTCCCACCTACATGGATGATAAAAGAGTAAAAATGTCATAGAGTGGGATTTATGTTAGTTGAAAGCAGCCAAATGAAAAAATAAGGCACTTTTCTTCCCCATAATATAAGAAATAAAATTAAAAGAAAATGTGAATATTCAGATGTGTGGAAGGCACTAAAACCATGAAAAGAAGGGTGATAACTAAATGGAATGAATTGGTTTGTGACACCAGATTTTGAAAAAGACTTGTAGGAAGTGGTAGGAGTAGCTGTCAAACAGTTTAGTAGCCCCCCCCCCCCAAAAAAAAAAAAAAATTCTGAAGTATTGACAGCTGTTTGTGAGAAAAGTCACTGAGAGCTGGTCAAGATGGAATAGTAGAATTCAATGTTGGAACTAATCCTTTTTTAGAAACACAAGAGGAAAAAATGTAATAATAAGTGTAATAATTAAATCCCATAAATCTGTCTCACTCCTGCTCTTTGCTCTCAGTAAACACTTCTCATTCAAAGCTCCTGATCAATGTACACATACAAGTTGCTTTGCCTATAACCACGATTTTCTTTGATGGAAGATTTCTGCTCGTCATAACACTAAATAAGTGGAATTCAGTGCTTCTGGTCTTTTTGCCAAATATCCTGTTTAGAAATCTGGCAATTGGCATATGCATTCACTGTTTATTCTGTGAAACCAGTAAAATTTCCTGAGTGTGTGGAATTTAAAAAGAGTTCTAACATGACCCCAGGACATATAAAGGTTTGGTCACTTTGGTGTATGTTTTTATTTTTCTAATTCAATTTGTTGCCTCACCTAGGAATTTCAAACATAGTTCAAGACCATCTCAATACTGTTGCCAACAAAAAAAAAGTCTTCTCCAACTAGACCATGGTATAATAAAAGAAGAAAGCATAGTTCTGTAAATATCTTTAATTTGCATATGCCAAGCACATCTGCCAAAGGAAGGAATGCCACGTGGCATTCCTGTGCAATGTGCTCTAGGATGACCCTTCTTGAGCAGGGAGGATGGACCAGATGACCACTGTGGTCCCTTCCAATCTTGCCTATTCTAATTCCCTGCTTCCAGAAGCCAGTTACTGTCTCTGTATTGCCTCAGCCGTTTGGATGGCAAGGGGATTTGAATGGTTGCACAGTAAGATGAATCAAGGAGCTGGTTTAATTGAAAAGTAACCTAGCAGGAGAAAAATGTTCAAAGTTCAATGCCAAGTTCTTTTTATTCTCCATGGGATGCAGAATCAAATTAATCATAGCAAAGTGCAACTACACTTATTCCCAGCATGTTTCATGAACTTCTTCTTAAAGATCCTAGGACGAAGTTAATGATGTTTCCAAACTGCTCAATTTCTTACAGATTTTGCAATTAGTAAGGTTTTTTTAATGTCTGATTTAAATTTTGTTTCTGTATTATTAGCTGTTTTGTTCTTGCCCTATTTACTATGTACTTAGATACCAGATGATTTCCTTTCACCTCCTTTCTTATGCCTTGCATTTAAAGACTTGTATTTGCTTTCCAGTCTTTTTCAAAGTCTAAGCAGCCCAAATATGGTGATACCTTCCATTTTGCCTGTATTTTTTTCCACCCTTTGAGTACTCTTACAGTTTTCCACTGAACATTTTACTTGAAACAAATGTCTAAAGCTGTACATGATTTCAGCTGAGAACACACTGATTTTGAGGAAAAGGTCAATAAAATCAGAGAGCAGAACAGGAAACTGGTTTTATTTTAATTGCTAAATAGTAATCCTCTCCTTTTTTGTGTGTAAAACTCCTTTACTAGCTGTAAGTTCTTTCTTCTTTTCCTTCACTTTCTTGTATCTTTGATGGTTGCTTTTCATAATATATCATACTTTGTATTGAGGATCAAGTTAAATTAAATTTATAAAGCTTAAATACTTGTGTTGGAAAGCTTTCAGCTCCAAAATAGGATGCCAGTATATCTCTTTGCCATTATATGAAAATATTTGGTTCAGTAAATGCCCATTTCAAAATGAACTTGAATTAGAGGATATTTGAAAAGCCATTGTTGTTTTGTTGGTAATGTTGTCAGTGTACAGCACAGGAACAAGCAAAAAAAAACTTTTACAGTTTATTTTCCATTTTACCTGTCTCTTGTACCCATTTGTTTTCTATTGTGCTATAAAATGGTGTTAACACAACATAAAACTCTGTTAATGCAGCATAGAATGCTATTATGAAATACAGTGCTTGAGATTCTGGAAACAAAACTAAAACTCAAATATCCCCTCTATACCTGCTTTAAATTCAGTCATAAAATAATAATAATATGAAATTTTTGTTGAGATATTTCTTTTTACCCTCCCAATATTCTGCTATTTGCACTTAAAAATTAATAAGCCAAGGTAAAATTCAGTTTGAGTAGTTTCACTGGTGAATTTTTTCCCATTTATATATTTTTCAAAACTGTTTTTTTAGGCGCCAGTATTGCAAGTGTTAGGACTGAAATGGAAAACTAAACTGTTTTGTCACCTAAGTGTTCCAAGACCTAAAATAAGCCCAAACAAAACCTGGCATAGCTGCCTAGACAATACTATTAACTGTAGTATCTGAACACTGTGCCAGACCCAAGAGGACCAAAAACATGAGGACAGAAGGCTATTCTGAAAACATGCACAGTGCAGTTCAGGAAGCAGGAACTTGTCTCTCTAAATTCCCAACCATATTATTTTGAGAAATCCTTTCAAAGACATCGGGAGACACTGGCATTAAGAGCATTTACAGAGATCTTTGAAATACCAAGGATGTATTTACAGAAAGACAGCCCTGGGAAATGGAGCATTAATCTAAGAGACAGCGACCTCTTCATATTCAGGGAAGCCCTGGACACAGTGTGAGCAGTGAACCAACTGCTGTATAAATGCAAAGGGACTCAGTGGTGCGTGAATGAGGCAAGAATTGCACTCACCATGAAGTTGATGTTAAATCCACTGTGTAAATATAGTGCACTGGATTCGCTAACTGCCTGTTATCTCTGCAGTTAATTAGCTGATCACCTATGTAATTTCAAAACTTGAAAATAACAACAGAATATAAAGTGGCAATATCTGATTCTGGAAAAACAGTAACAGGAATCTAATTATAGGTCCTGAAGAAAACTGCCTTAGCAACAAATCTGAAGCCTTTAAAAAAAAAAAAATAGCCATGGACACGAATGATGTCTTTTTAGCTGAGGCCTAGATTCAGTATTCAATTCAATCATTAAAGACCAGGGATTTGCATTTTCTTAGTTGCTCAGTCTTTGGCATCCTCTCTTAGTTGCCTTTCAGAATCAAAGTTTTGTATTTTTAGTATGGAGTAACTTTTGCAGTTCCTGCCATGTTGCAAGTTTCTCCTGACTGCTTTGACATTTCCAAATGGCTTTGTACATGGTCTGCTCTCCCTCTGCTGCAAATCTCATGGGAATCTTTCTCACAAACATGAATTTAACTTGCAACGCTGTGATGATCTGTTTCCCATTATGCCACCCTCTACCACTGAAAAAGACAGGATCAACCTGTTATTTGCACCTTAGACACCCATAAAACATTTATGTTTTTCCTCCAGAAATCCCAATTCACTTGTCATGATGAAAAAACTCAAAACACTCCAAAATTTTGTATTAGTGAAGCACTAGCCTGAGTTCAATTTCTGCTCATGAAAATGGTTGATGTGCCCTCTCTCTTTCCTTCTCTCCTCCACCTTTCTGTACACATATCTATCGTCTCAAGTGGGCCGTATATATCTCTTCTCATGTGTTTGTGTGTTTATGCACAGCCCACCTATGAAAAGCAGCCACTGCTGCCCATTCTGCAGTAGAGCACAACCTGTGTACTGGCACAGACTACAAAGGTGGTTTCTTATTTGTTTCCTCACCTCGAAAAGGCTTGTTGGAGTACAAGGCCATTGTTGCTAAAAGTTTCGGTCATTAGAAAAAGTTTGTATGTTGAATGGGTTAACTTCTTTTAGATCAGTCTCAGTGTAGGAATGAATAGAAATATCCCATGTCATTACCATGGCTAAATATTTTGAAATGTCAAACCACAGCCTAAGGCTGTTAGAGTGAATAATAAATAATATATGTGCTTTACCCAGAGTAGCATACTGTATGCAATTTTGATGACTTTCCAGTACTTGGTAATACAGAAGAAAAGGATTAAAAGTATTTGGTAATATTTCTAAGTATGAAAAAAATTGAATAGTAATATAGTTACTAACAGATTTGAAAGATTTGATTATTTGTTGTTTTTCCTCTGCATCCTCCTTAAAAAAAGGCTGTTGGAAATTGATTTTTAAACTTATGAAATGCCTAAAACAATTTATTAATTAATTGAAGTATCACATTACAAAAAAATGTAGTTTTAACTTCATCCTATGTGGTTTAACATTTCTTCATTTTAAGCAAAGAACAGTGTATCATGGAAGCATTAACTATATAGTACAATATTAGAAGATTCAAATCTGCAGAAGGAGAATATTTAACATAATTCAGGTAACTAATCCAAATACAGCTGAATATAACTCATCTAATTAATATATGAGTGAGGAAAAATTGCATTCTTCTACATTCATGAAAAATATATGCAAAATATATTTCTGTTCTGGTTGGTTTAGTTTTTACAAAGGGATTAATCACCCTGAAGCACAAGTTGTTGCAATAGGAATAACATATATTTGTATATGTTTCTACAACTTAGTTCTGAGTTTTTCAAAGATTAATATTGCAACAGCTCCTGTTGGTTTTATTTGTTTGGTTGTTTTCTGAGACAGTGAAATTAAAAGCTGTGTTTTATTGCTGCAAATTAAAATGACAATTGAAAAAAAGGAAAATTTGAGTGTTAAAGACGGGTGAGTTTTTATTCTCCCAAAAGAGGTATGGTTTTACCTAAGTTTGAAATTGACTGAAGTATTTAACTGCTAAAATAGACCTATTATCCTGCTCAATTTGTGTTCTTGTTAAGCCTAGTTAGAAACAGAGGGTGTAAAAACGTGAAAGAAAGTATGACCTTTTGGTCAACAGCATTGAATTCAAAGCACTCCAGATTTTTTTAGGATATGCAGTGTTGTATTGAATGCTATGAATGCCCAATGATTCAGTTTAATAGATGATCTTGTAAGTCATTATCCACCATGCCATGCATGATGCATTTATGACATAATGTGAAAGAACGAACACCTTGTGTAATAGAATTATTGTAGATAGTGGGCTTCAGTGTAGATTCACATCCTATTTTGTCAGGGTTTTAATAAGGTTTTAGATCTGCAAGATGAAATTCCATTACAGATATAAAGGTCTGCATGTGACTGGACTACATTTCTGGGACCATGGGATTTTTTGTTTCCTAGGCCATTCATAAGTATGAGCAACTACTTATTTGAATTTGTCTGCATAGTTGTTGTTCTTCCTAAAATACCCTCATGAACATGCAATCTTCAACAATTGTTCCAGAAGTAAGAAATCAAGAATTCAATATTGAAAATTTGGACTCCATGTCTCTTCTGTACAGTATCAAACCCTTAGGCTGGATGTGGGGAAATGAAGAGAGAAATTTGGCTAGCTTTGAGTTCTCTGATACAAATACTGAACTTCCCAGTCTATCTTTCAACACTGATTTAACAGTGCAATAATCCAATATGTATTACTTTTGCCTTTCCTCTGCCACTGAAAAACAAGTTACTGAGGCTCCAGATTCAGAAAGTTTTTAATTAACCTCTCTGACTGGACATCTGGTGTCTAGGCAGCTATAACTTACAGCATTTGGAAAAAGTTACATTTTCCAAAATGTTATGGCAATGCTCCTATGTGGTAAGGTAGTGAAATAGTATATTGCTTTACTTTTAATCTTTCCATCCTGAATATTGATGAGAATGCTTTGTCTCTCAGGAAATAACAGACACCAAAGATTTTCAACAGTGAAAGTGTGGGTGTCCCCTGCTACTTCCATTTAATTTTATTACTAGCAGAACTGCTGTATGTGCTGACAGTAATTGGTAAGTTCAATGAATCATCTTTGTTTCATTTCTTTGTGTTATCTCACCTAAATCTCAACATCTGATAGCTTGAGCAAGGTCCTTATGCTGAGGAGGACAGACATCCCTTCCAGCTTTGACTTCCATGGGAATAAGATAAACTCGTTGTCTCTACAAGGAACTGCTACAAATCTAGCAAGAAAGAACATCCTGCATCCCTAAGAGCTTCAACCTGAGACCTAAATCAAGATTCATACCTTCTCTTAGAAACCCAGAACAAAAGATGAGATTTCAGTCTTCAATGAAATCGCACTGTGAAATTTCGCATCAACTACAATTTAAAATGCTAGCTTACCCTGATATTCTTTGAAACTGGCATCCAAAATAATGACTATAAGATAAGAAGCCAAGACTGAGAGTGGTACATTATCTAAGAGAGACTTTGATATTTTGAAAACAACAACAAAAAAAATTTGCATCAACATGGCAGAGAAAAAATAAACAACTGAGGATGATGAGATGTCATCTTTTGTGTCACTTCGTGCCACAGAACTTAAACAAGGTTATCAAGTTATGTTGTGCTGACATTTGTCAAATTGTCAATTTTGTGTGAGCTCACAATGTAGTATTACAGGGTAAATTTAAAGTTTGACAGTTCATGAAGGGTATTTCAAAGCGCAACCAGTAGAGAACACTTTATAAACAATTTCAAGGGTTATCATATCGTCAGTGAACTTTTTCTTTTTAGTGAAATAGTGAAACAAAAAGGTGGATATTAAGAGAAACTAAATCTTCAATTTCTCTTTTTATGCCAAATGAACAAACTGTGAAGCACATTTGGATGAACACACAAAACACCAGATCCTCAAAACGACTAGCTTTCAAGTAAAATTAAAGGCATCTTGGGTAAGCCATTACATTGTTCATTTTCTTTTTCATATTTTCAAATGAGAAGAGATCTATTATCAAGCCTGTGATTCACATGAAATCATTTAACAGAGAATAATTTCTTCTCCTTATATTACACTCACAGGTAACAAGTTTGAGTAGTGTAGCATTTTACTGTTTGCACAATAAAAAAATATCATTCAAAAAATTCTACAGTGACAGTGGGTTTTTTTACTGTGTTTTTTTATGGAAAGGCCGTAATTAGATGTTGTGTATATCTGTTCTCCATTGCTCCTGACTAACTATCTCTGCTACGAGGAGGAGGAAGCATTTTGAGATTTGTTGTCAATGATGAGTCTTTTCTATGGGAAGCAGTTTCTGGAAACTTTTGGTTAAGGGGATGAATTAAGTTCAGTTACATAAAAATTTAAAAATTAATTAAAATATAAGTATTTCTGTGAACAATCTATAACATCTTGGGTACTACTTGTTAAAAAAATGAGATAGTAGATTGTAATGAATAAACAGAAGAGTAGCATTATTAATAAATTCATATAGTTCAGATGGGCAAGAAGAGAAAATTCATACAATGAAACAGACAAAGCTGATATTGACATATTCTGAAACCAAGCCTTGTTCACTTCAGTAATTTCCTTTGATTCCTTATGAACTGCTATCAGTTTATCAGTTGAAATTTTCCTCCTTCAGGAGCTTTGTGTTTTTCCTATTCAGTGAACAAGATGTTACAGGGCTTTGTTCTCTCAAACACTTTCCTTGGGTTTCTCTCCCACAACAGAAATTATAATGCAGCAACTACTTTGGTTGAACTTACCAGCAAAAAACATATCAATGTGGTTTGTTGGGTGTAGGTTGGGCTCTAGAAATATCTGTGCCTTGGAGAGCAGAAGTGAAAAAGTGGAATTCCAGCCCAACTGCCTGGCCAGTCTGGTATCTACAAAGTGCTGGCAGATATGTCTAGCACCTGCCTTCCACTAGTTCTTGTACGCCTGTGCTGTGAGGCTAGAAAATCTTGGCCTAGGGCTTATGTCTTTTAAGCTATTACTGTTTTTCTGCAACTCTGCAGTTGCTGTTTTGATAGCTAAAACCAATTTACATGGTTGTACAACCTTGAGTCACAAGCCAGAGGCTATGAGCCAGGTCTCTGCATGCCAAGAGAAGAAAAAGCAATTTTAAAGATGACTTCTTAAGTGGATAAGGTCACTAAACATTGCAGTCCTCTGGCACCGGGAAAAAAAAAGTCCTGCCCTAAGTGACACAGTATTGATGGATTTTTAAGCTAGGTGTGGAAAAGCATGCTGTCTAGGAAATGCTATATGTTAAAAGTGATGCAGTGATGCATAAATGAAGATGTGAGAATTAGTGAGGGACAGCTGAAATATAAGAAACAGAACAGAGAAAATAGGACTTGTTTATGTATAACACTGATTGAATGTTGCTAACTATAGAGGGACAGATTTTATTATTTTCCCTTTGATATTGACCAGATTTTCAAAACACAAGATTAGGTTTTAGAGTTAAAAAACTGTGAGGAGGACCAAATTTTAAAAACACACAAGTTTTCATATACTTCCTAGAGAAAATATTCTTTCTCTTTATTAGTATAACTTTTGTTATAATCTAGTCTTGTGCTTTTAGTTACTGTGTTGTCTTGGAATGACTTGAAAAGACAACATATAATTGGTAATAGATTGGTTTGCCTTAGCAGCTCATCTCATAATTCATTACATTGAAATTCTTTTTTTGAAGGTATTTTTTGTGAATACAATTTAATTAACTTCTAAATACTTGATGTTTTCATCCTTTTGTTTTTAGTATTTATTTGTGTTTCCCTTTGAAGGCATAATTCTCATCACAGTAAGATTATACTCTTTAGCAAAGACTGCTGGATGTCCATGACTGATGCATAGAGAGCAGATTGCATATTTAAAAAGGTGTTAAAGCTGAGCAGCCTGTGCTGCATTTAATAGTGTTCCTTACCAGTGAGCTAACAATATCTGTTATGAAACACAAGGTAATGCTTTGTTCAGCATTGACACTGATAAATATGGTTTTCAGTGGTTTTGGTAATTTCCTCATTTGGTCTCTACTCCTTAGAGAAAAAAAAAGAGTTAAAATTATTGCCAGCCTTTCCTTCTGATGATACTGGCTCATTGTTTGTTTGCCACCACCATTTGGTCAGGATGGAACCACTGGGAAAAATAACCTCCCTGAAAATGCAAAGTGCTGCCAGCTTTCGAGAGAAATGGCACACGGTGGATATTTGCTGTTCAGTGTTTGCATTTCCAGGGTCTTTTAGAAAGGACATTTTTTTCAGCTGCTGTTCATATAGCTGGTATATTTGCTGGATGTGAACCACAATGTTATCAAATATAACAGCAGCCAAATGCAGCCAGTGACATTCAAAAACCTGATGAATCTGTGACCTGATTCTGCAAGGTGTCTACATGAAATAATTTCAAAGTCCACTGATATCAAATAGGGATAAAGCTGGATGTGTTTTTGCCAGGGTCATTCAGTATTGTAGATTTCTCTAGTATTATTTTAACATGGACACAGGACTTTTAATAACCATCCAGTGTGTTTCAAACTTTCTTTGTTGTTTTCCAATGATTAACCCCTTGATACACAGAATAGCTAGAGATATCTTCAAAAAGGTAATTGTGAAGAAGGCTTGTTTTGATGTTCAAATGAAATATACCTGCTAGCACAATTAGTAAATAGGAGCTATTGAAACAATTAAAATTGCAGATTGTTCTGTTTGGTTTTTTTCATTGCTAAACTAAAAGTAGAAATTGACATCTATTGACTACTAATAAATAATTAAAAATTTTAAAAATAAGAGCTTTTTCTTTTACTTTTGTAAATAAATTCTTTTGAGGAATTAATTAATAATCTTAGATTATATCCTTATGCTTTCTCTTCTACTAAAATTTTTTACCTACTTTTGCTGTGAGTTGTCATTAAGTGTTTCAACACAACAAAAAAGGAACTAATCAAGTCACAGTGTTGCCAGAATTTTGGTATGAATATTAGGTCACTTGGTAGTCTTCTTCAAGAATCATCCTCTGTAGTTCCTCCCTAAAAAAAGACCATTTTGACTATTAAAAATTAAAAAATCATAACTAAGAAACTCTCATTAATTAATTTTGGAGGCCAAAATCTGGAAAATATGCAACTAAGAACTCAATGAACAGATGGCAAATAAAAAACATACAGGGATATATGAATAAATAGATCCATCAATCTGCAATTGTATGTTGCAACAAAACACTTTGGAAGGTCTGATTTGTAGTGTTATGAACTGAAAATCCATGGCAAATATTATAGGAATTACATGTGATAATCTTATCCTTTGTTTATATCTTTTTTATTTCTACCAGAAGTTTTATGTCATTTTATTTTTTTTTAAGAAATAATCACACCTTTAAGAAATCAGCATTATGAAGTGGGTACTTACTGATGAGCTTGAAGGGCAAAATGCAGTACCTTTAAAAAATAATAACATCCAACTTTGATGTTGCTGACAAAATTGTTGTAGAACCAGCATATTCCATGGATGGGTCAAGATACTTTTTGACTTTGCTGTCATGTTCACACTATTGGAAGACCAAGTTCCCTGGGAACTTCCCAGGCTCCCTTCTGTACCATGATCCTCCTCTGAACTACCTGGCATTTCCTCTGCTATGTGGTTGTTTGTTCGTTGCTTTAACAAAGAATGGACACTTCTCAGCCACTAATTTTTTTCATCCTGCCTATCTTCCAAGGTCCAAAAAGTACCCAAAACATTTTCATGATTCTGAGTCTCAGCTATGATAGATGTCCCATAGCACTAAAGTGTGACCTGTAGACTTCTGGATATCTAGCTCAGGAGATGGTCAGCAGGGTTTTCAGTAAGATTTCCAGAAAAAACTTCCTACTAAAAAGTGGTACATATTATGAAGGTCAGTTTTTCCAAATCATTTCGGAATTTCAATGAATTTAAAATGCGTTTTCTTAGGGATCTCTGTTCAAAATGATACCATTTGGGGGAGCTGTTCCACTGCAACTCTGCAAAGCTTGCTCCTTGTCTTTGTCTCCTCATGAGCTCCGCATCACCGGAGAAGGGTAGGGCAGGAGCCTGTCTGGGACAAAAAACAAGAGTTGAGCTTGACAAACTAGTAGAAAAGAACATATTTGCTTTAGAAAATAGTAAACAAAAGAAAGAAAAAAAAAAAAACCCAAACCAACATATTTGCACATTCAAAAAATTATGAAACTTGGCTGGGCACTTCAAAATTTCTGTGACTTTTATTTGTTCTGGAGCTAACCAAGTAGGAAAGATGCCACTACCAAAGAGTCCTAGCTGTTCTAGAGAGCAAAGATCAAAGGAAAGGCAGAAAACTAATCTAGGTAAATAGATTAAGAATTAAAAAATACTTTTTCATCTCTCCAGTTTCTCCAGCTTTATGTGTTTGGGTAAATAAATGAAACTAATTTTAGATTCAAGGCCTGTGCATTTTAGTGTATGTTCATAGACTAGGAAATATTTCAGTAATAGAAACCTTGTGCACAGTGTAATGTGGGAAGCTCGATTTCAGAGTAGTTGGGTATTTTGCTCTCACTTCTCCATCCGAAATTGCAGTCAGAAAACAATCTTTCTTGATCATGTTTCTAAATTTCTGTTCACTCCAACACTGGCATTCTCTACCATGACATATTTATAAACAGTAGGTACATCCTGTTCCAGTGTTTATTTTACTGGGCCAAAATATTTCATTTATTCTTATCTTGAAAGACATGACTTTCATTTCTTCTGATGATCCATGTAAATATCTGTTTTTTTAACTGAATTACATGCCATTTTTATTATTACTACACTAATGATTGGTTTTGATGACTTGTTGTTTTTTTTTTCCTCTGTGATATCCCAGTCTCTTGTAAAACAAGTAGTGTTTTCAAATCTTTTCATTAAAAGTGGGTATTGAAAAAAATGAATTTTATATGTCCCATTATTTAGAATGGCACCTTACCTAGACTCTCACTCAATGACAGTATTTTCTCTGAAGGTTAATGGTTGTTTTCAGCAGCTTCTCATCCATTGCCATTACTTTCTGCCTTTTCCATTTCTACTAGCTTTCCATGTCACAAACCAATTATGCAGTGAAGTACAATTAGATGAGATTTCTTATATTTGTCTGATTTAGGAACTTTAGTGGCCAGATTATCTTTGCTAAGACCTTTAATGTCTAACCCCATTTGCTTTAGCTTCCATATCCATAGTTGTTCTTGATATAAATTTTTTATTATAATGCCTTGCACATTGTAGAGGTTTTTATAAACAGTTCTAATATTTGGATCAAGTAATTATCTTCTGAGTTATGGTGAGTTTGCTTTCTGATTTTTATTTGTTTGCTTGTTTGGTTTTTAAACTTTTTTTTATTATGTGGTACAGCTACTATTCACTAGATAATAAAAACAAACCCAACATCTTTGTATGAATCCTTGCTGTGTTACATTTGTGGTTGAACTCAATGATCTTAAGGGTCTTTTCCAACCTAAACGACTCTTTGACTCTATACTGATTTCATGTGTCAGACACCGAACAATTTGTTTGGGGAGATTCCTGGTCTCAGCCAATTTAGGGTCATTAACTGTTTTAGTTTTCCTTCCAGTTTTGTTGTTGTGGATTCTGTTTTCCTACTGTCTTTAAGTTCATCTTCCCCTTGTCCCTAAATAAAGAACTGCATCATTTTGAAAATTTATGTATTAATTTTTTTTTCAGAGCCACACCAAGTTTATCTTTAATCTTTACTCAGATTCTTCTTCATAGTAATTTTACTTTTTAAATTATTTTCTGTATACCAAAGAATCTCTATTTGTTTTAACAACCTTTCCCAGGTCTGACTCACGTGCCTCTTACCCTTCTGTGCCCTGATTCCTAAAGCATAATTTTTCTGACTAACCATGTTGTTTGTTTGGGGTTTGTTTCTGTCTACACATAAGTCCTTCTGAAGGATTTATTGATTCAGTTAGGACCTTATTTTCCAGAAGATTTTTTAAAACTCTTTTTTCTATGATTTTCCATGCCTAGGTTGCTACCAGTTTTAGTATCTTGGACTTAAAGGAATACCAAGCCTCTAACATATATGAGGTCCTTAAATATTCTTCTTTCCCTACCTTTTTGATATTCAGCCTTTTCATGCAGGGAAATTAGGATTCAGAATATAACTGAGACTTCTAAGTATAACATAATGAATAATAAGTGGTGACAGACAAAATAAAAGCTAATTGACTTTACTCTTCACATGTTCTTTTCCCGTAATAACTATGAGCAAAAGTTTGAAATTGAATTTAATATGAAAAGCGAAGTCAGTTCCTCTACAGATTATTATTTTTATATTTTTGACTTCCAGAGTTACAAGCAGGTAATGTTCACAATGTATATGTTAGTATAATAAAAAATCCCTTGGCTGTTTTTTACTGTCCTTGTGGCATGTCTGTGTGTACTTCTGAAAAATTAAATATTTCATTATAAATTTGATCATTTTCAGTACAAGTAAGTACCCTGAAATGTCGTATGTTTCTACTGAGGTAGTGGCCAGCAAGAGATAATTCTCAAGCAGGGGCAGAGAGGAACCATAAAGCTAAACAGTACATCTTTTAAGTGATTAAAAAGAGAACCCAAGTAGCTCCAAATGGAGGAAGAGATGGTGTATGTTTTTTGTCACATGGATGTTTAAAGGTGGGGTAAATGCCTTTCTCCTTGATGAGGAATTAAATAGGCAAAGAAAAAAAATACTTCAGCTGTTCTGTGGAGACATGCATATATTCTTTTTGTAGATTATCTTGCTGGAAGGATACAGAAATATGGGAATAATCTCACTGCTTCTCATTCTGTTTCAGTGTGAACAGGCAACCTGCTGCCTTGTTTTACAGGGCCTACTCACCCTTTTATTTTTGTGGATGTTGATTAATGGTCTTTTTGAAATTACATAGCAGTTAAACCTATAATAGAACAAACATGTTTCTATTTAATAATGAAATGAAAATTCATAATCATGTGCTGGCAGAAACATCTGTAGATGTTACTCATTGGCCCACTGAACATATTTGTCCTTTCTTCTTTATGATTTCAATTAGAAGGTTTACAAGTCAACATATTTTTACTTTTTAAACTTTCTTTCTTTATGATTTTGGGGAAAAAGTTTGGTAATGAGCAAACTTTCAGTTTGCAAGAAAGCTAATGGTCAAATCTCAAAAACATTCTGATATGTTTTCCTATCTAAATCTGCAAAGCAGCTGTAGAGGCAACTTGGCTTGGGTGAAACCTGCAAAGTATTTACATGATTATGTAAAGCACTTTAAATCAAAATTTACAAGCAATCAGAAGACTTAAAAAAATGCAGTTAAGAAGTACAGCATAACATCCTTCTCCAATTTCCCCTCATTAACTACTTCACTTTTATGCATTCTGAACAGTTCCTGATCTTAAGTCAAAATGTGTCCATGATCACATCCAAAATGAAGTCTCTCACAGTCTACATAATACTTTCCTAGATTAATTGCTTCATTTGTATGAGTCAGGAACATTTCCCAATCAAAGCAATTTTAGAAATAAGATTATTTTGTTTCTAACATGATTAATTCAAATAAGTTTAAGTGAAATGAGTATCCTTTGCTTTTTTTGCAGTACATACTGAAGGGTATTGGATCCATAGTCTTACTTCAGTCTTGAAGTCAAACAATTTGCATAAACATTAATAAATTTGCATAACTAATTTCCCCATGACAATCTGTCAAGTAATTTGAAAAGAGTCATAAATGATGACAATCAGTTTCATAATTGCAATTTATGTTAATAACCTCTCCATGGCTCAAACTCTTCTCTGCATTATGGGCATATTCAAATGTTGTACTTGCAAAGTAGTAACATTGTCTTAGTTTAATCAAAAGTATACACTTTAAGAGAAAAAAATTGATAAAAAATTATTATTATGAAAATTAAAATTTCTTCATTTACAACCTTAAGAAATGGCAAATGCCTACAAATAACTTGAACTATCCTGCTGGATTCATGCTAAACTTTTAAGAGACTAACCATGCTCTTCTTAATTTTCTCTTTGCAGATTTCTTGATGGTTTTATAGATAATTTTATATGGTTTGTTTTTATAGGTTTGTTTAAGCTTGTAGACTTTATTTTGCACATTTTGAAGTTTTGAGTGCATATCTCCTATTTTAATAGGAGAATGTTGAATAATAAAAATATCCTTGAATCTTGCTTTTAAACCAGAATTTGTTTCCTTTAAACCATACAAAACATAATAAAAAATTAGTCTGTCATTATGCCATTATGTTATCCCAGATGTTGAGGTTTTCAGTATATCAGGACAGGATACCCTTCTGTTTGGCTCCATGAAAATAAAAGTGGAATTTATGAGGCTGAAATAAAAATGATTATTCTGTTAATTTTTTAAACAAAAGAAGTATATTTGAAATAAGAGTATGCAGTATCAGATTTTATGTATTATTTGAAATCTAGAATTTGCTGTATGAAACATCATTAAATGAATAGTTGAGCCTAAGGAAAATATTTGGGGTTTCTACTCCTACTGAAATCACTTGGGTTTGTGTTTTATTTGACATCAGAAAAAATAAATTAGGTCATTGATGCTTAATTACCTTTACTAGTGATTTCATGTGTTACAAATAACAAATTCTTTGATCTGTAGCGTATAGCAATTATAAAACACTGCAAGGAATACTCATAATTCATCAGAACAAAACAGAGGAATTAAGGAATCTTCCAAAATGTACAGAGGTAAAATTTAGTTTTGCCAAACCTCCCTCTTCCCATATGATGCCTCTGCATACCTTACATGTTTGGGTTTTTTTGGTAAACTTGGGAATCATGAAACTTAGCTGGTGGCAAAACTGGGAAGAAGTACATCAGAAATTGCCTGCAGTACAACTTTTGCTTTTAATTAGTGTCACCTGGTTATGGCGAACTTGGATAGTAACAGACCAAACAGTCACCCTTGGAGAAGAGAAGCATCATTGCTATAGATGTCTTCTTTTTTCTGAGGAAAAGAGATTTTAACATAGATAAGCATGAATGTGTCTGGTGAATTTGAAATTTCTGAATAATTAGAAAATGAGATGTATAAACATGTCCTGAACAATCTGAATAACTGAATAACCCCGCTTCTCTTTTCCAAATAGACATTCTATTCCATTGAAAATTCAGAAAACTGCAAAAGAAGTTTGGGTATCTGTCACTGTTCATTTGACACTGATATAATCACTGTCAAAGTTTAAGCTTAGCTCACTGGATGTGTTAAATTCTTAGCATATTAGTGAAAATATAGAGAAATTCAAAGTCTAGATACAAATTCCATGAGCTTTTATATAATTCTGGACTTTTTTTTGGTTGTTTTATAGATGCAGTCTTATGCAAATGTGGATCATCAAATTATGTTCCTGTGGAGTAAAATCTACAAATTCCAAGATTTAAAAAGAGCTGGATTAAGAACCATGTTTCAAATATTTTTGAGCCTTTTACCAAGTGTATTGGTGGGGATTACAAGGTCTGGAAGCAGGGGACCTGCAGGGCTGGCCTCTGTGCCCAAAGCTGGAGACAGTCAGTGCCAGCTATCCCTGCAACAGAGCCACCACAGGAGACAGCTGAGATTATCAGCCACATATGGGACAACTCTGGGAAAATGCATGTAAGAAAGGGCAGAAAATACCGCACAGAATGAGGAGAAGGAAATAAAATGAAAGAAACAACAGAGGGTACATCAAAGGCAAAGGAGCAGGAGAAGTTTCTCCATGGAAGAGAAGGTGTTCCTCTGCAGCCTTTAGAAGAGGCCATGGTGGAGCAGGCAGTTCCCTGCAGTCTGTGGAGAAGAGAATTTTTTACCTACCACACTGGGGAGGGGACTGAGCATGCAGCTGGGTGGGAGTTTGGCTGTTGTTCAAGCTAAACCACCATGACTTAGCAATATTGTTTTCTACCAGCACTTTATTAAGAGGTCTCACTAATTATGGTATCAGTAAGATTCTTCTGGAGTTAAACACACCCATATATAGTTAATATTGAATATAGAATTTGTAGAATATTAGCCCTTAGGCATAAAGGATAAAGTGATACAACTGTTCTGCTTGCTAGGTCTAGAGGCATCTGTGTTTGGTTTGGTTTGGTTCATTCAGTAGCAATGTCCTTTGAACACAGACATCACAGTAATTTTTTCCATAATTTATCAGAACACGTGGGATGATGAAGATTTTGGTAAATATAATAGAAAGATTATGTAATGTCCCACATGAAACCAATAGCCCTCATGTCAGTTTAAAGAAATTGTCTAAATTTCAGTAAGAATTTTTTCGTTGTTGTAGCTGTTGACTTGCATTTGGGTTTTTTGGGAAATAAAAAAGGCCTTATGATATGATATACTACCACTTACCAGTTTGTAAAAACTTAATCTCCTTTGAAATCATTTATAACTCTATCTTCCCCTTGTTCTCATTTGATTTTCAAAACTGGTGAAATTCACTTATTATTCATTTGATAGTTTTATGTAAGAATAAATTGGTGAATTTGAATGAATTTGAATGAATTCAAGCATTACATTTAAGGAAATGGGATTTTCTACTTTTCTGCTATACTTTTCTGCTGTAAAACACTCATGTCTTCCTTGCATAAAACACTTTTCTATATCCTTTTTGAGTAATATTTGTTTGCTTCACTGCTCTTCCTTCCATCCTTTCTTTTTCTCTCTCCCTCATGTAAATGAATTAGAGGATTTTAGGATACTTGGAGAACAGAACTTTGTCAGAAATAATTCCTTCTTCATTAAGATAAAGCTGGAAGTCGGCCACAGAACTGCCAGAGATAGAGATTTCAATTTTCTGGTAGACTGAAGCATAAAAGAGAGCAAAATAGAATGCATTCTAAAATTCACCTGTTCTGTTCAACTGAATTATGATTTAAGGTATCTGTTGTCCTGCACATGCTGCACTACAGAATTCACAGTGGGACTGCTAAACCTTGTATAACTTGTTGGTTTGCTCTGTGTTTTCTTATTAATCAAATTGATTTCACTCTTTCTGTGAGACTGAGAAGATGTTGGATGTTGCCTTCTTATTTGCTTATTTGCTGCTAAGAACATGTGATGCATTCATGTCAGTAATCATTTCATGTGGTAGAGTGAATGTGCTGCCAGGAAACTGAAGAATTGCTTCCTTGTTGCTTCCATTGGTTGCCCAACTTCAATATAGATTCATAGGGAGTCTGCATCATTAGTCAATCCATACTGCAATAGTCCAAACAGGTGCATTTAGAATTTATAAACTGAAGCTAAATAGAGATTCTAGACCATACCTGATGTGTTTTCAGAAGTACATTCATTTGATGAGAGAATTAAAGTTCAAAATTATAATGATCTTACTAAATTTTAACGGTACTCAGCTGAGAGTTTACATTATGAGTTTACTTCAGAGAGTGACTGACTCCCAGAGCAGAGCAATCTGCAGCAGAAGTTGACTAGTTAAGTCTAAGTTCTGATTTTCCCCAAGCGCATGTCCAACAGATATGGATTTACAAGGAGAAAACTAAGATTGTCAAGAAATTAATTTCAAGTCACTTGTCATTTGCTCATTTGTTTTCCTAAATCTTTGTATAGGAAACAACTATTACTGACTTTACATATATAAAAGACCACAATTTTAATGATGAGAATATTTGAAATTCATAAAGCTAAACAATTACACTGTCCCACTGTGTAATATTTTCGAATGTATAAGCAGAATATTCAGTGGAATGCAAAACTGAAATAAATGTTGTTACATATGTATGTTAATTATTATCTGAAAAAATTCATTGTTTTGCACTCTTAATTGTTGTAACTTGTTGCAGTGCAGGGAATCCTTTCAACAATATATAAGACAGCGATGGACTCCGAAGGAAAGATGAAGCGGTATTTTTGTAGCTGTTTAGAGATGATTTTATTCCTCCAGCCGCATGGATGGAGTTCCCAGGCAGACTCTCCTAGGACCCTGCTCTCTCCCCCCAGGCCCCAGGCACCCAAGCCACCCAATCAGGAACAGGTATGGGGCACACATGGGGACAGGGACAGGGACAGACCCGTACCCTGCAGGGTCCCTCCCCCAGGGATTTCAGGGAGAGGCACCTCCACAGTAACTGAAAAATATTTATGTGGAATAAATACCTGGTACAAAAGCCAGCATGGATTATATGAGGCTACTTCCAGCCAAGTTAAAGAGAAAATAATTTCTGAGGCTAGATAATGTATACAGAAATACTCTCTTAATACTCTCTTGCTGAACCTTCCTGCTTTGCTAGGAAGTTGGGGACTATATCTATTGGAATAGTACCTTTAGAAATTAAAGTATTTTCATGTTCTTTGTTCAATTTACTTAACAGATTTTGCATCATACAATTTAGCAATACTTATTTTATGTGGAAGGGCAAGTTGTATGACAGCACATGTCAAAAAAGACATGTAAAGCACATGGCGCTCTCTTTAGATAGTTTGTTCTCAATGTGCATAACATTTGTCTCCTAATTTTCTCCTAAAACAGGCAAATCAGCCTATCAGGCTTTTTTCAGTACAATATGTTTTGTCTGTAGCTACTCTGAGTTACGTGACTTGAATAAATGTTACTTTGTCTATGGATTAGAGGTATTACTTCTCATATTTATGGATGCACTCTTCCAGGTATGCAGACAGGAAGGCATGCACACACATGTAGGATGTGGATATTTCCTGACTGATTCAGTAATTAAAGTTTTGGTAACATGGAGTGAAGAAAATAATTTCATTAAGTTAAATATATACTGTATGATGTTGCTGGGTTTTTAGGTATCTGCATGCATTTGTAGGGAGAAGAGGTGGAACACTAACAGTGAAATCATTGAACCTTCAGAATGAGGGAATGATTACATTAGTCCAGACAGGGAGTTTACTTGGTTTCCATATTCCAATAAATCACTTCTTTATACTGCTTAGTGCGATGGATGAGATCACACAGGCAATGCTGCATGCAAAGCAATGTGTTTGCCCAACACAAATTTATAGATTATAGAGTTTGATTTATGACAGTCTATTAATAAGGAGCAAGAAAAACTGGAGCATTATCTGCAATTATCAAAAGAGGATCTTCATTTTGTCCTGAGGAGAATTATTCAAGGTGCAAAAAAGATACAAAAGGCACAAAATAAACTTGGGAGAAAAAGAAAACATAGAAGGGGAAAAGAATTATAGCCTCTGCTATGGAAAGCAGTGGAAGGATCATAGAATCATAGAATATCCTAGCTTGGACGGCATCCAGGGGGTTTACTGAAGATCTGTGTCCTGATCCTGCACAGGACAGTCCCAAGAATGACATTGTGTGCCTGAGGGTACAAAGTTCTAGAAAAGATCAGATCAAAAATGCCACAAAAATGGACTTACTTTGTTGGGCTTTAAGTTAGAAAGTAAAGAGTTATATCCTATCATTCCTTCAACGTGGTATAGATCATGGATTGTAATCTATGATTTTTCTGGAATTGGAGGGATACCACAGGACAACAGAGATTTTATTTTTTAAAACTTATGGAAGTTCCTTGTCAAAATATTGACAGTGTATCATTGCTTAAAGGAAAATTACATAGCAGAGAAGAGTATCTAGGTTCATGTATAGATGTGTTCTGAAAGCTGTCACAGCAATTTTGACAGGAAAAAAGGCTTCTTTAGAGTTCATTTTTGAAGTATCAGAGCATTTTCATCTCTTTGGATACATGCTTCTGTTTATATTCTGAACAAAATGCACTAGTGAACTACATTTCCTCATTAAGATCCAAAGCTTAAGAATTACTGAGAAAGTATTAACAATAAGCCTCCATATGGAAGTATAAATAATTCACACGTTGTGTGTTTTGTTCCATCTCTTAGGGAATATAAACTTGGCAACAATCAAGGTGAATGTCATCATTAATTATAGTTAAAATGCTGAAGTAGAGGTACTTTTCCTGACAAAGCAATGCACATAGCCAAACTTTAGAAGTAGTTTATAAGGGGACTGAATGGAAATTAAAATTATAACACTTACATAGTTAGTTTTGTAGTTACTGAACACTCAATCAGACATAAAACCACAGTTGCTGCAAACAGTAGAGATAATTTTTATGTGTCATGATACTTTTGCAGGATTCAAAGAGGCATCTGTGCAAGCATCATGAATTTAAAATCATGAGTACTATCGCTCCCACAATGTGTGCTGAAAATATTTGTTCAAAGTTATATCTGTGTCCTCAATCTGGCTCAGCCAGACAGATTTTGCTAGAAGATGCTAAGTGTTTAACATTAAACAGTTAACATTTCAAATATTATCAGAACATTTCAAAATATTTTAAAACTGTGTTAAGACATTCTGTAGTGCTGTTTAACTCTGTGCTAGGTTATAAAGTATTAATTCAGCACCCAAAAAATGGACAAAGTTTTCCCTTTCCCTTTCCTTTTCCCTTTCCCTTTCCCTTTCCCTTTCCCTTTCCCTTTTCCTTTCTTACAATTTTGCTATGTTTGCCTAGCAGTTGCCAGTCACTTCCCTGTCATGTAATATGTTCCCTGGACTGTAATATAATTTCAAGGTAATTGTTTCAGGCAGTCTGTATCTGCCCATTTTTCCCTCTCTGCAAGTAGGTTGTGTAACCCAGCTGCAGTAGCTCAAGTATTTTTCACAAATGAAAAGAAAAGGCTTTGTTTTTTCCTAGATCTGTTCCACACTACTGAAGGGACTTTGCCACCAAGCACACACTGCATTTTTGTGGGAGCTGTGCTGTGAAAGCACACAAAGACATTAAACACACTGTGAACCTCTTGGGCCTGGGAGCTCTGAGTACATAGGAAGCCTTTAGCAATCAATCCCAGTAGCTGATAAGGACACCCATTAAACTCCTCCCCCAGCTCATCTCCAAAGCCTTGGACCTACGTAAATCTGAATCCTGAAAGTGCAATAGGGCAGACACTATAAATTATCATAAGATTAATGCTAATCTCATTCATCAACAAGCCCACAGCCATAAGAGTCCACACAGATGTTTTTCTTTCTTTTACTTCCTTATTTTCTTTTTCATTAGCTCCAGAAAGAACCTGAATTAATGGAATTTTAATGGGTTATTGTTTTCAACATTTCTTTTACAAGTTTTGAAAATCTAAAGGGTGTAAATCTCTTCTGAGAGTTTTATTGGGGTTTTTCATTTTAGTTCTTTTCTTTTTCTTCAGGATTTCTTTTTCAAAATGTGTTGTTTTGTTTGTTTTTATTTTTTCTGTAATCTATGCAGAAGATAATGAAAAAAATTTGAGCCATTTACTTGCGACTTCTATGGAACAAAAGTGTGCAAAATTCAGAAAAGACTCATGATCCATTTCTGCAGTGTTTTAATCATTCATGCAATATATTTTAATACATTATTTTTGCTTTTCCTGCTATCTTTTTTCAACAGAAATGTCCAATTGAAGTATTTCCATTACTAAAATCAAGCAGTGACACTGCACTGTATTTCAAGATTTCGTATTCACTTTGATGTACTGAAAAGTTTGGAATTATTTAAAGTAGCCCAGAACAAGAGAAATAGACAAAAGTAGCTTCTAGCATGGCTATTCATTATTAAAATTCAGAGCTAGTAGTACAATTTCTCTGTAAGATGTCTTTGAATCAGAGTAAAAGCATCTTCCTGAGAATTTCTTTTTGAACAGGAAGTTCAGTGTCTTTATCTCCAATTTCCCAGTCATTACCTCCTTTATCAAGACTCTTGAGATATCAAAGGATAATTGTATAGAAAAATGTAAAAACTGTGGTTTCAGATAATACTGAAAGCACATCTTCAATCATTGCTTAAATAAAAGTTCTTTTGTGCTGTGAACAAAAGTCTTGTGTACTTGTCACATGAAACACCCTAATCAGAGAACTTGTCATTTATTTTGAAGTCATATTTATTCTAAAGTCACATCTATATAATATTTTTGATGGAAAATATCTGAGATATTTTAAGGTATTGTAAAGTACCTTTTCTTTGTGATTTACAGATTTCTCACTTAATGATGGTTTTGTTAGATAAGACAGAATTTTAAAGGAACATCTTTTTATCTGCAAGATTAAAGGCACCACATCAAAAAATTTTAACATTCTGAAGTTGAGTGATTGCATAAGTCATTCAACAATCATTTACTGCATAGCTTTGATAGATTGTATTACTAGGTTTCCTTTCTCAATTTTTAATTTTAACATTTAGTACCTTTAATATTATCACCCATACATGAAGTACAGTATGATCAAACTTTTGCAGAAGAAATAGTATTATGGCATGGTCTATAGTATGACTCATACTCTAAATTTATTGTTTCATGGGAACTGGTCTTCTATGCCAAAGTGAACTGCAGGTTTTTATTCCCTACTATCCTTACATAATAACTTAGACATTCTTGCTAAACAAGAATAGAATCACTGTGGCATGAAAGCAATCAATAACAGATACTTAGAAGATCTGCATTTTGTCCTACCATGAATGAAAGACGGGGATTTCTCCTTGCAGTTACCAGGTTGTGCAAAAGTAATTATTTTTACATCCTCTTTGTTTTTCCATTCGTAACTGAGAACCACAATTACCATACAGTGTGGCAAAAGTCTTTCCCTGGGCATTATTAAACAGCAGCTTAGTTACCAAAATTAAGTCCCGAAAATATTTTTGAGAGGAAAGAAATTTTGTCTGGTGTTTCCTTTCAACTTTAATAAGCTACCTGATACAAAAAGCTGCATGCTAAGCATCTTCTTGAGAGTAAGAAAGATTA
Source organism: Lanius collurio (assembly GCA_020086605.1). Taxonomy (NCBI): domain Eukaryota; kingdom Metazoa; phylum Chordata; class Aves; order Passeriformes; family Laniidae; genus Lanius; species Lanius collurio. The sequence goes on along the minus strand of JACBWW010000011.1, from coordinate 1,507,903 downwards.
TGTGCTTCTTCTCAGACTACCTTTTTGTTTTCCCCTTAGGGAACCCAAACTGTCCATGACATCTCAAACTACCCAGGAGTCCTTTTTACCTGCAAAAGGGGTTTTTACCCCTTCAGTCTTTCTCATTCTCCCAAGAATTTAGTGTTGTCAGTGATAACTAATGTCTATGCTATAAAAGTCTGATTTGCAGGTCATGAAATAAGTTTGACTATAGAGTGAGGGTAGATGCTCAGACCTTGTTTGAAATAGATGCACGTGCTGCAAAAACCACACTTCAGAACAATAAAGGAGATAAAAAAATAATAATTTGTTGCTCTATTCAGAAACAACTTTATGTATAGAATTTTCAGCTTAAATAGATGTTTTAGATTCCTAATATTACAAGCATTTATTCTATTTGATCTTATTGAACTAGCTGACAAATTTCAATTCAGCTACAAAATTTCTGTCTATTCATTGCAGCATTTAGTTGCAAAAAGAAGCTTCCTTTGGAAAATGTCTGTAGAATATCAGTCACGGCACATATCACTGTGCAGCACCATATGCTTTCAAAAAGTTGCTAAACAATGTTCATTAATCACTAGCCTGTCAAAACAATGAAGGTGATACCCAGAAATCCCATTTAGGTAAATATTTTGTGGAAATATCTAATGTGCAGAGTCAATTTAAGTCCTCAATCCTGCTGCATCTTGCAGTCAAATCTTATTGTAAGAGAATTTCATCTACAACTCTTATGAAAAATTAAAACTTCTTAAACAGAGAGCACAGGTATGGCACTAAGAAATTCATGCCAGATTTTGGTTCACAATAATTCTGTGACCCAAAATAATGTTGCTGATCTTTGACATCGTACAGCTGCCTTGTGTGTAAAAAGCAGTTTTGGCAATTAATAGCAAGTGTTACAAATGTACTAAAGATGTTTAAGTATTTAATGTATATAATTGGTTTATTGAACGATAAATAACTTGCATAATGGAGATGCATTAGTTATTTTATACATCTAGACATTACTTGCTGTATAGGTTTGTAATAAAACAAGGCTAATAAAAAAGAAGCCTTTGAATAGCAGTTTTCAGATAAGAAATCTGCTCTTTTTGCTTAGAAGAATCTTAGTGTGAGTCAGATTGATGGAGGAACAACTCTGTACACTTCTGAATAATGCTTTTTGGCTTGATTGAACCCCCCTCAAAGCAGGAGAAACTTTGATGATAGCAGTTATGATTTAGATGTTTTAATTAGCACACATCTAAGGTGTTCAGGTTGTCAAGTGAAAAAAAATGGTTATATGCACAAGGCAGTACATTTCTGTTGAAGATATTCTCTTTGCTAAAAATAAAATAAAAATAGAATAATAAAATAAAAAAATAAAATAAAAATAAAACTAAACTAAACTAAACTAAAATTAAATTAAATTAAAATAAAGTTTTTAATGAACTACTGGAAAGGAAACACAAAATGCTGAGGGACATAAGTCCATTATCTAGGGATCACAACTGCAACTGAGGCTGTCTGCAGAGAAAATACATGTACCTCAAAAATATACTGATGACATGTTGTGGGTGAGGTTATTAATAGCCCTGCAGGGATTTAACATGGAACATGTAGGACTGCAGATTGGTAGGGACTTTCTTTTCATCCTTTTGATGAAATTACATTCTTCCCAGCATTTTCATGTAAATATCATTTCTTTGAAGTCAGTCAGGAGTGTAGCTTGAATTCACATGTGGATTTTTATTTTGGGGGCTGTTTCCACACGTAATACCTTGCACAGAGCAGTTAAATAGCAAGACTGATCTACCATCATGTAAGTCAGGGAGTTTCAGTGGCTCAGACCTGCTGTGCTTCCAGACGGAAGATATTGGCTCCACCATGTTACTAAGGGTGAGTAAGACAGAGAGAAATGCAGTACTTTTTCATTTGTGACAGGGGACAAAAGTGCTTTCCAAAATTTTCAGCTCATATGTGGCCTCGTTATACATTACTTTTTCCCTTCTTCTTCATTCATTCATTAAACTGTTTGCACAGTATTTCTCCTAGCTGTGGTCTTGGGCAAGGGAATATGTGTGGGTCTTCAGCAGTGATTTCTTTTAGGAATTTTTATACATATTTTCTTCTTTTTCCTTTTTTTTACCTGATGAAAAACAGAGTTTGGAGATTTTTAAGGAACACATAAATAAAGAAACTCGTAAGAATAATTTGCGTAGCAGGAAAAAAATATGGCCAAAATTAAAAAAAAATTATGTGTTCCTTTTAATAGTTTTATATAGATTCAGTGTGTTGGGTTATATTATGTGGAATGGATCAACAGAGAAATTTGCACTAGAGCATTTATTAACAAAAATCCTATATGAAACAAATTATGTGGGTGCAGTCAGGCTCCTAAATATTAAATGGTACTATTTATATTTATACATTTTTTCCCACTATACCTGCATAAGTTATAAATTGAATACATATTTAAGGCTGTTTGACATAAGATTTAAAGTCCAAATTGAAGACTAGGGAAGATGATATCTTAGTCCTTGTGGGCCGAGCTAGAAAAATTTCCAAGCTTATTTTTGTGGTTTTGATTAAAAATTATCAATCTACTAATATATTGGTAAATTTTCAGTACTTCCAGGGCTTAATCTCCTCTACTTCCATGCACCACCTTCATTCCCATATTTGTGAAGTACCTGTACTATGAGATTACAACATTTTTGCAAGAAAAAAATAACCAATTATCTCCTACTTGTTTTTGTTTTGGGCAGAAGACATAAAATGGCCATTCTTAGAAGTATACTGAGAATATTAAAAATTATTCATATGATTTGTGATGTCAAAAACCCAATCTTTTCATTGATTTACCTATAAAAGTCAAATAAAATATTTCCAAACTCTACAGCTGGAAATGGAAGATTGCCAGAAAAGGACAGGATTGCAAGAATCCATCATGACAGGCCAGTGACAAAAAATATTTTGTTCAGTGTGTAAAAGTTGAAGGATAAATTAATAAAATAACAATGAAATTATAAAGAAAATATAGAACAAGTATCACCTGTGTATAAACACAGTTTACAGCATTTAAACTCCAGGGAAAATAAGAAACTAAGAATTCATTTTAAATTGTAGAGAATTCAAGTCCTTCAGAGCACTAAGAAGGCTCTGTCCTCCAAAAACCTTGTTTATATAATGCAGAAATCCATAGGCCAGGTCATAGGTTTCTCCCACTGAATCTGATAAAAGATTCTAGATTAGAATTCTGGAATGCCTTTCCTTTGCAAAGCACCTATCTCAATTGCAGCGGGATATCTGATCTCTGAATGCAGAAAATTGGGGATCTGTGACCCTCACCCTACACTTCAAGATTAAAAAAAAAAAAAGCATGACTGGCTCAAAACAAGAAAGCTGCATTGAAGGATCACTAAACACTGCTGTGTTATATAACCAATGCTAAAAATTGGTCACCTCTGATTACCAAAGAGTGATGATTCAGGCCCCCTAAGGACCTCAAGAATAATGACTTGGGCACAACTCATTTTATTCAAGCTGATTTTCCTCAGACCCAAAGAATAATTTGATAATAGAGTTTAGGTATAGAGAATGTGATGTCTATAGGTTTCTTCCAGACCTATTTTCATATAAATATGTGGGAATATTTCAGCTGGTTTGATCCTCTAAAGTTCTCTCTCATATAAAAATATGGGGAAAAAATATTGGAGAAATTTGTTTTGGCTATTACCAGTGTGGGGTTTGTTTGTCATTGGTAAGTCATGCTGCAGTAGAAGCTCATAAATAAACTATAGTTAAGACTACAAAGGATATGCATTTCTGGGGAGAGGTCACTGACCAATTACCGTCAAGCAAAACTGACTTGACTCAGGAAAATTAATTAAATTTATAACCCATCAAATCACAATAGTATAATAAGAAATAAACCCAAATCTGTAAAACACCTTTCTGTACCCCTCCTCTTTTCCCGGGTTCAACTTTACTCCCCATATTCTCTCCTTCCTCCCCTCCAGGGGCTCAGTGTGGTGGGAAATGGTGTCTGTGGTCAGTCCATCACACACTGTCTCTGCTGCTTCTTTCTCCTCAGTGGGAGAACTCTTCACAGTCTTTCTCTGCTCCAGCATGGGGTCCCTCCCACAGGAGACAGTGCTCCATGAACTTCTCCCATGTGAGCCCTTACCACAGGCTGGAATTCTTCATGATATCCAGTGTGGGTCCCTTCCACAGGGGCATAATTACTGCCAGCAAGCCAGCTCCAGCACTAATTTCTATTTTTACAAGGCCATGGTCCCTGTGGACATAGTGGAAATTTCTGGAAGCTTTTCACAGAAGCCACCCCTGTACCCCTCTGCTACCAATACCTTGCCATACAAGCACAGTACAAGAGGTAGTTAGAAATGTATCGTTATTTGGAAAGAAAACCCCTCTGTATATAATAGCAGTATTTTAAATGTGTTTGAAAAAGGGCAGAGGGAGGACTGCGTGGGTCTTCAAGGTAAATATCAACTGTGTATGAATGCCTTGATTATGCAGAAAGTGGCACATAGGCACCGATTTACAATTTATAGGGACAACTCAAACACATGAAGTTATACCATTATCAGATTGTCATGTTATCAGGTAGGCTGTAGCATAATACAGAGACTAATACTGCAGCAGCTTAAACATGTTGAATGGGAATACTAATTTACCCCAGTTATACTGTAAATTCAGCAAGTGTTCCATGAAAAAAGTGACTTTCAATTTGAAGGTGGCCCTTTAAAAATATCAAGCTTGTAGTATTTTTTTGGTTTTCTTATCAGGACTTTTTCCACTTATATGACAAATCTCGATTAAGAGTCTGTTTCATTTATAAATATAAATAACATCAGAACCAACTTAAAGATGTACCAATGGGGAACAAAGATACGCAGACCTCCTTATATCTCCAAAGAAGATAGTTTTATTATAACAAACCAAGAGCTCTAAACAGAGCTCTAACTCTAAACTCAACAGAATTTAACTGAACCTTAACAGAACTGAACCCAAACCTAACCAAAAGAACTCATTGGCTGCTGCAGCTGCAGTGTCGTTGTTCACGTATTCCTTTATCCAGTCAGCTCTCTGTTCATATGGTGTCCAGGTGTCTCCTAAACCAATCACTGCAAATTTTACAAAGGTAAAAAAAGATCCTTATTTCCCACATAAACATGTCAATAGTTATTATATATCATTTTTTTTAGTACAGTAACTTTCCATCTTTCGGACAATATTTTGTTTGGTTTTGCTACTGTCCTTAAAACTTAAAAAAGTTAATAGTAGTAAAACATCAAGGAAAAAGGTACATTTTACCAATTCATATACTCTTTTATTTAGGTGTACCTTTAGCTTGTGTTTAATTTTACCTTTTTAAAAATAAATGTGTGTTTAATTAATTTTTAATTAGAATAAAAATATTATCTTGCTAATATTTCAATGTTAACAAAGAGCTTGTAGTTAAAAGGATTAAAAACTAATGATTTTTCATGAACACTAATAAAAGACATTAGAGTGATAAGAAATACCCATCAGTTGTCAGATTGTTGCTAAGGTACACAAAAAAGATTTAATGAGAAAGACATTTCATGGATGTGTATAAAAGAAAATCTGCTTGGAAGCTTTGATAATCCAAAAACTCCAGGTAAAATTTTAACACTTTGAAGCTATAGTTATATTGACAAAGTAGATCAGATCAGTAGAAACAGAGCTCTAGAACAAAGCAATGGTGTTGAGAAGCTGATAGGCATATTGTATGTATTTTAGGGATTTGCTTTTACTTCCCAGTAGCTTTAATTTTGTTGTATAAACTAAACATCCATTAGCAGTCGACAAGCAACTTCTAGGGATTAATTTCATATGAAAGCAATCTGGTCCAGTTGCCTTGAGATCATTTTAACATGTAAATCAACTAAGAAGGGAGAGCTCGGCATTCATCTTTGATCCAGACTAAACCTGTAGTGTAAATGAACCCCCAAAGCCCTTTGAAGAATTTATTTTTATAGTATCCTAAAGGAGTGGGACAGAGAGAGAGAAATTTGTCAGCAAAGAGAAGCCAATATCTTGGGGTTTGGGCACTTGCCTGGCAGTGAAACAAGCCCAGTGCTCTGTGAGGTTACCACTGGGATTCAGTAAGAGATGTTTAGGTACTAGTTCATCCAATATCACCTGCTCCAAGTTTAAGTTTTAGAAGTATTAAATTGAAATTTCTTGGAGCCCAATTAGAGTCACCAATTTTCCCCTACTTACTATGCTTTTGTAGTGTTTTCTTTATAACCCCTTCTATTGCTCCCTCTGAGCTCCAGAGATATGACAGTAAAGAGCAGATTAATTTGCCTTTCACTTAAGCTGGGGTAGCTTAGTTAGTTTTTTAACTTGTCTCTGAAAAAAATCTGAGATAATTTTTTAGTTCTCAGATCACAGATTTTTTTTTATCAGTGGATAAAATGAATGTCTGCTCAGCTGGAAATTTACAAGATTAAGAAACTTGTGAGATACTGAGTTTTTTCTTTGAAATAAAAAGGGCACAAGAAGAAACTATTTTGGGTCTGTCTGCCTTGCTTTTACTTCTACATAGACCGAGAATTTAACATATAAACTTAAAGGCTAGGTAGGAAGTTACTTGAAATACTTTCTGTTCATAACTTACAACATGGTATAGTAAAACCTTCAGAATAATTTTCTCTGGATTATGCTTGTGCATTTCTTTGGTGAATTTAGTATCTCATCCAGCAGTTATAGCATGTGAAGTTGTACTATTGATAATGTACTGTCTCTTACATAAAATATATATACATAAGAGGGAAACAAAGCCCTTTGAATGTTGAACATCATTTAAAGGTTGATGATAATAATCACTATCCAACTAAAATAGGAGCTAAGATGTTCCAGTTTTCAGACTAAAGATTTAACTTTAATATGTCAATAGGTTTATGCCAATTTGTTATTCATCTCCTCCGACACAACAGTAATCCGTATATGTATACCTAGAAATGTTATCAGAGATTTCACCTTTTAAATGTACAACCATCATTTGTGCAAGAGAACTTTCCCTTTCTGAGGTGAATTTGACATAAATGACATAAACCATATTCTGATTTTAGAGGCTTAAGGAGGGTCAGCTCTTACCTTCTTAATGACTATATGCTTTGCTAAAAGTATCAAAACCTTAGCCAGCTTATTTCTGGTTTCTCTGAATATTTCATATAAAAATTCAGATTAAGTTCTGAGTTTTGACATTACTTCTGAAAGCATTTTGTTTTTGTGAGTTTTTATGTTGGCTAGTATGTAGAAAGTGAGGGAGGAAATAAACAAAGACACATAGGAAGACATGATGTGAAAATTGGTGCTCTAAAACAATCTCTCAACCAATATTCATGACAATTATCTCCCCACGGTTTTATTATTTATGGCAAATGCAGTGAAATGTCCTCTGAAATGCTTCTAACTAAAAAATAAGGGCTCCAAAATCATGCTGAAATGAATTTCCATGGTATTTTCCCAGTGGCCTTAGTGAATAAATATATATATTGCATTTTTTTTTTCAAAAAGGTATATTAATATTGGACCTCAGTTCAATCTGTTAGTGCATCTTGGAGCTTTGTATATGTGCCAAAAATATTACAGCAGTTCAGAATTACAGTTATGTAATGACCCAGACAGTGACAGGTGGATCACATTAGTGGGTTCACCAGCTAGAACAGATGTTCCTTGTCAACTTGCCACTTATTAGAATAATTTACGTGTACACAGGTTTTGAGCTTTCAAACTGATGATACAGTAGGTATATGCTGGTAAATCCTACTGTGACACAGTTATAGTATCTCTGGATATTACAAGGACTTACAATTACACACTGATGTCCAGTATGGTGATTTCTCTCTAAGTTTGAGAAGAAATTTTCTTAGTGAATAGAGTTCTTTTATCTTACTTTTGAAAATGAAAATGGCAAAATGCTTTCCTTTCAATATAAAAAAATAAATAAATCATAACTTTTTTTCTTTAACTAGATCTCCATGTCTCCTATAATGTGCTCCTATTATTTTACTCAGAAACCTTACCCTGCTCATAGTAAATTAATAAGATAGCTATCCCTCAACAAGAAGGCCTGCTGTTTTGTACAGCTTGAGAATTCCAGCATGCTCAGATAGAGAAGAACAGCTGCAGGAAGCAGACATGCTTGCTTTGCCCTATGGTCTAGACACCTGAAAGCAGTGGGTATCTAACTCAGAGATTTCCAGATCTGAGACATTCCTGATGTAATGTGGCAGCTGCTCGCAGAGCCCCTGCTTTCCTGCAGATGGCTGAGGCAGCCATATCCACCAACTACAGCCAGGTCCCAGCTCTGATCTCTTCCCTGCTGTGGAGGACTATGCCATCACAGGCAGTCCTGCTAGCTTTGTATAAAGGCATTGGGCTTGTGCTGGCATATAGATTCTGACATAGTGCTCTCATGAAAAGTTGAATTAATGGCTGTTTTATAAATCCTCTCTCTGGACTGTAAGCAGAAAATAGAAGGAATTTAGCATTCTCAGTTTTTCCTGGTATTGCATTTTTCTAAGAACAAAAATAATCCTCTTGATGCATACATGGAATTTTGTCTATTTAGTTTGATATGCAGCCTCTGTTTTTCTTCAGGTTTTTGAAAAAGAAAGAAATGGTCATTTTTTTAACTGGAAAGATTATGATAACTTTACCTGATTCAGAAGCACTTACAGATATTTTGTGTCTGTATGCGACTGAAATAAACATGGCAATTTTCTTGATCTGGAGTACATGAAACCATAAGTATATTTTTAGGTACATAGGCTGGCACTCTAGAGCATCATAAGAAAACAGCAGATGCTAAATTATCATAGACCTGTAGAGAGTGAGTCTTGAAACATCCCTAATTTATACAGATAAATCTACAGGGCTTGAAAATAAATTTAGCTCATTTAACAATTAAAAAATATTCAATACTATGTTGTTTAGTTCTTACAGCAAATGATATTGAAGATATAATAACATTAAAAGTGAAATCAGTGACTTCTATAATATCAGAGATTATTGTTAAGGGGGAGAAAATAACCCTCAGTCTTTATATAATACTGGCAAGAGCAAGCAGAAAAATATAGTCATTCTCCATCTTCCATTTTGAGTTCTGCAGAAGCTTTTGCTTCTAAGAAGAGTATCCCAGTTACAGCTTTTTCAAAGGCAAAACCATCACAGCCCTGCAGGGGTCTGGGAAAGTGACTGACAAAGTCTCCCTCCAGTCACCTGAAGATAATGACTGGCATTGGTCATCTTCTGTGAGTAGACTAATAAAAACAAAATGCACAAACACTGCACAAGTTAAAGTCAACAGCAGTAGTTCCCATGTTTTGAGTAATCTTGACTTATCCAGGAGACTGATTTTGATTTGCTCTCACAATTTTTCAGGTCCCTGGCCTCCCAACTCTGGCTCTTAAAGAACAGTTTTATTCCAACAATTATTCAGGAGCTCATTACTCCTCTCCAAAAGGCTTGGCCTAATTACAAATAACTTCAGGTGCCTCTCTCTATTCCTTCCAGATGACAACAATGACTATGCTGTAAGCATTGTTTAGAAAAGTTTTGATACCTGTGTGCTTGGTAGTAGGTGAGTTACTATTACTTCTGTTTGCCTTTGAGGATGGATTGCAGAGAGCATGCACATGTCGACTCACAAGCAAGTAACCATGTGTTTCCCACAGCTTTCTTTGGAATAACTCCAAATTAATAAGATTTTCTTTAGACTACATAAGGACTTAAGGGATGAAAAAGTTTCACAGATCAGGACTTAACAGCATGATAAAGTGGTTCACTATTGACTGCTAGCAGCAGGAGACAAGGAAATGGCAAGGCAACTAATATCCAGGTCTGGATATTTGAATGGGAAAGCTTGAATGCTTATGTATGTACCAGAGACTGGGGAGTTTAGTGCCATCTCCTTGAAAGTCTTTTTTTGAGGTGTTGCAAGGCTGATCAGAACACACAACAATTTCTTGTCTAGCTTTCAGATCCATTGCTTTTTTTATACGCTCAAAGACTTAATATTTGACAATGAACTTAGTGACAACCTTTAGAATAGGAACAACTACACCTTTGAAAAATTTGACTTAGTCATCGGAAATTCATAAATGTGTTTTCTGCCCAAGAAAAAATAATCTCTTCCAAAGCACCCATGGCTCCTCTTTATGTTACATGTATAGTTATTGCCATATTACAGTGGTCTTTTCCCAGAGAATGGCTTCTCTCAAAATTTTTTGGATTTATCCTCAATTCTCCTCCTATGAATGACTGGCCTTGTTCATGTAACATAGCATTTAGACCCATGCCTCAGTGTGTGCCCTATGGATTTTGCACACTAGTTCTACGCTAGCGTGCAATACCTTTAATTTTCCCCACTCAGGTTTTTCCCCATTAAAGAGAAGAATGTGATCACTGTAGCTATTTCTTGAGGGCAAAGTCTTTCACAAGAAGGGACTGCAATGCTAAAAAATCGTGTGTTTGATTCTGGTGACACCTGACTTTTCTGTGTGCAATAAATCTGGAATTCAGCAGTAGGACACAATGAAACACACAAAAGTGCCTCATTACTGAGTTTAGGTTTGTTGTAAAATCCAGACATGCAGCTGGAAGAATAAATCATCTCTGAACATCTAAAGAAATATTGCTTCATCTTTCTTTCCAAGTTCATCGCTGGCTTATTCATGTTGTAAAGATTCCCCGACTAAAACAAATGGTGGAGAATGAGGGCAAACGATCCCTGGAGAAGATAAACTGGTGATTCGTAAGTAACTCTAGGTATCTCTTCTTGCTTTCTTTTTGCTGTCCCATCTCTGAAAGATGGAGGACTCCTGGAAGGATTTATGGCTGTCCAGACCACAAAGAGACACCTTAAACTTAAAAAGGTTCTGGAACAGCAATATGTAGATTTTAGCTTAATTCAAGCTCAGAAAGAACTAAGA
>JACBWW010000011.1:1380403-1491958 GCA_020086605.1 Lanius collurio | reverse complement strand
TTATTTTTTTTTTCCAGACAATAAATTTAGACAACTGAATTGCTTTTAACAGTTACTTTATAATGTGCATCCATGTATTATGGGGATGTTTTATTCATGTCTGAATTATTTTCCTTCCCAAAATGTCAAAAACAGTGTAGACACTTCAAGCTTAGTATGTTCACTGTAGTACAAATTGAATTTTCCTCCAGCTATAATTATTACAATCTGGGTGTTTTTCTTCCTCCTAATTTATCTAGGAGAAAAGAGAGACCATCTTTATGAAGACATAAGATGTCACATAGTTTAAGCATATTTGTATATGCTTTGTTTATCTTGCAGGTTCAAAAAACACAGGATCTATCTCTAAACAAAGACTTCCTGCATATTTGTTTGATATTCTTATTTCTGCATCCTTTAAAAAACATTCAACAATTTGGAGAAATGTTGCAAGGCTAAGGATGATTTGATATTAAGGGGAAGAGTTGTTTCTACACCTTGAAATGCCCATCCTGAATCTTGAAATAGGTTGTGAAGTAAGAGGAAAAATCTTAGGAAAGATTATGTTCTATATGCTGCTGATCAGCATGTGTATTCAATGTGCTAAGACAAGATTCTACTCATATAAGACTAATTTTTTTGGAAGCAAGCTCAGGCCCTCCTGGTTTGCACTGATTTTTATTGGTAAATTTATTTTTTCTCCTTTCTATTGTATATTGGAGAGCATATTGTGGTTGTTTGGAGACAAATGAAGAAATTGTTCTTTCAATATTTTCTTCCAATTTGTACGTGAATCATCCTGGTGATTTACAAAGCAGAACTAAGGGTGTGAAAATGACAGTTTTTCTTCCACAGCTGAAAGCAGGTAAAGAGAATTTTAGTTATATTCTGTTTTGAAAAGATTTTTAATATTTTTTCTAGGGCTACAAAAATTAAATACTGTTGCAGTGTAAAGCATTGTAGACAGGCTGCTGGTCTGAGATAATTAGAGACTATACCATTATTTAGAAAAATATGTAGGGTACATTATCCAGGTCAATACTCTGACTGGCATGCATAGTGGGATTACTGGCAATTGCAATACCCCAGGCTATGAGCTGCTGCTATATCTAATATGGCTTTTCTCTTTGCAAGCGTGCATTCAATCTGCTTCTAGATCGTAGTTATTAAAACTGTATAACTCTTTGAGGCTTTCTGCATGAAGTCCTAAAGAAATGTGAAGTACTATTATTGAAGCAATGCCAGAATTATTTTCTTCTCTAGGGTACTAACCATAGGACTTCCCCAGATGGATGTGCATTTATGTATTTAAATATAAGGCATTTTTTAGGGCAATTCAGAAGGCCATTCTGTAATGAAAAATGTTATAAGAGGAACATCAGTTAATAAGAAAATGTAGAAAACTAGCTGACATTCCAATTATAAGAACCTATTTTCAGTTTGCTTAATACTTTCTAAGGCTTTAAATATTTATACTTTTTCTGGCCACAAATCTGTTTCAAGCAGAGTAGTTTTAAAAATATCTGCGAAAATAAATTTACTGTTTCACTGTTTCGGAAGGTTAGGGAAAAATATTTTCTTGCCAACATGAAAAAATTCTAAATATTTCAGGTCCCTAAGTCTCTTGACAACCTCCCATCATGTGAAAAAGGGATTTGAAACATGTCAGAGAGGGAGTGGAATGGTCAAGTTAATGAAAGGTCTTCAACTGGCATTGAAGTTTGTTCCAAATCAGTTGCGTTTTAAGACTTTGAAAATATTATTTTGTAAGTATTGTCTGCAGACTTTGAAAGACTTAAGCAAGTTTGCTCTCTAATTAGGCATCTTCAGTCAGTGTGTCTCGGCCAGGGCCCTTGGGGCACTCCAGTCATTGCCATGACCATGTCTTTCTGCTGTTATCAAACAAGCTCTTGAAGCTGATAGCAGAGGTGTGTGCATCATCTGTTGGCACACACCGAGGATGAAATCTGACCACCGTTGTCTTAGCCTGTACTGAGGAACATCAAATTGCTCTTACACAGCCCTGTTGAGTCCTCATTACTCACAGTGTCAGAAGTTGTTTGTCCCATACTCTCGAAAAGAAAAACATCTATACTTAAGACATTGCACAAAGGAAAGTTGCATAAAGAAGTATTAGACAAAAAATCAAAAGCATAAAATGAGAAAATGTGATTAAAAAATGAAATCAAGACTGAGACAGCCTGAATAATCTTAAGTTGTACCTCATACCTGAATGTTACGACACCACTTAAATTACATATTTTCAAACTGTCATTTCAGAAAATTTCTGGTTTTTTGAGCATGTATATGAAATAATGTCTGGAGAAAAATTATGGTGATATAAGAAATGAGAAAAAAATCTGTCGTTTTTCTATCATGTTTACTGCAGATATTAGACAGTAGTTAGTGAATGTCTACCTGTAGGAAGAAAATCAAATTAAGATTAAAATTAAGATGCATTGTAAATTATCTTCCCTTCTAAACCGGAAAATAGAAGATACTAATAGCTGCTATTTATGCAAAAAAAAAAAAAAAATCGACTCATTAGAAATGGACAAGTTATAATTCTTGGCATGTAGACCTAGGAATTGACTCAGCTGAATGATCCTCATGGTTTTTTATTTTATTTTCCTTAAGTCAGTTGCTTCATTAATTATTAAAGAAAATTAAAGTTATGCCCACTGGGAAACAGATTATGGTTATGTGAACAAATGTTAAATCCAGATTGTTTACAGATCAGCACTTAGGCACTTGTCTGCTGTCAAGTATGTTGCAAGTTTGGTTTCCTTTGCAGTAAAAGTAACAAATGGGAAAAGAAAGAAGTGCTAGAAATGAGGTGCAATTTTTAGACTGGAACATTAAAAAGGCTAGTAGGGGAGGTTGCTGTCAGTATGGGAATTCTAGTTCAAAGATCATTTGCAAAGTCAATGTTGCATGCTTAGAAGTTATGAAAATTGGGCCCATTTTGCTGTAAATATCTAAGGCTGCACAAATTAAAATCAGAACCATACCATTGTGACTATAAGGATAATATACCCTGTGGAAAGCAAAATGTACACTTGTGGACCCATGAACCACACAACCTGCATTTAAAGTGGAATAAACCAATACCAAAGGGAAAAGTCAGTGCATAGCCAGTGCACATGGAAACATGCATTTGTTAATGATCCTTACAAAAAGTGAGAGAAGAACAATAAAAGAAATAAGCTACAGCATATTACAAGGTATAAGAAAGGTTAGTGGATGCAGTGATTACTGCACTTATTCAGTGAAGCATGATGTGCTCTTAATATATAATGAATAATTTTACAAGAACAATTTGTTAAAAGTCAAGTGGATGTTTTTGACCATCCCAAGTTGCTGAATCAAGTGGGTATGTGATGCTGAAAATAAAATGTCCAAAAAGATATCTCATACCACAGAACAGCAAGCTTATTATGCAAACTGGGGCAAGTTAGCTGGGAGTGGCTGATCACTGCTCAGGGACGGGCTAGGCATTTGCCAGTGACTGGTGAGCAATTTTATTGAGCACTGTTAGTTTTTTCTAGGGTTTCGTTCCTCTCTCTTTTTGTTATCTGCCTTTACTTTTCCATTATTATTTATATTTCATTATTATTTCTTTTTATCATTTCTATTTATTTTTTCTTGTATTTGTTAATTATTAATTATTATTAATAACATTTATCTCCTTTATTAAATTGTTCTCAGCTCAACACACGGACTTTACCTTCTTCTGATTCTTCTTCACATCCAGTCATGGGTGGAGGGCATGGAAAATGAGTGAGCAGTTCCATAGTAGTTATCTGTCAGATGGGGTATGCTAGAATAAATAAATAATAGAATGACACTTTGTGACCTTGCACGTCTCATAATTCTATGCTGCAAAGTTTTGAATCTTTTGAAAAACATGTATTGTCAGTATCTCTCTGTTTCGAAAAAGAAAGTTTTTACCAAGGAACTTGAAATATATTAACTACCTTACTTAAAAATCTACTTCTATGAGATGGGAAGAGAAAGCCTGAATAAAATAGAAAGCAGAGGATAGACAACATATTCTTACATTTTCAGCATCTTGCCAAAGGCATTATTATTTCAAATATACACCAAAAGAAAATAAAAATTGGATTGTGATGCTTTTAAAATTCAAAACAATTTCATAGATTATATGGACCTACTAAGCAGGTCTCATTTCTCCAGGACACTTGGTTTCAACTGAATCCAAAATGGTATGAATAAATTATTTTGCTGACACTTGGGGAGAAAGTGGTGAAGTTCCTAAGAGAGTAGATGGAAGCTTCTGAGTAGCTTCTGGAAATGTGTGACTGTGATAAATGGTCTGATTAGATGTCCCTGGACTTTTTATAATCTTTGGTCCAACAGCTTCACTTGTTCTACCTTCTATTTTAAACATTTATTTTCCAGGATAAAATCTCTGATGTCCAAGAAATTTGGTAATAAGAAGTAAATAAATAGAAAAAAAAAAAAATTACTCTAAATGAAAACCTTGTGCTCCAGAAAATGACAAAGTCCTTTATTAAAAGTTAAGAGTGAGGGCTGTGCACAATAACTAGCTTGTGCAAACTGAGACACAAAAGCAAACTTATTCTGGCGTTGACACTCCAGACAGGGGAACAGTTCATGGCTGTCAGTAGTGGAGGTGAGAGTAGGTAATCAGAATTGTTACATCTTGAAATTAAGTGCAATTTGGCATAAATCCATTATCTTCGTGTAAACTTGTTGAGCATATTACTCTCATAAAGATTAAGCTAATTTGCAAAAATGCATAAAAAACTTCAGCAACATCTCAGCTTTGTGTTGCCCTACTGTAGGCACTCAAACTCCTTGTGCGTGTTTGCAAATCTGTTTGTGCATGTAAGTATAAAAGACATATAAAAGAATTGAAATCTTTAAAATGGATAGTAGAATTTCAGAAACTCCCTTTACCAAATCAGCCTCTGACAACTGCCAAAATGATAAATATTCTATTCTTCCAAAAGCAAATAACTGAGTCTTCAGGAGAGTAGTACATTTCCATCCACAATTTGATATCACGCTGTTCCTTCAATAATTGAGTGTGTTGGAAGAGATGTCCCCATATATGAGAAGGTACTAATTTTATGTTATTTAGTTGGGCACCTTCAGAGTGTGAACAATCATCCAGGACAGAGATGTATTTCCCTTGTTTCAGTTCCTTGCAATTTCCTTGTTATTCTGAATGTCTGCCATCTAAAAGGTGACATCTGAAATATAAAAATAGCCTTCAGTTTAAGCCGAAGGTGTAAGTGTATGAGTGTGATGGTACAGTAATATTATATAGAGGCTACAGCATTCAAAACATTGCATAACCAATTTATTGATGGTTTGGAAGTATTTAAAGAAAATGTATTTTTCTTCTGTTTTCAGAAATCAGGCGAAAATAGGACAGAAAGGTTTGTTTGTAACCTTTGAAGAATAACCTTTTTAAAAAGGTTTTCAAAACCAGGAGAAACCTCAGGAAGAAATTTCAGCAAACCAAAAAGTTGGGAAAACCTTTAATAGTTATTTTAGAAGTGTAAGCATAAGTTGCTAAAAAATCTCCTTCTTAAACAGGCAGATATTTTAGAGGAATTAATTTTGACTCAGGATCGTGATACTGAAAAAGATTGTAGTCCAGACTAGGCAGGAATTTCAGTAAGGACTGAAGATGGGCCTTCACACAGACTTTCATGGGCCTTTTTCAGTTGGGAAGAGAGATTCAGCAGAGATAATTCTTCAAAATAAAAAGGCATTGTCAGTATCTACACTTCAGAAATAACAGCTGTCCTGGTTTGACACAAATTAGGGGAAATGCTCTGGAAGGAATGTCTCCTCCAAAGAAGGCAGGTTTCAGCTGCTCCTCCCCTCCAGGTTCAGGAAGAAATTCCTTGGAGGAATGTGAAAAAAAAATGTTATATATTTAACATGCAGAGTGCACGCAGGCATGGAAGAAGAATAATGCTAAATAATGAAACTTCTCATTGTGGAGAGAACTTGGTGAAATTCAAACTCCTTTGTAGGCATGGCTCTGCTCTCTCTCTGGAGCTGGGGTTCCTTGGGGTAGGGTCTCCTGGTGGTGTTCTGATGTTCTAGTGTTCAGCAGGCCAACGAAAAATATAGCCAAGAATTTTAACTCTCCATCTCTCTCCTGAGAGAAGGAACTGAGAGCTGGAAAAAGCAGGTAAGGTTCTTTTCTCCGCTCTGCTGCAGCAGTGAGAGAACACAGGGGAGTGTATATGTCTTTGAGCACAAACTGCTCTGAAAAAATTCACCTGACTTCTCTTCCCCCTCTCCTGAGAAACAGCTTAAAGACACAGGAAGGCACAGGATTCATGTCTGGCATAGGGCAGAAGAGGGAATACAGTATCATACAGTCACCCCAGAACAACAGCCATACCTCAGATGCCACAGCTTCTAAAAGAAAGAAGAAGAATGCAAAGATAAAGAAGAGGTTACTGAGAGAAAACAGGAGACTACTGTGAGACAAGATGGTTTGTGAATACTTGTCAATAATGTCTGCATGCATACACACCTGGAAGCATCAGTGGTATTGAAGTGAAATTCATTTGATAAATGAACTTCATGTTATGAGGCTGAAAAATGTATGTATTTTAAATGCATATGTTTAGACTAAAAAAATTTAATTGATTTAATTACTCACATTTTTAATGATAACAACTGTAGCAAAACATAAAGAGAAAACAGAAGAAATTATTAAAAATTAACTCTGCAGTAGAATTCAGACTACTAAATTATTCATTCAGGAATAGAAGAATTCATTTTAGACATCTAAGCAAACTTACATAAAATGAGTGTTTTGTGAAGTTCAGTGGCATGTTGTGTTTTAAACATAAGTAAGAAAAGCCCTTTCTTTCCTGAAAAGCAATAAACATAAATTAAGAGATACAGTATTTATAAAGCTTCCTTCAACTACAAAACAGAAAGCACGAACAAAACCCCAACAAAACCATCTCTTAAATTTAATTTCAATTGCTTTTGTTACAGTACTAAGTGTTAACTTCTGAAGATGTTTACAGCAAGGAGAAACTATTTTCAGAAGTACAGAGAGAAGATTAATTCAGGTCGCTTGAGGTGGGATGGGTTACTCACCAGTTTAAAACCTTGGCAGAACTATCCAGGCTGGAAACTTTTAAAGAATGAATCTTCACTCTTTTTCTATTATAATCTGATTCTGGCACAAAAATACCATATTGTATTTGCAAACAGTGGTGCCTAAATAAAGTAGTGCTCGACTGCACAGCATCTCCTGGAATACTCACAGCATAACATCCAAGTGGTACAGTTCAGTTACATCTCTATGGTTACTAAGACGTTTTTTTCACAATGACAGTCTTGACAGTGATTACACACAAGTTTATAGCGAGAACCTTGAGACTGTACAGCCCTTTCTGTTCATAAATAGAACATAATTCTGTAATGGCCAATGATCCCCTGCTTCACAGTGTTTACTTGTGTTCTGGATCAGGGGTCTTTGGCATTTTGCTTCAGCTTTTGGGAGGAAATTCCAGTTGTTTTCACTTGGGTTGACACTTTGCAAATGTTTATATTTAGGGCTCTGTTTAATTCTTATTTAAGAAAAAAAATGAAGTTTAAGAAAATTACTTTTTATTGAACATTAAATGGAACTTATCTATTCCAAATTGTTATTAGTTATACCACACTCAACTCACTCTCCTTTTCAGATGATCTTGAACATGCCTGGATAGCCTTGACTGGATCCAGACTAATGGGGCAGACAAGTTGCTTTCCAGAATATTGCTAACCCACGCTCTCTGAACATCTCTTTAGCATTGCAGAGTTTTAGAAGAAAGCACCACAAATTCGAATACTAAATAGGCAAGCTCTAGATGCAGTGGCCAACTTCTGTTCTCACAACAATAATTCCGAGCTGTCACCAATGTAATTACCATGTAAAGGTTGGAACATCAATGATGGAAGCAATAGCTAATGGGTTTTCAGCCTAGGACATTTGGGAGCAGAAAGAATACAAGTATACACATTGTTATTAAATTTGTCTCTAATATTAATGACTTGTTCAAGCATAAGAAAAGGATTTCTTCTCTTATGTATAAACCCAAGCAAATAATAAGTATTCAAACTGGTTCTTGTTTATTCATAGTAAACCAAATTACTTGCCACTGTATAATTAGGAAAATGTGCTATGAATAAAATGTTTGCACTAAACTATCCACATCATGAAAATTGCCTTTCAACATATTTTTTTCTTTCCTAAAGAACAGTCACTCTGGATTATAAAATGTAACAGCTTGATTATTTTTAAAAATAATAACAACCCCATCTAATTAAAAATGAGATAGAGAAGCATGTTTGATCCAGATCTAGTTGGGAATGAAATAAACTTTCACAATGGACTTGCTAGGCTGGGAATCTAAACCATTTGATTCAAAACCAGGTAAAATTTAGGATCGTCTTTTGCGTCCTTTCTCGGTTTTATCATCTGTGCAATACCTAGTATGTAATATATAAATGTCGTGGTTGAAATATAACACGTAAGCTCAATCGCATTTAGTCTTTCCCTATAACTGCTTATAAAGACTTCTTCAGGAAGTTTTTTTTATGGATGTTTTATCAGTTTCACAGACAATGATAAGCTTTAATTTGAAAAGTTTACTTTCCATGAATTGTAGCTCTTGTACGGGGGACGGCGAGAAAAACAACATAGACCTCAGTCCAGGAAGAAATGGAATTATTTATTAATTTCCAAACTGGTTTATATAACCTAGTTCACTTGAATGGCATAATGTTATTGGTTCTTTGACCAACCAGCTCTTAGAATGATTGGTTAAACCCTACAACACCCATTTCAAAATATTTCTACAGTCAGTGTCATAACAATGCTGCAGGTGTGAGATAAAATAGTAGTTTACAAAACCCTCTCTTTACAGCTAGCGTGCATGAGAGCAAGACTTTCACATAATGCGGGCAGAAAGTTGGAAAATTTCTCTGCATCAAGGTTTTCAGTATCCACAATGAATGTTCTCTAGAACCATCTAATTAATCAACCTACACATATTACTATTTTTTTATGCTGCAACAATATGGACAAATCTTACCTGACATACTGAAACTAGAGAATTTTTGTTCTTCATGCATACACTAAAACAAACATTTTTATTCTGCTGGATTCAGTCTTTTTCAATACAAAGAATTGCTCAGTATTTTGATTTACAGTCGATTAATAATAATACTTAGTCATGGGCTTGCATGTCAACATTTTTATACTTACGCATCAACAATGTTCCCTTAGATACTGTAAGGAAGTCTAATTAATTTCTGATCTCTCTGGTTACAATCTCTGGCCAAGATAATTTTCTTTCTGGCAGAGGAAAGTGCCTATATGTATTCCACGGCTGATTACCCTGTATGTGGTAGAAATAAGAAAATTTCTCTGTATCCAGCTGCGTATTAATGAAGAACAAATCCTCTTATGCTGTCAACAACACTTTGTTAGGATCAAAGTCAAGTTGATGACTGACCATCTGTCTCAGTGCATATGTACTTTAAATAGTTCATGCTTTACTGATCCATGAGATCTCACCTCGAATCAGAATATTTAACCACATCAAGACAATTTGGCTTAGTCAAGACACCAAGACTTTTTCTGTTGACTTCAATACAGCCAGGAGCTCTGTTGGTCCTGGTCTCAAACAGTAGTTTCTGTTACGTTGGATCACTCATTTAATTTTTATTATGGGTATATAAAAGATTATATTTATTCAGCTTTTAAAGATGCTGTTTTAACTTTGTCATGTAAAAATTACATTTTACGTTAAGCAGTAAGGGTTGTTTTCAAGCTTCTTACTAAAAGTGTGTTATATACTATTATAGCAGTTTCACTGTGGTTTCACTTCATTACAGAAAAGATTTTATTCAGCTATTGGTTTTCAACCATTACTTTGA
The DNA here is from genome assembly GCA_020086605.1 of Lanius collurio. Taxonomy (NCBI): domain Eukaryota; kingdom Metazoa; phylum Chordata; class Aves; order Passeriformes; family Laniidae; genus Lanius; species Lanius collurio. Next base: position 1,482,022 of record JACBWW010000011.1, on the reverse strand, counting down.
AGTATGGAATAAAAAATGGTCCTTTCTTATAGAGATAAGTAGATGCTCTATTTGCTTAAAAATTTCGTCCAATAGCATTGAATGGAGATAGAAGAAGCAGATGCATTGTCAGGCTCTCAGTGATGCTTACACAATGCAACATTAAAGCTTGGATTTGCTTACATCTCCCCTGTTTACATGGGATGATCTCTGAAAACTTCAAAAACCTTAAGTCAGGAAATCAGTATTATCAGTATTTATTTATCTATCAGTATTATCCCACCTAATCAAAGAAATAATTCTTCTTACTTTTTATGAAAGCAAATGTGAAGAGAATTATGGATAAGAGCAGTAGAGGGTTTTATGCTTCATATATTGAATGACAAACAGCTATAAATAAATAGACTCAGAATTAATGAGACTGATTTTTGCACACTATATTAATTGAAGCTGGGACTACTATGCTTGGATAAGAGTTTTCTCAATTAACATGTCACTACTTATAAAATATCAGTAAGTTGATATTTACTTGTAGCCTAAATTACTCCATCTAAACTAAGCAGAATTATAATGTAGCAAATAACAATTATATTTCCACTTTTTTTCCCCCAAAGATAACTTAAAGCTGGATTTAAACATATAATACAGAAACTGCTAAAAAGAGGAAAGATGCAATCTCTTCTCCATGCCCACAGTAGTCAAGACCAGTTTTAATGGACTTAAATTCTGTGAGACGTATTCAGTTTAAATATTAAAAAGCATTTTCTTATTATAAAGATACCAAAACAATAGAGAAGACTGCTCTAATCTACCACCACAGGAAATCTTTGAGGAAAGACTAGACAGATTTTCAGCCTGACAGAATTGGCTGAGTAAGAACTGCACCCAGAAACAACTGTCTAATATCCAGATGGTGGGGAAAGGGAGTATCTCAGTAATGAAGATTTTTCTTCCATTTTAGAAATAAGTAACAAAACTGATTACTATTCCTCTTCTAGAGTCAGACTTCCTTTAAAAATACAGCTCTGGGTATATAAAAATCAATATCTCATTAAGCAATTAAGGTTTAAAAGACAATCAGAATAAGGCTAAAAAAATAAAGACTTTTGTTCCAGGTCTTGATCCAGTTGCCCTATAGACAAGCTAAAAAATGCATTGTACTTTTAAAACTGACTGAGTTCTTGGTAAGATGAAAAAAAGAGCAGGCAGCCCCAGGGAGTGGGTAATATGACTCCATTTGGAAGAGCTGCTCTCTATGAGAAAAAAAGAGGGCAGCTGTTGTCCATGTTTTTTCTGAGCTGAGAATTTTCATCACAGGGCTAATAAAATGTTACCTTTAAACAGCCCTAAATTCCTTCAGAAGTTACAAAAAAAAAACATTAATCAGAGATGAAAATAGTTTTTTTTATTGCATGAAAAAAAATCATTCAGCATAGACTTTTTCATGTTTATCTCAAAGATCTATCAAAGGTTAGGCAAATTAGTTTTATGATAATTCAGTCAAGACACCGACATTTTCTTTCACATTTAATCACAAATGGTTTGACCTTGGTCAACATTCCGTACATCAGAGGAGTGGGTTCAAAGAGACATTACAGGAAAGGTTTGGCTTTTATAAAGGCTCTTCACTGCACAGTCCAGCATGAGACACCCTAGCTGTCAACAGAATGATATGACAGCAATCAGATCAAACGTGTAATCCAGTTAATGAGGCATATCGCAGGAACTTGCTGAGAAGCTAAGTGTGTGAGTGATATGGGTATTTTGTCATGGATTAATAGAATATTAATCAAGGCAAGGTTCATTTTCATATCCTGGTGACAGAAGGATTAGGCAGCATGGGAGTTTTAAAGCTTTAAGTACCTTGAGAATGCAGAGTCTGTCTTCCTTACTTTTGTTTCAAGTAAAATGAATAAATCTAAATATCCTGCAGTCAATGCTTATCATTTTGAGTTGTTTCCTTGGCTATCTCATGGAAACTTGGTTAAAGAGCATCACAAATATTTTGTCAAACTTTCCAAAGGAACATCTGCACTGTGTAATTCTAAGTCAGTTTCCTTCTGTCTTCACATTAAGCCTCTTCAAGGATGGGCCATGGAATACTTCTCTGTGTTTTTGAAACAGTAAAGTGGAATTGCTAAATCTTGACTAACAATTAATGAGCTCACAGTCTGTTTTCTCTGTGATAGGTGAAGCATCTCAAGAAAATCATAGTAACTGGTTTTAAATGGTGCAAGAATAACTTTGGTAACAAGGTATTTTTTAAACAAAAGAGAATATTGTTTAAATATGTTATGGTTATTGTTGTTCATAGGAGCTATCTAGATAGTTTTAAAAAGTCATATGAAAATTTATTGCTACTGTAATAGTTTTGTTTTCCAGCTATTTATTCCATTCAAGTCGTACACCAGAAATCTATAATGAAAAAACACATGCAGTCTCATAGGCTGGTTTGAGGTTTTGGCTTTTTGCTAATAAACATAGAGAAGTTGAAATTCCAGGAACAGTGCAACTTCCAACAGGCAGCAGAAATATATTCACTAAAAATACTAGAATTTTGAATGCAATTGAAATATGTTCAAATCAAGCTACTAGTGTTTCCAGGACTATTTTTATTTGTTGAGATGGGGGACTGGATTCTTTTAACACACTGAAGCTCATCACACAAGCACTTGGCATAGATCCTAAAGTTAGGACAGGTAAGTAGCATGGAATTTGCAATCAGCATTGAGAAAATGGCAAAGATATGGATACAGTGTCATCTGTTACTTCCAGAAATGGATATGGACTATCAGAGGTGCCCCAAAAAAGAGAAGAAAGTGTATTTTCTTATTCATCGAAAGCATACTGTCTGCATGATAAATTCCTATTTCTTTTGAAATATGTATCTGAGGAAAAGGATATTCTTATATCACTAAATTTTTTTGCTTTTCTATTTTTTTTTCAGGTTAGCAAGAACACTAGGCCAAGAAAAATTCCAATCAAATAACTCTCTTGGATTTACTGTTTGCTTAATTTGTCTATTTTTAAAAGCTATCTATTTGAAAATGGAAGTTACAGAAAATCTAATACAAACTTGCAGGTCTGTAGTATGCTTTTTAACTTCAGCTATGTATTCATATTTATTCTTTTTCTCCATGTCTCTATTTTGCCATGCTTCTGCAGATCTTTTCCCATTCCTCCCTCTTGATTCAGCTCCCTAAATCAAGATTCAGTTTCAGTTTCTGCTATAAATATCTACTGGGTGATTTCCTTGCACTAAATATTGAAGCTACAAATTAAGTACATGTCTAGAGTATACAGGTAAAAATGTCAGATCCATACTTATCCACATAAATTTCCACATCCGAAAAGATTAGACAAAAATTCTGTGAAACTCATATAGATTTCTGAAAACACAGACTTGATGTCGTGAATTGTCTTCTGAACTGTCTTTGCTTAAATTTTGAACAATTTTACTATGCAGTTGTTTTTCCCTGACTACACTTTGTGGCAAGAAAATGAAGAAATTTCTTTTAAACTACTTTGGTAATGAATTAATTGGCAGAAGAGATGTTTATAGGGTGTCAGTAATGGCAAAATACACAATCAGATGGACTTGGTTGTAACTGCTTAAGACATAGAATAAGGAAATTGTGTGGTATCATATTGTGGGCTATATAAGTTGGTGAAAATGGAACTACTTCGTAAAATATGGTGGTGTAGTGGTTTGGTTTGAAAAATCCATTACTTATATTTCTTTTGTGAGATAAGAGTTAGGAGAAAGCAAAGCAGGCAAAAAACTTAAAACAATATAAAGTAGTTTATTAACAGACCTAAAAGAAAGAAAAAAAATCAGAGCAGACCTTCAGAACACTTCTCTTGCCCCTACCTTTTTCCCTTCTCCCACTGACAACATAAAAAAGACAACCCCTGAGACTTTCAGTTTACCACCTCTATAATAATCTTTTTTCAGTTCACTTAGGGACAGGAGTATCTCTTGCTCATCCTATGGAGACATCTCCAAAAGAAACAGATCTCTCATGGCTTCAATGTCACAGCAAGACAGCCGCCCAGGTTGGTTCTCTGCTTGCATGGGAAAGTCTCTTCCCTTGACTTACAGCTTTCTCCACAACTGCTTTCGAGGGTCCAATCTTGAGCTAATAGGGCACCATTTTAAGGATGAGCTGTTCAGAAGCAAAGGTTCTCTTCATCTATATCTGGGAGCATCTTCATCTCTAGGAACAGAGGCTTTCTTCTCTGGGAGCAAGGGTCTTCATCACTTTCATCTCTCTCTGTTCAAGCTTCTCATCAAATCACATCTACTTCAACATTTGCTTGTTTCAGCACAGATACTTTTGCTCACAATTGCAGTTTGAATGCTCCACCCCCCATGCTTTCATGAAATTACAGCGGGTACTCTGATGTATCATAGTCCATCACCATAGCTTTACAACAGAATTTCAGCTTCTAGGTTTGAAGTATCTCCTCTTTCTCTTCTCTCGGGGTTTCAGCTCTTCCTTCTTCACTGCATTTGGTGTCTTTATGGTGTTTTCGTCGCGTGCCTTCACCCTTCCTTTTCTTTTGACTTGGGAGAGGATTGATGTCTACAGGCTTCATCTGTTCTGGAGGAAACTTGCAACACTAAAAAGATTAATCTCACCTGGGCCTTGCAGCTGGAATTTGCTTATCGCTGTTGGCCCCATGACCTTTGCTGGGCAGTGGCCTCAGATGAATTTTGGCCGTACGAGGTGAGTACTGGTCTGGCTGAGCCATGCCACGCAGCCACCTGCACGGAGCAGGGCTGTGGGGGCTCCCCCACACGGAGCAGGGCTGTGGGGGCTGCCCCACACGGAGCAGGGCTGTGGGGGCTGCCCCACATGGAGCAGGGCTGTGGGGGCTGCCCCACACGGAGCAGGGCTGTGGGGGCTGCCCCATATGGAGCAGGGCTGTGGGGGCTGTCCCACACGGAGCAGGGCTGTGGGGGCTGCCCCACACGGAGCAGGGCTGTGGATGTAACAGGACCGCGGATGGAACAGGGACATGCAGCTCCAGGGTGGCTGTCTCCTGGCCAGCCTGGCCTGCACTGAGGGGGCTGCGCTGGGCGTCCAGTGAGCAGAAGCGGCCGAGATCTCAGCCAAGCCGCGCCGTGGCCGACCCGGCCAGGCCACACTGCACCGCAGGCCCCCCAGGTACAGCCCAAAAGCTGGAAGTAAGAGAGCTTTCCCTGGGTTTGTTCATTCTTTTATATGGATCACAGAGGCATGTCAAGCTTCTTAAGTGGCTTAACAAAGTTGCCAATATTCAAACTAGCCAGTTGATTGGTTCTGTCGGGTCTAGAGGAAGCTGTAAGCACCTCTTTGCAAAAGGATCACTTCTGTGGCTGATGGAGCCCTCTTTAACTAAAAACCCAAACCATGATAGGTGGAGATTTCTTAGGAATAGAAAAACATTCCCACATATAATATTTCAACTATCCAAGAGCTTTTTTCCACATCAAAGTAGTTTCTTTTAAACTAATATGTAATTAAATAAAACTGAAACCAAAAGCAAAAAAAAAAAAATTTTTTTTGAAGAAAGATTTTTCAAAGATGTTGCATAGTCATCAAAGTTCATTTAATGTTTCTTCTTCATATGAAACTTTATTTCAGAATTGTCTTTTTCATTTCATATAATTTCTATCCTAACTAATTGCTTAGAGTTGTTTTTGAAGACAGAGCATTTTTATGGGGTTTCTGAGAAATGTTGTTTGAACTGAGTAACTGATGTTTGACACTGCTCAGGCTTCCAAGCAGCTGTCTAGATCCAGCCAACCTGAATTCCCTTAACAATACTGGTGGGCTTTATGTTGACAGATGGTTAGATACCAACAATATTTTCCAGGTTAAGTCAATTTAATATCATCAGTATTGTTACCTGTTATTGAAAATACCTTTTGCCACCATCATTTGTTATACTAATTAAAAAACTTTTAGGGCTTCTTTGTACTTCCTACTTGTATTCCCAGTGACGGATTCTTTTTATTTCTTTGATGGTATAGATCTAGATGAAGAAGCAAATTATTTTTTATATATCTTTTAAAGAAATAGCTGTGCTGCCTTGTGACTCAGTGAAGTATACATTTTTAGCAGCTTAATGATAAAAGTGAGATATCAAGAAGCAGTTTGGAAGTAAAGGCTGATGTATGGTCATCTACAAAGGTATAAAATAAATTCCTAGAATACTGTCAGTTGTAATATGGATATATTTGAAGGATAAGCTGACATAATGATACTAATAAAGCACCTGGCCCAATGGGCAGATTTAAGAATTATTACTGAAATGGAAAAAAATTGAAAGAGCAAACAGAAAGAAGAAAATGGCCTAGAACTCTCTGTGTTTTTATAATTTTATTTATTATTCTACTGCATTTTGTTTTGCAACTTATGTTTTGATCTTTCACTATTCCTGTTGTGAACCAGCAAGTAACTCTGATATATCCAGGCCTCTCTGACATTTTAACCACCTTATTTGCATTTTGTTTCAAATCTGTGGCTTCTCTCTTTTTTTTAAAGCAAAGAATGCTGCCTATTCTGCCATGTTTTTCCATAATAGTTTCTGATGTCAGTGCTGCTCAGATGTTTCTCCAGGATCCATGTTCAGTCTAATCCAGTGACCGACAAACTCTCATGCAGATCCTGCAGCTGCATATACTTATGTCATCCTAAATTCTGGGAACTATAAAGAAAATAGGATAACTCTGCCAGTCACACAGAGAGGGCTTGTTTGATTTTGATTAAGTGCAGAATAAGAAGGGCAGCAGCACTGAATAATGTGAGAAAAATAAATATCAATGAGGTAACACAGTGGATGGCCTTAAGGAGAATAAGAGTTGACTAATACAGAATTGATTTGAGTTAAAGCTGAATTTTCAAAATAATCATCCTGAATTCATTCTCACAGATCCTAAAGTTAGTTTCAGATGTAACAAGCAAATACAGTGGCCATTACAAGGGACAGATCCAGAATTGATTATGGAGAAGGAGGAAGGATCCAAAATATGTCCTTATTTATTTGGATCGCAGAGAATTAATATGTATTTCTATGTAAACATATCAGAAATTTTTCTTGGAGAAGGTCTTAGGAGAAAACACAACAGTTCTCTGTCTCCCTTCTATTCACATCTGTGAGCACAAAGAAACCAAACTAAGATTACTCTGACTAGTGCTCTGGCTTTTTTTCTCTGTGACCACATGCATGGCAGAATAACAAGGTTCAAAATTAGCTGTCAGAAAATGCCTAGGAAAATGTTGCTTAAATGCCAAGAAGAAAGTGTTACTGCTGATGACTGCTGCCATTGTAAAATGTCCAAAATGGCTGGTCCTCATCACTTGCAAGATCTTCTGCCAGTTGAAAAGTACAGTGCATCCTTGAAGGAACAAAAATCCACTAGAAAAGGAGTAGGTAGCATCCTCTATCAAAAAGAGCTGGCTGTGTTTTTTGAGGGTATTCCCATTAAGGTGTCCTCCTAGCCAATAAAAGTCCTATATATTCTTTGGGCAGACTTTAAATGTCCACCTTTTAGATTCAGGGAGAAAAAAGTTATAGGTATATTACTTCAAGAAGGCACAGAGTTAAATTCTTCAGAAAGAGGAATTGAGATAGGCTATCTTTACAGGCAGTCCTGTATTCCCTATTGTTTAACAAAATTCCATATAGAGTTCTGAAGAAATGTGACTCAGTGGCTCTATCTTTGTAATATTCTGGGGCACAGATCTGACCTGCTTGGTCACAACAGTGAATATGGCAATAGACACACTCTGCCTTGTTATTGGTAAGGAAGGATGCTTTAAAAAATGTGGGTGTTAATAATAACACAAACCCCACTTTTCTGCCTGTTGTGCTACCTAGCAATGTGTTTATTTTCTGTCTGTTCAGCACTAATAGCAGGATAGTGACTGCCCTGACCCATGCATTTGGTCTCAACTCTACTGTACCTCTAAGAGACCATTTAAATTTTAGGCTTTGCTACCAACTGCTGAGCAAAATCAAATGAGATTTTCTTCTTCATAACCTATAAGAACCTTGGTTTGGGAACAGTTTTTCTTCTCCTTTCTGCCAGTCTGATTTCACTGCTTCAGTGGTGGTTGTTTCATATGTCTGAAGGGTTGCTTCCCCAGTGAAGGAAAAGAGAACATACTCATACTGCCCAAGCAGGGAGGGAAACTTTGTAGTCACACTGTCCAGTTTGATGCTAATGGCATCAGCTTTTACGGCTAGAGGAGAGGAGTCTAGGATGGGTGGAAATTACGGGAAGAAGAGAACAAAAAGCAAGTAAATTATCAGTAGAGATGTCCGCTTATTTGGCTGTAGACAGTATAGCTTTGAGAACCCTGAATGGTTATGATGGGCCTGCAGACACATTGGAAAATATGGTCTGACTGATTAGATACAGTAAGAGCCCGGCTTTTGCTACCTACTGCTCTCATTTATCCTCATTTCTTCTTCAGCCTTTATTTTTCACTGGAAAAGACCACACATTATTTTCATGGTAACATCATGTTGTGCTAACTTTATATGACATATTACCTCATGGTAATATTATGTTCCATTATTATACATCACAGTAACATCCTGAACAGCAATATTAAATTGTCCAGCATTCAAATAATTTGCTGAATTAACATCACATTTTCTCAGTTGATTCTGACTGATATTCACCTTGCACTTTCAAGATGTGTTTTGGATCTCATTATATTAAAATCATTATATTAGAATCACCATACAATGCTTGTGGCAGAAACTGGTGTGGTGGGGTACAGAACCTCATATAGCAGGAAGGGAACTGGTAAGACCTGTCCTTGACCCTGGGTTTTAAAACTTTAGCACTTAAATAAAGCTGAATCACTTTGAACACAGCACTGGCATACAAGAAACGCAAAGGACAATGAAAGAGACCTCTGGGCAATGTGTTGTAGATAAATATATTTGCCATAGTAAGGATAGGGTGTTTGTATATTATTTTTGCAATTGTCCTTCTTCTTTAAGGAAACGGTGTTGAAGAAGGCATTTAATTATATTTTACAGTCATCCATTGTGGCAGAGAAAAGAACAGTTACAGTCTTTAAGTATCATATTTCATGAAAATGCAGATGACTATTGTATTGTTGTAAATCAGTTTGTCTCTATCCATTGGTCACAGAGAAAAAAGAAACAAGAAGAATAATATTATGTCCTTATATACAGCTCAGGAGTTTAATTTCTAAATTAATTTTTTTGCATGGTTTTTGTATCCATTGTAAGGACAGTATTGATGTGTAATTTTATGCATTTGTTTTGTCTTTTCTTTCATAGTTTTCACAAGATTTAGAAGAAGCAGCAACTCCGTGAGGGGTAGCACTAGCTGGGACTTTTTTCTGTCGTCTGGGTGCACACAGATATTTTGTTGAGTACAATGACATTTGGGTTTCTGATGCACAGGCTGGACTCTGGACTACTCTGAAGAACAGGTTCTCTTTCTGATCCCTGTCTTGCACAATAATTTTCAGTTTGGTGAAATGCCATGCAGGAGGAACAGACTGCTTCCTTAATCTGTATAATTCTCTTCACAAACTATCTGATCCAGTTTCTGTTGAAATAAATGGAAATATTTCAAAGGTAATTAGATCAACAGTCTATTTTCTGGAATTTTCCTGCAGCTTTGCTGATGCTATCAGATCTGATAGCACATCCTCTTCTTCTATAATAGATAACAGAGAAATGTAGTTCTTCCATTCTCACTGGATCGAAGTGGAGTCTGATATGCATTGCTGAACAGGGATCTCTGTGAACTTTGAGTGAACTATAATGAAAATAATTTGCATGTCTTGGATTTCCTAGTGTTTTTCAATAAGGAAAAATTAGATTGATTTTGACCTGTTATCAAAATACACTCTGTTACTCTGTTCATCAGTAATATATTTTATTATTGCTTTAAAATAATGATGAATTAATTTTGTCCACGATAATGTGTACCATCATTTTAATAATGTTTCCTGTAAATTTTGATAACTCCATTCAAAATATATGCAGGCTTGGATTTTGAGGGCTGATCTATGGTTTGAAACAGTAAAAATTCCAGCTCTCTCGCAAACATAAAAGTTCAGTAGATTTTCCTTTGCCTTTTCTCCACCTCCTCACCCTATACCTTCATTACAGACAATAGTGTAACGGTCTGCCAGGTTCCTTATATAATGAAGTAACTTTTACCTATAGAATTACTGAGATTCACAGAAAAAAAGCCCAGCAAACAACTAAACCTCCTAATTTAGAATTGATCCTAACGCCCTGGTTTCACCTGGAATAGAGTTGATTTTCTTTCTAGCACTTGGTTGGGTGCTGTGTTGATAACACACTGATTTTTTACCTATTACTGAGTAGCACCAAGTCAAGGACCTTTTCTCTTCCCATGCTGTTCTGCCATTGAGGAGGCTGTGAGTGCACAAGAAGCCAGGACAGCTGAACCTAATTGACCAAAAGGACATTCCATATCATATGGTGTCATGATGAATAAAAAAAATGGGGTAGGGTGTGGGGAGTGATGGCCCACTGCTTGGGAACCACCTGGGCATCAGTCAGAAATTGGTAAGGAACTGCATGGTGCATTATTAGTTTTGTATATTTTAAAAATAATTATTATTATTCTCTTTCTTTTCTCTCCTATTAAAATGTCTTTATCTCAACCCACAAATTTTGGTTTTTTTGCTACTTCTCTCCTTCACCCCACTGGGTTAGACTGAGCAAATGGCTGTGTAGTATTTGTCTGTCTCCCTAGTCCTTTAAAAAAAATCAGGCTCATAATGGTACCAGTGCACAGCTAGCAGTAGAAGCACACACTGTCAGACAATTTTAGTAGGAGATATGACAGGAAGCAAGCTTGAAAACCTCACTGATCATTGACAACTGTCCTACAGATTCATTGGATTTCAGCCTGTGATCCACAGACTCCAGGGACTTACCCATTCTTTTAAATGACTGGCAAAGTTGACTGAGAGGAATAATTTGATGTATGCTACACATCAGTCTGCATAAGATGAGCTTTTAAAACCTAACTCTCCTACATTAAAAAATTCCTTCAGAACCACGAATCATGGAAAGGTTGAAAATTGCTCTATACATAATAGATTATTTATAATAGTTTACATGTTGAAGACTATGAAAGGTATATTAAGTGAGGAGCATTTTTTCCCCTTACTTTCTTCTAGTATTAATTTCAGTTCAGGTGATATTAGAATTGCAGTGAGAGACAGTATTTATGTAGGATTTCAGTGGATAGCCTTTCAGAATCTGATACTTGACTTATTTTTTCAGTCCTGCATATGGTGCAGAAGAGATCCTAAATTGCGTTTTGAGTCTTGAAACTCTTTAAACCTGAATTGCAGCATACAGTGAATCATTTGGAAGGTGTGGCAAAAGCAGTAGGTGGTGTTAAAAATGTGGTCTTTACTTTTGAAAGTTGAAAATAAAACCTGACATACACAGTTGACTGCTGATGTTTATTTGTGGGAAAACACAAAGATTCAGGGATTTTGATAATTGTTGCAAACAGTTCATAGCAAGTAATTTATCTAAAAATTCTACCTCTTTTTGTTTAATATCCCAATTCCCTAAGATAATTTTTTTAACAAAAATGCGCAAGTGTTTGGCGTTAAATGCAGCAAAAAAAATTAAACAATTAAGATCTTATCCAAAGCCTTCTGTAGTTCATAAAAGTAATTCCATTATTTTAGTATGTCTTGAATATAATGCAATTGTCATCAAAACTATGTCTGTATATTCTTGAGTCAGTGAGTCTCTTGGTACACACATCCATTTTTTCATATTGTGGAGGAGGAAATTCAGATCCCGCACAAATAATTCTGCCAATAATTACTTATCTCTAAGAGGAAATGGAACATTTTTACCCTCATTGTGGTGCTAAGTAGTCACAATTTTAGCTAGATCTAAAAGTTATGTGGTACATCATTGTTCTGAAGGGACATAAAAGTCCAAAGGTTCATATTTGCAAATTCAAATTTAACATCTGTGGCTGTTCTTCATAATACTCTCAACATTTGCTGTGTCTGAAAGTCCAGTAAATCCAAACAAAAAAATGGTAGCAAAAGGGAAACAATCTGAACCAAATAGGATAGGAAATATCTTTCAAATTGTATCAACATGATTGGCTCACTTTTAAAAAGACTTTCTTTTTGGCAGTTCCACTGCTGCTCATAATAATACAAATATAGAATTGTTAAGGTTGGAAAAGACCTCCAAGTTCACCAAACTCAACTTTAACCCAAGACTGCACTGTTCATCAGTAAACCCTGTCCCTAACTGCCATACCCACACAACTTTTGAATGCTTCCAAGGATGATAATATCACCATTTTCCTGGAGAGCCACTTCTAATGCCTGACCATCCTTTCAGTGAAGAACTTTTTCCTAATATCCAACCTGAACCTCCCCTAATGCAACCTGAGACCATTTCCTTTTGACCTGTCACTTGTTACTTGGGAAAATAAACTGGCCCCCTACTTCCTTTTATTTTGATATAGACAGTAATAAGGTCCCCCCTGAACCTCTTTTTCTCCAGGCTAAGCAAGTAAGCAGCTCCCTCTGCTGCTCGGTCAGCATTTTCGTCAACAAATGGGATGGGGAGCTCGGACAGGCATTCCGGGAGCCTTTTTATTATTTTGTTCTGTTATCAGTCTCACATACAGAGTTGAGACAGAGATGGTACATAGCTCACCCTCTCACAGGCATCCAAATACTTCCTGGTTACAGAGCAGTCTTAAAAGCTTTCCAGCCAATAGCGTGCTTTCAAAAGTTACAGACAACTATTTTAACCAATCCTAAACAGTGTACATATATCTGTGGTACACAATACGGCTTGTTATGCCTTATATAATAATACACAATATTCCATTATTAAGCTTAAACTTATCTATCTTAAGCGTTAACTTATCTATCTTGGTAAGCATATTTTTTGCAACTTCCAAATCTATCACAGCCAAACCTAGAAACTCTAACCATTGTTTTAATGTCTTTGCTTGCTGTATAGTTGTATCTTCTTCAAGCTTTCGCAGCCAAAGCTAACCTCTAAACTCTTCTGCTTTATTCCTGAAACCTGTTTTTTTCTCACAACTAAAAGCTTTTCCAGCTTTTGTGTTTCCCCACACTGCTCCTCAAAAGATTTGGGCTCCAGACACTTCATCAACTTCAGTGCCTCAGTCCTGCACCTTAATGTCCTTGTTGTAATGAGGGAGCCAGAACTGAAAATGGGATTTGAGATGCAGCCTCACCAGTAAAACATACAGGGGGATGATCACAGACTCTGCTGGTCACACTGTTCCTTTTACAAGCCAGGATGCCATTTGCCCTCTTGGCCTCCTGGGCACATGCTGACTCATGTTCAGACCTTTCTGCAGGGCCACATTCTAGCCACTCTTCACCCAGCATGGGATTGTTGTGACAGAAGTGTAGGACGAGCCCTTGGCCTTGTTGAACCTCATGCCTTTGGCCTTGGGCCATTGACCCAGTCTGTCCAGATCCCTCCTATACTCCAGCAGATCAGCACTACTACACAACTTACTATTTGTTGTCCGTGAACTTACTGAATGTGCACCCTATCCACTCATCCAGATTATCAATAAAGATATTTAACAGGACTGCCCCCAATTCAGAGCACAGCTAGATGATTTTGAAACTCTTCTTACATATCTGTCTCTATATTCGTACCTGGAATGGTGGCGATCTGCTCCCATGCCTGAAGCTGTTGAATACTGCGAGGTTGTCCTGGTTGAGCATAGTTTGGGTTTTAATTTAAGGAGGGGTTCCATCAGCCACAGAAGCGATTCTTTTCAAAGAGGCTCTTATAGTTTCCTCTAGACCCAAAAGAACCAATCAACTGGCTAGTTTGAATACTGGCAAATTTTTTAAGCCACATAAGAAGCTTGACATGCCTCTGTGATCCATATCAAAGAATGAACAAACCCCAGGAAAGCTCCCTTTTTCTTCCAGCTTTTGGACAGGTAACTGGGGACCCGGCGAAGCCCAGTGGGGCCAGGCTGGGCCCTGCTCAGCTTGACCCAGCTGGGTCGACATCCGCGTGGCTTGGCTGAGATCTCGGCCACTTCTGCTCACTGGACACCCAGCGCAGCCCCCTCAGTGCAGGCCAGGCTGGCCAGGAGACAGCCACCCTGGAGCCGTGTGGCCCTGTTCCATCCGCGGTCCTGTTCCATCCGCAGACCTGCCCCATGCAGGCCCCCACCACACCCCTACAGCCCTGCTCCATGTAGGCAACCCCACAGTGTGGCCAGGCTAGGCTGGCCCTCACGAATTCCAGCTGTGGGCCTGGATGAGATTAACCCTTTTAGTGCTGTGAGATTTCTCCAGAACAGGTGAAACCTGCAGACATCAATCCTCTCCCAGGTCAGAGGAAAGGGAAAGGTGAAGGCACATGAAGAAAACAACATAAAGACACCAAATGCAGAGAAGAAGGAAGAGCTGAAACTCCAAGAGAGGAGAAGGAGGAGATGCTTCAAACCTAGAAGCTGAAATTCTGTTGTAAAGCTATGATGGTGGACTGTGATACATCAGAGTACCTGCTGTAATTTCATGAAAGCATGGGGGGTGGAGCATTCAAACTGCAATTGTGAGCAAAAGTATCTGTGCTGAAACAAGCAAATGTTGAAGTAGCTGTGATTTAATGAGAAGCTTGAGCACTGCTATGCTGGACATGTTGGAGCTCCAGTATGAACTGGGGTCCAAAACAGCGAAGTGATACACCACTATTGACGTTGCTAATGCATTTTTCTCCATTCTTTTAGCACCAGAGTGCAGGCCTCAGTTTGCCTTCACCTGGAGGGGTGTACAATACACCGGGAATCAACTGCCCCAGGGGTGGATGAATAATCACACCATTTGCCATGGACTGATCCAGACAGCACTAAAAAGAACAGAGATAGATGGAAGTGATGAAGACCCTTGCTCCCAGGGGAGAAAAAGACCTCTGTTCCTAGAGATGAAGATGCTCCCAGATATAGATGAAGAGAACCTTTGCTTCTGAACAGCTCATCCTTAAAATGGTGCCCCATTAGCTCAAGATTGGACCCTCGAAAGCAGTTGTGGAGAAAGCTGCAAGTCAAGGGAAGAGACTTTCCCATGCAAGCAGAGAACCAACCTGGGCAGCTGTCTTGCTGTGACATTGAAGCCATGAGAGAACTGTTTCTTGTGGAGATGTCTCCATAGCATGAGCAAGAGATACTCCTGTCCCTAAGTGAACTGAAAAAAGATTATTATAGAGGTGCTAAACTGACTGAAAGTCTCAGGGGTTGTCTTTTTTATGTTGTCAGTGGGAGAAGGGAGAAAGTTAGGGGCAAGAGAAGTGTTCTGAAGGTTTAATTTGACTTTTTCTTTCTTTTAGGTCTGTTAATAAACTACTTTATATTGTTTTAAGTTTTTTGCCTGCTTTGTTTTCTCCTAATTCTTATCTCACAGAAGAAAAATAAGTAAGTAATGGGTATTTTTAACCAAACCACTACACTTAATTAGTGTTTCCTCCCAGTTATGAACTGAAACCTCTACATAGGTAGAGAATGAGAGCTCTAGGTGAGAATCTCTGTAAGATTTGTTAATGCTGTACTGAAGAGAAAGGTAAATTAAATTAAGTAGTTTTCTTCTGTGGGTCATACTAAAATTGTGGCTAATAGTGAAACAGAGCTGTGGCTTTGTCAGCTGGACTGGACTTTCTCAATCAGCATCAGATATTAAAGACTATGTCTGATTTCATCTGACATGTTGCTGTCAGTGACTTCAACTGTGTCCAACCATGAGAAAGTCTGTGCTGCCATTCAGGGCTTGTTTTTTCAAGGTTAAAGCAAGATAGTACATTTAATGCATTTCATTTCAGGACTTTCTGTTAAGATTTTCTAATTCTTGTTTTTCTGAACAAATAAACAGGAAAATATAGGATTTGGGTGTTCTACCAGGCAGAGGTTCTGTAGGATAGCATAATTTTGTGCTCATTTTCTGTAATGGAATGTTGGTCCTCCTACCATTATCTGTTAAACAAATCTTTCATAAATTGGGTACAAATTTGCAACACAAGCCTGTACTCGTATGCAGTGTTGAATTGCTATAAAATCAGGTAATATGTGCTAAGCACAGGTCTTCATCTTGCATAAAATATAAGCTTATGACATGTACTTATCTAAAACATAGTTCTAAAATACTGTATTTACTTCGTCAAGTGGCGAAATAGTTTTTTTGGGCAGATGTTCCATATCTTGACCTGAAAATTAATTGCTGTTGAACTAAGTGGGGAACATTAAACCTTAGCCCCACTGTGTACTTCTTCTGTGGTATTGTGTATGTTACTTTTAGAACTGACTGTACTAAGTCTTTGTTTTCGCTATAAAAAGATGAATTAGTGAAATATGAATTCAAAGGATACTACCCTGGTTTGGACATATCCCAGCCTGGCCTAATCAGTAGGAATCTCATAAGCAGCTTCATTCATGTCTGTGTAGGTATTATTTAGGAAGTCTTTGTTTTGTATATGGTACATTTTCTTTCACTGAGAGTGCCAAACCTAGGACTTCAAAACTTATTTTCTTTTTTCAGACAACAATATTAATATTTCAATCAAATGCCTGGTTTTGATTAGTCATTTCTGACTTTGCAGTCTCACAAGGAGTGATGTGTGTTCAGAAGAGAGTAAGATTCTAGGCACAGAGAACTCCCTGCTTCATTTTGGTTTCGACAGACTTTGATGGCTTTGTGTGTTGTTGTGAAGAGCCTGGTGTGTATTCTGCTGTGTGCTCAGCTCTCTCACAGAAAAGCATGAGATTTTCTCCCTCAATTGATCTTTGAGGTGGGGCAATAGCTGGGCAGTCTTGGAAATGATATTCAGGAAGTGATTATCTCACTTTGTGAAAATCAGGTTATTTTCAGTGCTCCCGCATCAGATATTCAGAAATTAAGGGTTTAGTCCTTTTAGCTTTAATCACTGACAGTGCTATGCCGATTTTTTCCACAGCATAGAGTTACTGACTTGGGAATTTTATCAGTGTAGGGGCTGCCGACCCCCACAGTCCTCCCCAGAAGGAGAGGATGTTTTGAAGTCCTTGCAAGGAATGAAAAACGGGCAGAACTTCTCACTTTCACAGTCTTCAGGTCATTGTTTCTTAAGTCTCATCAGCGAAAAGTACAGAACGAGGCACACACCAGAGAAAGGAGCAGCAAATGCCACTTTATCAAGATGTTAGAGTCTTTTAATAGTAAAATTGACCAACAATGAATTGAAACTAAACATATTTCCTTTTACCAACAAATAGCTGTCAATTTGCTTAGTCACCCTGGCCAGAACTGCGGCATTTTCTCTCCAATCATCTTCATTTAGTTTTGCTGCAAAAAATGGAGTTGTAGAGGAAGGAGGAAGGAGATAGAAAAAGACAACTATCCTCCATCTTGGTGTTTTCTACTTTATCTAGTTACTATGCTAAAACCCCTAAAATCTCTTAGATTTTCATACCATAACAATCTACATAACATTCTATCATCTAATTCACACTTCTGTAGTTTCTAATTGCTCCCACAGCCTAGGCAGCTTTCTCCATGGGTGAAGGTCAAAACTGGAGTTGTACAGGGGGGTATTTTGCCTTAAATCAGGCAGAGAAATATTCTTGATGTTCTGGACACCCACAATCAATCTCTATATTTATCCATGGCAGTAGTTCTGTTACTTGCTCTATTATAATTCTACCCTGGAAGTCATAAATAGTTTCAGCGCAGCCTATTGATTTAAGTCTTTTTCTGGGCTTCTGGGAAAACCCAAGGAAACAGCACTTCCTCTTTATTTCTTCCTTACTATTCATAATCTTATAGGATCATCTGACAATACATTAAATACTATTTTCTAAGGTGATTCCCGTAAGTCATGGCAATAATTTCTTTACACAAATAGGTGCAAAACAGCAATGAAGAGGCTAAGTAAAGAATATCTAAACAACTGGCATTTTCCTTTGGCAAAGGAGAAGAGCAGCACAAAAATTGATTAAACTTAAAGAAAAGGCAGCAAGATTTAGGAGCAATAAGGTTGCAACTACATACATTTGTAGATAAGTTGCAATAAGACAATTTGGAAAGACAGGACAGTCAGATGTACACAATGATGGGAGGTAAGTTTTAAGGTGGTATATCTGTTTTGATTTAAGTTATCTCGTTACTTGGTCTCAGCCCACTCTTTGTTTGTGTAGTGTCTTCCAGAGGGCTGCAACCTTATCTTTTTTTTTAACCTTATCTGTAAATTTTCCTAAGAGAAATACTACTTCCTAAAGTGGTAAAGACATGCAAAGTCTTTAAAGCAGCTCATAAGCAAAGGGAAAATGAAAAGTTTATCTCTGAAACAACAAGAATTATACCAAGTTGGGTAGAGAAAGAACATAGAACTGCCTATTGGTGTTGGAAGTCACTAATGACTCAGAATTGGAAGAGAAGGTCGTTACAGAGCTAAACAGATTGAGAAGCATAAAGAAGAACTTTAAAATACATTTTTAGGTATCAGAAATACAGGATAAATTGGCAGGGATCTGATGCTACATTCTGCTCAAGAAAAAAACAATAATATTCAAAATATGGATACCGAATAGTTGAGCTCCCCTCTCACAAAAAAAAAAAAATTGCAGAATACAGAATTAGAGAAAGAATAGTATATTTTGACAATGATCCAGGTGTCACAGTAGGTAAGCTTACAGGAAAGATAGATGTAAATGCAGAAAGCAGGAGAATGAGGAATGCAGTTCTCTTTTCAGACCTGAGAATGTTAATATTGAAACTCAGTCAAAAGAGTCACAAGAAGTACTTGAAAAAATAGCTCATTCTGGCTAACTGAATTTCCATAATTTTCTATTAAAAAAAATCTCTTCAAGCTGTTTTCTGTAGCCTTAAGTAGTCAGGACTTTTCCCCTTTCAGCTGTAAGTTTTGAATATGTTTTTTAGGATTAATTCATCCCAATCTTCCATGATCTAACAATGACAGTTCATTAAGCAATTTATTATTTTAATGATGCATCTTATCAAGTACATATTTGCTATTAATTCATAATTGTGCCAGAAATTGTTAATTTTCACATAGTAAAGAAATATTTATCAACTGTAAATTAAGTTGCAAATTCTTAACCATTTTAAGTTTTAATTTTAACAACATTTAAAAAGGGACCAATTTTTCCATTTTTCTCAAATTTTGGGCAATTTTAAAAAAAAAATTCCTTATATTTTGATATATTAAATTACATTTTTTTCATAAAATTAAAAAGAAAAATTAAATATATTTCTGGTCAGTTAAACCTGGTGATTTTAAATATAGGTGATTTTTTTTTAAAATTTTAGCTACTCATAATCTGTGTAAACAAGTTTTATAAGTATTTTTATTTTGTAAATAAACCAGGCTTAAATTCCCTTGAGTTGTTCTTATACTTTCCCTAGTGAGAATAGAGAAGGTGGGGAAGGGAAAGGGAAGGAGGTGAAGAAGAAGAAGGAAATAGAAAGAAAATAGTTCAAAGTCTTTGTTTCTCATTACTGTCAGGGAGAAAATGCTATATTTACTGGTTCACTAGTTTGCTCAATTGCAGTAATTTTTATGTTCTCTCATGCTAACTTTCCTAAGTGCTCTGTAATAAATTATATCAGAAATACCACTTTTGTGTTCAGATGTTCTGCTCATTCTGTGTGATTTTATAACTGTCTTTAGTAGTTCTTCTAAAATGACTTTCTGAGCTCTCCTTGCTATCAAACTGCAATTTTTTGGAAACACTGACTGTTAAGAAAAAAATCATTATGGAACAGGAAGAAATAAAGAAGTGTCATTTAACACTGACAGTTTTTGTTTGAATGGTCACAAAATAATGTGCTTTCAAATTTTTCAGGTATGAAAACTGAAGTTTACAAAAGACATTTTTTGGAGTACTCTACATATTGTAAATACAAATCAACTTCAAAAATATTAAGTATGTTTCTTTCTTTCTGTATACACAATATTTCCTAAGAGCATGTTCCTCCAACCCCCACCCTGAAAAAAAATCAAAACCAAATCCTGATAGATTTATGCAAATATGGTCATTTAATATAAAATGTCTGGCTTATAGCCTAATACAGTGTGCAGTGAAATGGTTATTAAGTTAAATTATCATTTTTCAGACCTCAAGGTTAAAAATAAATATTTCCTCTGACCATATTTCATGTTTTGAATCTGCATGAATATAAAATACATTACAGTGCTACTGCATACATCTATGACTTTGCCATCTCTAAAGTTTAATTATTTTTATGGACAGGGATACATTTTGTATCACCTGTACTCAATGTTACTCTACTCCTGGTGGATAGCCTACTTCTTATAACTTGTTTAAAAATACCCTGGATTATGCTACTTTTAAAGATTATTTTATTTGTTTTCTCCTGTGCATAATTCTGGTTGGATATTGAATTAAAATTTAAAAAGTCCATGAAAGAAATGCTTCTTTTTCTTATGCTTCTTTTTCTTATGGAAATAAACTATTTGAGCACATAATGAGCCATAAGAATAATAGTGGATCCATTTGCATCAAACAAAAGTGAATTTCTCCTAAGAATCTTGTCTGAACTAAGGATGTGATCAAGGACTAGGCAAAGTCCCGATAACTCTTAAAGAAAATGTATAAGTAAAATTTACCTACATATAATAGATTTTTAACCTTTTAAACTTATTTAAACCTTCCTTTCTTCAGGTACTTTACAGTTTGGAGTACAAGAAATGGAAAAACTATCTATTTTTCATCCCTCTCTCCTGTATATATAAATCTGGAATACTAGTTTTGTCTATTAACTGGTAATCTGAATCAAGAACTGTCAAAATATGATCCAAATACTTTCAGGAAATTTAGGCCCAGTAGATACCTTTATGAAAAAAGAGCAGTAGGCTTTTTGCAGAAGAAGAAAAGGGCTAATTGAAAACGCTGTTGCCCTTAGCTTGTTGTTTTAAATTAAATATTGAAAGACTAAGAAGTTTCAAAATTATTTGCTTTATTTTCAGATCTCAGTTTCAATTAGTTTTTGAAATGTCTTTCTAAGCTCCAGTGTGAGAAATGTTTATTTCAGATTTCTTAGTAGAGAATATGTAAACACTTCAGAACACCTGACTTTCTAGTGAGCATTATTCCATCATGACTGACAGCACAAAGGGCAGCAACAGAAAGAGCTTTTGAAAAAGATTTAAGACAAAAGCAATGTCAGGGTACATCTGGGTAACTGGTGTCTGGGGACTGAATAGACAGATTAATAGACAAGTTTTCTTTGATCACTTGGAGTCAGAGGTTCATGTCCTTTTCTGTATACACATCATTGTTTCAAATATAATGACAATTACATGACTGTGGAGGTCTTAGTATGGCAAATGTATTTAGAAAGCATTTCTGAGCATCTCTGTGGTTTTTAAAATAAACTGTTTTCCAGAGGACATTTTGGTATAACATCTTTTGCTGCAAGACATGCCACATGTGTTCTTGTAAGATAAGAGAAACAAAATTAATTAACATCTAAATGATGTCTATATTTTAATGCTAATTATACTTAATCAATTTATGAATATTTTATCATAAATCACCCAATAGTTTTAATAAATTGATTTTTTATGTTTTATTTATATATATATATATATAAATACTCCCAAACATGGTTTTAGAAAGAAATATAATTTAAGAATCAAATAATTTCTGTGGTGTGCTAGGATGAACACTGCAGCTGCTCACAGAAATATTAACTATATTATCTGCATTTTTTGTTTGCTACCTTTCCTGGTTGTTTTAAGCTTTGTATTTTTTGAAGCATTATTTTTTGTTTTTAAAAGGATTTTGTATATGTTTTGCTGTTTATCCATACCAAACAAACAGTTTTTGGACATCTAGGTCACATGGTCAGAATTAATGGAGGAAAAAATCAATGGGCATTAGGACAGGTCTCTGATTACTGCATATAAAAAGACAATATTGTCAATACTTCTTAATATTGGTTGAAAAACTAGAGGCCAGAGCAGAGGGCTTTTCCATAAGTCATCAGCTTTTAGTTCCTTCTTTTATTCAGACTCTTCCCAGATTCTTATGCTCAGAGCTATACATTGCTGCTTGCATTTATAAGACTTTTTAAAGTGTTTGATCTAGTAGGTACAAATTGTTCTTCCCAAACACCTGTAATTAAAAAACACCAATCCAGACCAAAACAGCCATCTTCTTTCTTTTTTTCTATGTACCTGTTTTTAAATCGAAGAGCAGAATATGTTAACAGAATTACATGGTGTTAAATTCAATGCATCCAAACGTAGTTTTTGATTTTAAAGATGTCCATGCGAGAAACCTTTTAAATGTGTGAGTCTCTCTATAGATGCTGGAATGACTCACCACATGTTATATCACCTTAAGAAGAAAAAATTGGCATACTTTGAAAGAATGGTCTAAATTATCTGGGATACCTCGGCATACGTGGCAGCCAGAGACACAAAATTCCTCTGTCTGAGCATAGTATACAACTATTATTTGTCTTAGAGGAGGCATCCTTTCATGCACAAAGGAAACCTATTTTCCTGTTGTGACCACACAGACAGAAGCATCCAACTTTTCCTTCTTTACTCTCCCATTTTCAATTATAGTTATGTTTTCTAATTATAGTGCAGACCTCACTTTCATTTTTGAAGTAATCCCATAAGGATTTGTGCTGAACACACGGTTGAGAATGTAGAGATGTTTTCGTTATTGTTGAGCAGGGCTTATACAGAGCTAAGGTCTTTTCTACATTTATGAGAGGGCTGGGAATCCATGGGAGGTTGGGAAGAGACACAGCCAGGACCAAAGGGATATTCCAGACCATATGACATCAGGCTCACCACATAACTATGGGGGAAAGAAAGAAGTGGAAACATTTGGAGTGATGGTGTTTGTCTCCCCAAGCAACCATATTACACCTGACGGGACCCTGCTCTCCTGCAAAAGGCTGAACACCTGCATGCAGTGATTTAATTCCTTGCTTTGCTTTGCTTGGGTGCATGGCTTCTGATTTCTCTACTAAACTGCCTTGATCTCAATTCACGAGTTTTCTGGCTTTTACTCCTCTGAGTCTCTCCCCAGTTGCACAGGTGGGGGAGTGAACAAGTGGCTGTGTGGTACTCAGTTGTTGGCTGAGGTTAAACCATGACTATATGTCTCACATTCCTTATAAAAACCTGTCTTATTGCTCTAAGTCAACTGATTTCTCTTACCTGTTCTAGATTAGCAATTGGAAGATTCTAAATTATTTGATGAATGCAAATAGTCCCATTCATTAGGAGGAAAACTTTCTATTGTGAATAGCTGCTCAACCAAAGAGATGTTTGAAGAAGTTTTCCATGTGTGTGTGTCCTGGGGAAACTGATGAGAATATAATGCTTTGAGTGATTTTAACAGTAAAACATCAGGAAAAATTTTGGTATTATTAAAATGTTAATTTCGTGGTATTAGAAGAGTTTAAGTATAGGTTTAGATGCTACGTACTCCTGTAAGAGTAAGAAAGATTGAGTAAGAAAGTAGAAAAATGTAGCAAGGCTCTCTTTAGTTTTACACACAGAATTTTTTTCATGAGCAATTAAAATCTGATATGTTTTGGAGGAGAGATATGAAGACCAAACCCCAGTATCACATGTTTCTGCAGGGCAAGTCATTACCAGTTCACTGAAAATTGTTTCAACTAGCTTTTTGATGGAGGGAAGAAATAACAGTCTTTCATAGGAGTTCTTTGGTATTGATAAATCACTTTCAGGTTCTTGCCTCTAGCAAAAATGATACATCTCTGCCCTTTGAAATTATAACTACTATTCCACAACAATCTTCCTTGTGTCTGGTGCTTTTTTCAATCTATTTACATTATGTGGATGACATAATTTTCCATGTTCAAGCTGTGAGACCAATGTTACGCTCTTGATTTATTGTATTCTCTAGTTTATGCCTGCTGAAAGTGTTTTTTGGAGTTATGTTTAACAAAACTAAAAGAAACACACAAAGACAGACTGCACAAATTTTTGTTACCAAACAGAAATATTTCTGTTTCTGACTGAATGAACCTTTTATTTCCATAATCCATTTCTTTGGGGGACCTTGAAGGAAAAGCTGTTCATTTGGAATCTCAAAAGACCTTGGCGAGGGGAAAAAAAAGGTTATGGATTTCTGAGCGAAATTATGCAGTATTCTTTGACAACAACAGAGAAGAATTTGCTTTCCTGGCTAAGAGGGTTTTATTATTTCAGAGAAAAAGATCTGAAATTGGAAATAAAAAGGGAACGGAGTTAAAGATGTGCATGCTGTGAACACTTCTAATTGCCTTCCATTTGACAATTCGTTTATTTGAGAGCAGGCAGGTATTTGTATTTATTTTTTCAAATTAATTTTTCAGGGCACTGACGCCAAATGAGTTCTCTTTTTTTCTATTTTTATCATTCAAAAATAAGAGAAGAGGAAAAGTGTGGAAAGTTAATGGAAATGTATGCAATAGAAAATAAGAGTCCTATAGCATACATATTGGAAGCGTGGAGTTAGCAAATTCTTGGACACATGGCCTGGGATATTCTGTCATTTTGCCTTGGCTATTTTATCCGGGATATTTCAAAATGTCATGTGGATCAATCTTAACTATGGCTACAGGCACTTCACAGAGAACAATCATGTTATCTACCTCTAGGTCTGGATTTGGCTATGGTGATAAACAGTGAGATGACTGTCCCTAAGCAACCATGGTAGAGTGACACTAAATTAGGCACAGGAGGAGTTGGTATCACTGGATTGGTTTTAAAAGCTTGATTTGGGCTTGTGTCTCACACCTTGAATATGTTCTGTGCTGAATAGGGGGAGTCTGTTCCCTGCTCATCACTCTAGAGCTTTTTAGCAAAAGTAGATCACTACAGAGATTACTTATAAAATCCTGTCATGTATAAGAGAATGTATGAGTCAGGAAACATAATTGTTTAATGAGAGGCAAAAGTAAAAACTAAGAGGAAATAATGAACCAGATTTAAACCACCAGAAAAAACTTAATTTATAGATATCTGCACTTTGGAACCTGCTTTCTTGTAGATTCCAGTTTTTCCACCAGAATAAAATGAAGATATCAAAACTTACACATATTTTATTCAGCTAATACAAATTAAATATGCAAAAAAAAAAAAAAAAAGGTTTAGTCTTAACATAATTTTTGTAAAGTTTCATTTGCAGTTTACTGATGCTCGTTCTTGAATATTTTTAAGCCACAGAAGCAGTGTGATTTCATAGGAACTAAATATTCAGTAAAACTGAATAATTTATTTTAATTAAAAGTCCCTTACATGATCTTTCACAAAACTAAGAGTTAAAACTCTTCCCCCTGTTCAGGAAAATTAGAAAAGGGAAATCTCAAAAGGAAAAAATATTATTTTTGGTTTTTCTTGCACTTTGGTTTTTCAGCGGCACTCAGGAAAATTTTAAGGTGAGAAATACATAGGTTTTTGGGACAGGAGTATGCAAGGAAGCGAGAAAAGCTAAGAGATGAAGAGGGGGAAAGGTTGAGGCAAGAAACTGCTAATCTGTGGTTTAACAATTTTTAACACTCATGTTACCAGTTGTCATGTAAGGTTTTCAAGCAACTATAACAGTTCAAAACTGGTAGCTTCTTTCATACTAATTTCTACAAATATATCGTCGGGGGGTTTCTCCCGGCCCGGGCTGGATGGGGTCAGAGGCTCCGACCCAAGAAGCCGTAGCGAACCCAGAGAGGTGATCCCGTGAGGAACCGTCTCCCAGGGGGTCGTGGCTTCTCTCAGCCTTCGGCCGGGGCTGCCTGCAGAGGATGCCTGGCTCAGCAGCCATCAGCTCTTAGTGCAGTGATTTCAGCTCGGCTCTGCAAGGCAGAACCCCCCTTTGGCCAGGCCCGGATAGAGAGAGAGGAGGAGACTCTCTGGTGGTTCCGCAGAAGCAGCTTTATTTTTCCATCTTCCACGAAGGGGTGACCAGAGACGAAATCCTCCCCGACTCAGGGCAGAGGGGTCCCTTTTATGGGGGTACAGAGGTGGGCGTGCAAGGGTGAGAAACCAATGGGTACTAGGGTATTTTACATACAGTTTCCTAGCGGATCTTAGATCTATCTTTTCTAACTAAAAAGGCTCTTTGTTTCCCCAAGAGGGGCCTGGAGAGAGATAGTGCTGCTTCCTTATCTCTAGGCCTCCCTGCCAGGGCAGGGAGCTGTCAGACCCCTACATTTTGAGATGTTGCAGCTGTCTCTATCTAAACAAGGCTTCCTGACAAGACCGGGGCTTGTCAAACCCTACATATATCATGGTAAATTAAATTTCATGGTCTTCCAAAGTCAAATGAGGTAGCAGTACCGATTAATTTAAGTTTATTCTTGATTTTAATCTATATAATAAAAGAAATAATAAACTTCTGAATAACTCAATTCCACTTGGAAAGAATTTTTTTCAAATTTCTACCTTCACAATTGATTTGAATTTCTTCACCAGATATTATTTTTCAGTAATGATTTCTTTCATGGTTATCATTTTCTCTATTAGTGAGCTTTTCTTTTGGCATGAGAAAAGAACTTTCAGAATCACAGAATTACTTAGACCAGAAAAGTCCTTCAAGATCATAAAGTTCAGCATTCGACTGACCACTACCTTGTCAACCAGACCATTAAGTGTGGTGTCCATTCATTTCTTGAACACACCCAGGGATGGTGACTCCACTACTTCCCCGGGCAGTCCATTCCAATGCTTGGCAATTCTTTCATTGAAGAAGTTCTTCCTGATGTCCAACATTAGTTGAGGTCCGTTTGGAGGAGGAAACAGACATCACACCAATATGATGTGGAACTGATTCCGTCTTATTCAAAGCTACAGTCTGCCTCATATGTTAGCAAGTGTGTGTACAAAGCATTCTAAGCAAAAGTAAGCAAAAGTAAGCAAAAGATAAATCTTCACATGTTTATACTCATTATCTTCATTCTACAAGCATGACATTTTTATAGTTCTGTTTTTCTTCTTCTTGGTTCTTTACCAATTAACCTCTTGACCTGTGCTGCAGCTGTAAATGTTCTTATCAAACGTGCTGCAGCTGTAAGCATTCTTATCAAACGGATGGTTCTTTCTCATGCTACAGGTTACGAAAACCTTTTGTATACTGGCTGGAGCTTTACAGCTCCGGCAAGAGTCTCAACAAACATTTACCTCCATTGCCACAGCTTGAGGCCATTTCTTCTTGTCCTGTCAGTAGCTGCCTGGGAGAAGAGGCTGACACCCCCCACCCCCCCCCCGCCCCGCCCTGGCTACAACCTCCTTTTAGGCAGTTGTAGTGAGTGATAAGGTCACTCGTGAGCTTCCTTCTCTCTGGACTAAATAACTCCAGCTCCCTCAGTCTCAAATAACTCCACTCTCCAGACCTTTCATCACCTCCATTGCCCTTCTCTAGACATGGTCCAGCACATTACTGTCTTTCTTGCAATGATGGGCCCAGAACTGGACACAGGATTTGAGGGGCAACTTTGCCAGTGCTGAGCACAGGGAGACAAACGCTGCCCTGATGCTGCTGGCCACACTGTTCCAGATACAAGCAAGATGGACCTTGAGTGGGCTCACTCTCGCTTGTGCTCAGCCACTCCCAGGTCCTTTTCTGCTGGGCCACTTTCCAGCCACTCTGCCCCTCATTTGTAGCACTGCATGGAGTTTTTGTGACCTGGCAGGACCATGGGCAGGCAAGATAGTGGTGTCCTTTCCTTTGAAATTGTTTTGTTGTTTATCCAACAGTTTCCAATGTTATTTTATTTAATAAGAAAGGGTGAATTGTGGAGGTGCCTCTCCCCTGAAGTCCCGGGGGGAGGGACCCTGCAGGGTACGGATCTGTCCCTGTCCCTGCTCCCATGTCACGTGTGCCCCACACCTGTTCCGGATTGGGTGGTTTGGGTTCCCGGGGCCCGGGAGAAGAGCAGGGTCCCATGACTGGAGTTTGCCTGGGAACTCCAGCCATGCAGCTGGAGGAATAAATCATCTCTGAACATCTAAAGAAATATCACTTCATCTTTCCTTTCAAGTCCATCGCTGTCTTATACTTGTTATAAGGATTCCCCTCACTACAACAGGCAGGACCTGGCACTTGATCTTGTTTAACCTCATACACAGCCCCACTGATTCCACCTGTCCCAATCTCTCTGCAGGGCCTTCCTACCCCTCAGCAGATCAACACTTCCTCCCTACTTCATGCTATCCACAAATTTACCGACGGTGCACTCAATCCCCTTGTTCAGATAATCAATAAAGATATTGAGCTGGGCCTGCCCCAGTACTGAACCCTGGGGAACCTCACTAATGGCCAGCCATCAACTGGATATGGCATCATTCACCACCACATGCTATTGGACTGTTATACATCTCTGCCTCTGTCTTGGTGTCACACTGGTTTTGTCATGTTTATCTTTCCAGAAGACTAGAGTAAATCACAGTGATAGTTATTACTTAGTGGGTGAACTGCAACACTTACTTTAAAGATGTCATTAAGAGTCATTAAGAGAAATTTCAGTTGGGTTTTTTTTTGGGGGGGGGAAATGGAGGCTGCTCTTGCAAATATTACCAAATACTGTTTTGTCTGCTAAATGTTTATTTTTTCAAAAGAAATATTGCAAATATTTTGGAGTCAGGTGAACTCGTTATGATAGTTCTGTAACAGCAAAAGTGATATTGTTTTGGTTTTTATTTTTGAAGTTAGAAATTTGACACTTCATTATGCTACAGAAACAGATTTTCCCCGTTCCTATGAAATGGCATATAATTAACTCTTATTCTTCTATCACAATACTGTATAGCTGGCACATTGTTTTTAAAGGCGGTTATCGAATAACTAATATATTTATTTCCCTTTTGGAGAGCAAAGAACATTCTTTTTGAAAATAGTTTATTTGAGAGAGTTATGTAGAATTGGGAATGAATGAAAAGGTTTCAGTTCTGGGAAGAACAATTCCATAACATTTTATATTTTTCCCATCAATTACAGTACTGTGAAGCTATGTATTTACATATACAGACATTTCAAGGCAAAGATTAGTACAGATGCTGAGAGGTTCCTGAATCTTTTACTTTTAGATCAAGGATCTGACTTTTAGGTCAAAGACAGTGTCTAATATATTGTTGGTGTGTAGTCCTCCAAGATTATGGATATAATTTATTCATTATAACACAAGTAAAAATAGTGAATGTTTTTTCACAAAATACATCTTGAAAAGATACAATCACTGAGAAATTAAATGTTTGTAATGGAGTAATTTTCATAAGCAATGTATATTTCTATGAATCAGGATATTCATGTCTCTCCATGACACTCATTGAAATGGTCAAATATTGAAAGGTTTTGATCTGGGATAAGGTAAGAGAGAATAAAAATGTGTCAGAAATTTTGTAAAAATAACTGAAACTATAGATTTTTAATTTCTTTCTCATCTGATGATGTAATTAAAGTTAAATTATTGACTAATCCAGGTGTACTGTCATGTTTGCTTTGCCTCATTATGCAGCTTGTAGAACTTTTATGATAAATGGAAAATTTAATTCTTTAAAGAATTTCTATTTTTTCATTGTTACAGTAAAATCTGCATGCTTACAGATCTCAGAATACAGTGAGGAAAAAGAATAATTTTTGTTCATATGAGGCTTTAGCCTAAGGTTTATAACTCAATTTTACTATATTTTTTCCCCCTTCTTATTCATGATTCTTTGTGTGAACCTTCCTAGAAATTATGATCAAAATAATTCCTGAGTTTGAGTAAGATAACCCTTATTGTATCTATGAAAGTGTGAGTTGAAGCAGGAAAACTCATGTTGTCATAAAGTTTTAAATTTATATCAGAGTCCTAGAAACTAATCTGTAAAAAAACAAGGTGAAATCTCTTGGTTTTCTATATGTGTTAAACAGAGAGAGAAAAAAACAATGGGTGTTCTTGAATCCGCACTCTTTCACTTAAGCAAGAAACAAGACACAGATAGTATTGTTTATGTTCCATTCTTTTAAACACCTGTCCAACTTTCTCCATCTCTGATTTAAAAAAATTGTCTAAACAGAATGGAAGAATAAAAATGGAAATATGAAAGAATTGCAGAAATAGAATTTTACACTAAATATATCTGATGAAGATATTTATCATAATTTTGCATCTCATATGGTAATGAGGAATGAATTAATGTATCACAGAATGGGTGGCAAGTTTACCAGTTTGATGCACAAACACATACAAATTGCAGGGATTTGCTCCACAAAGGATCTCAGTGTTGAATAGTAAGTGGTTTGCTTCTGCTTCTTAGCTCTATTTTCTATTTCTTTTATGCAGAAATCTGAATGCCTGATGAGTTCTCACAGAACTGACTTGTGTGTGTGGAGATGATGGTCCCCAAGGCTTGTTATTGTATTTGATATTGTTCTTTAATTACTACTCATTTAAATACCAGCAGGTAATGTAATAAGTTGTAATTTCTTCTTTTCATAACAATAATTACAAGAAAAAAAATGTCTTTTTTTTTTTTTAATTTCTTCCTTTTTTCCTTCTTCCTCTTCCTCCTTCTTTTCGATTTCTTTTTGCTATAATCATAACCTTTTTGGAGGTCCATAACTACTACTTTCATTGCTACAGCAGTGTGTGGCAATCAGGAAAGAGTTCATGGCAGCTCATTGATCCTGAACCCTTAAAGATATAATTGCTGGACACATGTGTTTGTTGAGAACCAGTGAACAACTAATTTCTAGCTGAAATATTTATTTGCTTCTGACATTGCTTAACATAACTCTTTCCTTCCTCTGAGCCCTTCCATAGCTCTCAAATTGTGATGAAAATTTTAGTAACCATTGAGATATTCCTCTCTGGAATCTTAGCTTTAGAAACATTCACCTGGGAACTCCAAGTACAGAAGCATCCATACAGAAGCATAGAAACATTCTTCATTAATGCACGCAGGTCTGCATGGACTAAGGAAAGGGAACTATAATTTTGGCTTGCAGATTCAGATGGCTTGGAGAAAACTCTTTTTTCCTCCTGCAGCATAGAGGAAGAAGGAGTTAGGACTAATGGATATTACTCTTCAGACATCAAGCCGTATCTTGTAACAGAATGTCTTGACATTTTCAGAGCAGAGTTTCTGATGGGGAAGTACAGGCTGGCAGAAAAGTGTGCACACATCCCCAGATAGGGCACAAAGCACCTTTTAGGCTGTGAGTTTTGTGCTGTGATGAGGTGCTAATTGTTTCTCACTGAAGTACAGACTGATCTGACCCAACTATCCTCTTCCAGTGGACTCTAACTTAATCTGAAGAGATTCAAGAGCTCAGAAAGAAATGAAAGTGGAGAAATGCTTTTCATTAATTTCTGCTTGCTAGTAGCTTTCCCTTGTGATTTTGGTTTGGGAACTGTTGCTGAATACAAAACTAGAAAGCAAAAAGCAGAGAAGACATGGTTTTTTACCCCTAATTCTACACAGTCTTTCCCACTGTGGCACAGATCACATGTCAAGCAATGATCATGGTACTACATTGTTGTCTACAGGGCTCTTATTAACATGAGTCAAAAAACTTTTTAAATGCTTTGGTCGAGTATGAAGCTTTATAAAACAACGTAACATATTATTCATTACCCTTCTGCGTTTGGCCTTCTAAATGGATTTAAAAGCATCTGTTTTATATTGTGGATGACCTCTCCTGACACAGGCTAAGGGAGAGTTAATTTGTTTTTTTTTTTTAGATAAATGCTTCTTGTTTCAGTTTCTTGCACTGAGTTTTCCTCTGTAGCCTTGAGCAAAGTGCTTGGCATCCCTTTTTTCTAGCAATCCTCCAGCCACTATGTGTCTGAACCTGGTAGTTAAATCATGACAGAGAATGGTCAAGTTCAGATACTCTTAAACCACCTCAGATTCAGGGAAGGCAGAACTTATTGTACTTTGCCTTGAATTTTCAATTTTATTCCTTGTAAAATGAGTTCAAATTTTTGGACAAATTCAGTATTTCAAAGTTGCTGACCACTTTTCAGAGCAGTTGAAAAGAGAGTACCTACACAAAGTTTTCTGGGTTTTCAGTGGCTCCGTCAGCAACCTGCAAGTGCCACTGAGAGATGTTGAAAATCTGCTCACATCATTAAGGTACTTGAAAGAGATCTCTAATATCTTGAAATGCTAGAATTACAGACTATAAGAAAGATGCATCATTCCTCACAGAGCACTGTGTTACTCCCTTGGTGTTTTGGAATAATAATGTTTATAGCTGCTGCAGAACCCAGTAATGTGAAAGCAGTGGTACTGGCATTAATTGTGCTTAAACAAAGAATTTTAGCGTAAACCCCTGAGAGCTGTCCTCAGTAAATTACACTCAGGATCTATATAGTTCTTTAACTCTCCCTGGCTTCTGGCAGCCAACTTACTTGCCATCTGCTGTTTTCCATAGATGAAGGCTACTCTCAGTTTCTAGAAAGCTAAATAAGGCTTTTGGTAAAATTGCCTGCTGAATGCAGAAGAGGTCTCCTTAAGGGCTGCACAGGGGACTCACTAAAGCATAATCAAAGTTTGGTAAAGAATAGACAGAAATGCAAGAAGGTAGTAGTATCAGCCATCCTTAAATATGAATATTTGTATACAATAAAGAAAAATAACTGTCCAAGATTCATAAGCACAGTAACAACATCATTTGTTGATATGAAAATAATCTCACTCAATGTTCTGAGTTGCAACGAACTGAAAACCAAAATGACGTTGCTAAACCACCTGTACATATTTTTCGATGCAGTATCAAAGTATTATTACTTGTGACTCAGAGGTATCCACACCTTGGGGCTCAATCTTGACTCAGGTTCTTAGAATTGGATTTTGTAGTTCAAATATAAAGGACAACTAAGAAGATGAACTATTCCTGTGTTATAGCTTGCTTCATTTTTTCTCCTGTGTTATTATTTTCTGTTCTCCATCATATTTTCTTATAAAGACTTTATTTCTTATGCTTTCTTCCTTTCCCTTCAAGACATGCATTGAGTTTTCTCTCCTCTGTCACTTCTGACAACTTGCTTTATTTTTAAAACATTTCTGATATTTTTTCACATTGGTCCCACAGGCTGGCAACAAGATAAGGAAGATCCTTCTTTGGCGAAACACTGGAAATATCACCCTTTGTTTATCAATGAAGAACTGAGGAACTTTTAATAAATGTCAGACTGAATCCAATAGTAATGTCTGCAGTAAAACCAGCTTCCCAGGCAAAAAATACCTAGGTGTACAGACTTATCTGAAGGCTAATTTTATGTGGATTTGATGGAAGAAAATTCAATGTTAACCATCTAATAATGCACATCTGATAATCATTGACCTGCAGGCAGATGTTCTTCTTCCAAATTTTTGTAAAATATTATGAACCATTAACAGTACTTGTCACAAAAATTTATGGAATGGGTTTATATTGATTTAAAAATAATTGCTTAAATTGTTTCCAAATTTCCATCTTTGAAACAAACTCAGATATTTCCCAAGGTGTATTTAAGACAGGGTGACTATCTCAAAAAACTTTTGAAAACTTTTGAATTACTTTTTGACAAAATTTCATGGGGTTTAAATTTTTTTAACACAAGTGTAATCCCTGAAAATACTGATCATTTGGCAAAGTGAGATGTACATTTTCACCATACATTATCAAAGAACATTTTGACTTGGAAGGGACCCACAAGGATCCTTGAGACCAGCTCTTGAGTGAGCGGCTCATACGGGCTCAAAACCACAACCTTGGTGTTATATTCACCATGCTCTAACCCTCAATAATGGCAAATTAAAACTCAAGATAATTCAGAGAAATGTACTTATAAATGTTTTTTTCTCTATCTTCCTCTTCCTAGAGGCCATGTTACCTTGTTGGTATGCTTGAAGGAAATGAGAAGTTAAGCTTTATGTTAGAAGAAAATGTATAAGTCCACAGATGAGTATGCTAAAATTGTTGGAAATATTTCCTGTAGAAAACTCTTCTTCATGTCTGTTAATGAAAACAATATACTTTCGGTTATGCAAAATGACTATTTTTAGGAATTTTTTTGTCACTGAACAAGGTGAGGAGCTTCCACAGATGGATGAGGAAATAACTGAATTGCTCCTATGGTGGCACAGCTGCAGCAAAAATACTGGCTTGAAAAATTAGGTTCCCATCCTAAGCCATTGCAGCATGTGCATAACTTTGCTCAAACATATAATTCCATTCAGTGTTATAAAACATTTGCATCCTCTGGATTTCACTGGGTATCTGTTTTCATTTGCTGCATGAAGAAACATTGTCAGCTACTTCATATTTCCCCTAAAATCTGACAAGAAAATCAATTCTATTTGAAGGTCAATAGTAGAACTTGTACAAAATTCTGGGCTTTCAAAAATAAACAGAATACCCACAAAATTATTTATGCCATCTTAAGGTCTCATGGCGTTAACTGACCAGTAGGTTGCATAAAGGCACACAAAAATTATTTATGTCTCTTAAATTCCCCTGGTAATAGAATAAGAAGGAAAAATGGAAAATTGAGGCACTTCCCCTTGAGTATAAATGTCCACTAGGGCAGGAAGGAACATGGGCAACTTTGAAAATGCTTCTGGTTTGAGAGAAAGAACTTCACTTTCCTATGGATACATGCTTTAATTCTAAGGATTTCAGTTACCTCTGGTAACCAAACTTTTACTCACCTCCATAGCTATCATATACATCAGTGAAACTTTGGAGGAAAAGAAAAGTAACTATCAACCTTTTACAAATTTATAATTTTCTCCTCATTTTAATCTAAAACATAGAAAAAGCTTTCCTTCAAGAAATATTTGTGCAGTCTTATATTTCTGAAATTGTCTTCAAGGTACTCACAATTTAGAACTGAGTATAGCAAATCTGGGAACCTGTCCAGCATTTTGTTTTGTTTTAATCTAGAGCCACATTAGAATACACTAGGAAAAAAGTAAAGCTATGAATGTAGCTGAGTATTTAAATAGACCATTAGGAACTGAAACAATATTTCAAATTATCAGTTTTTAGCTGGTTTAGGATCTTGTGACTATTCGTGGAATTATTTGAATAATCTTTCTGCTTGCTGGTAACAATTTTTTCCATAATTTTCTTTTATGTGTTATTATTGGTTTTACTTCTTCAACATTTTTTTTCAGTTTCCAGACAGATATTAGTAAGAGGCTCTAACTTCTCAATTATCAGAAGGGAGGCCTCTCATAAACTATTTTAATCTGAAAGTAGATATTTTGGAGTACAGGCAACGATGGTCCTGAACTGTAGTCCAGTTTTGACCTCTACATCCTGCTCCACACTCTCTAAATGAAAGTCAAAGCACTGATAGAGCAATGTCAGGTCCTTGCATCTCAGGGGACCTTACTGGAACCTTTGATCTAAATAAGGATATGAATTAAATCTCTCTAAGTTTTCAGTGTTATATTACAGATATATGAGAATCAAGCTGTCTATCTAACTTTACCTGCACTTTGAAGTCTCATCTAGGATAAGATACTCTATATCTTCGTCATCCATTTTTTCCTATAAGACTTGCTCATTCAAAGTGTAGTATACAAATATTGATGATTTTTCTAGAAGTTTTGTAGTTGAATCCAAATCTCAGCTCTGTAATTCAGGCACATTCACAGAATGAATGCTTTTCAAAAATGTCCTCAACTATCATTTGGAGAAATTCAAATGTATTTTAGAGATAGCCAAAAACTCACACAAATGTCTCAATGATCAGAGATCAATATTAAGGTCAGCACTTTTTACTTGGATATTTAGACACTTATGGAGGGCTATTGATTTCAGCAGAGCTCTGCAAATGAACACCAAATGTGGATCTGGCATCGACTCTTTCCTTTAATCAGTATTTCTAACAGATGATCTGTTAACAGAATATTATTAAACATTAGTCTTTTCAAGCACTCATTACCTTTCTACCAGAAAGAGAACTTTTCATAGCACAATGAATAATATACCTGCTTTTAGCAGTAATTGCTTTGGTGCTGTGTGCATATACGAATGAGGTGTACCAGCCTGCCTGAATATAAATGGGGTGAGATGCATGGGGCACCTGTTATATTGTGGAGTTGTAATTAATAACAAGAAACCTATTGCTGAACATTAGGTTGGTCAGGGTGAATATTAAACTAGATCCATGACTGATAGCAGGCGTCTACTGAAATGAAGCCCAAGCAAGACTGCCTTTAAAAATATATCTGAAATAGAAATAATATTCATTGTTTGATTAGCCCATTTTTTTTACAGTTTATAAATGACTTTAAAGTTATTTGCACATTTTAGGTAAACTAAAAACTATATGCACCTTAACAGCAAATGAAGCTTGCAAAACATCACCCTGGGTGTGACTGAATGTGAGTCACTGGCTGATGGATTGTGCCCTCGGGTGTTTTTCTTTCTTTCCCGAGGGGTATCCAACAAGATACTAATAACTACTTCAGGCACGTTGCAGAACAAGATGAATGAATTGCCAGATTTAGTTTGGAAAATCCTGTATAGAAATCAGTCCCTCTTCCTTTTCAACACCACCTGAAGCTTCAAGTTTCAGAGCATGGATCATTCTGACTTTAGTGACTAGGAAGAATGTGCTGCTGACCTATTCCAGATTGCTTCTTCTGAAATAGCCAGTGTTCATTTTCATGTCCAGTTCCTGTACCAAAATGAACATCAATACTTTTGGTCTAAAAAATACACATATGGGATATACATACCGAGTCCAGACTTTTGATTTGTTGACAACCTGTCCATATGATTTCCTTCATAACTTTATTAATTTGATTAAGTAAACTCTTGTAGTTAAACCTTGAAATCTCTTGACATTTAAGTAGGATAAATATATGCACCAGTTAGAGGAAGACCATGACGAGAAGTCAGCTGGAGCTATATTTTTTATAACCTTGAGAAAGCTAATTGTTTGATAGCTGTTAGCAATTAAATACTACCAGAAAATTCTACAGTTACCTTCTGTTTCACACCGTATTTATTTTCACAAATTTCTAACTAAACAGCACTCAAGCACAGCACAATTTCTTGTTGTGAGACATTCATTCCTTGACTAGAGATTTCCCTTTACCCCTCAACCTGATGAGGCTGAAGAAGAATAAAAATGATGTCTTACATTGTTTTGCATGTATTATGTCAACAAAGTTAAATATTTGATTTCCCATACTGCATGCTTCAATTACTGGTCTATTTTCTGGATTTTTCACAAGTAAATTGAAAGTGAATGCCTGGATTTCTTCCAGTAATGGTTATGCTGTGGGTAAAGTTAGGTGAGTCAGTTTTAGACGGTGTAGTAGTTTGGTGCTTCATCTGAGTATCTCAACATTTTCTCTCTACTCCCAGATTTATCCTCTACCACTTGAACACATAACTCACTAGATAAAAAACCTGTACAAACTAATGTTTTTAAGTTCCAATGAGTTGTTAAGGCTTCATGAGCCTGCAGGTGGATGTAATGAATGGTGACGCCTGAACAAATAAAAAATAAATAAATAACAAATAAAAATAAAAAAATAAAAAAAACAGGATTGAGACTGCTGGCTAAGAGGTTGAGAAAGTTTAAAAAGTATGGACATCTACTCCTGAGTTATTAGATATGCTGAGCAGCTTCCCATAACTTCACTCTGAGAGGAGACATGCTCAATTGCCTGTTGTGCTATGTGAAATGAAAAAAAATGTTCCTGCAGGTTTGGGTAAGACACCCTTTGACTATACACGTAATGGAATTAAAAACAAATAGCAGTTTCAAAATTGTGAATATTTCTCTGTGTAACAAAGAAATATTGTAGTAGTTGCTAGCTTACCTTGCAAATCATATAGTATCAGGGAAGTATTTTTCCTCTGCTACATAGAAAAAAGAATGTATGTTTCTGTTACACATAAGAAAGAATAAATGCTTTAAAAAATCCAGCCTTCACATGATTTATCTATTTTTTACTGCAATTTTGGAAATTTGCATAAAATGCATACTTTTTAAAAACAAATTTAAATCTATTTCCCCACTAATTTCCTCTCACCTGTTTTTCTTTACTATTAAGAGACTAATTCAAGGTTGAATTTAGTTTCCTTACAGTATTTTTCCTTTGAAAAAACTTGTACTTGTTTAACTGAAATTCTAAATTTGGAGCCCATGCAATTATGCAGCTTTGTAGACAACAAATGGAGCAAGCACTTTGCTCAGTTAGGATCTCTCCTGCTCATATGTGCCTTTCTTTACATTGTCTGTAGCCAGATCCCAGATTTCTCTTGGGTACATCACTGATATGCTTAACATTAGATGAGATACAGGTAGACCTTTTGTATTCAACCTGTGCTTTGATTAACAGTTACAGCTATTAAGATTATATATTTGAGATATATTTGCCACTTTTCCCTTAATTATATCCTCTGGCAATCATTTAAAACCATGAGCTAAAGCTGTGTTCATACATAACACATATGTATGGATAAATTGACTTGAAAACTCCTACAGTGTTATTTCTATAATCCTGCTGTTTCAAAATATAGAAGAGCTATTAAACCCTGATGTGGACTGAAATGTACATCTCATATTGAAAAGGAATTTATTTTATTTTATACTACAAGTAAAATGCACATTTTGAAAATAAAAGACAGAAAAGTAATCCACAGTCCAGCAGCTTCCTGGGCATACAAAATAACAGCTGAGAAGAGCAAAAATATTTAAATCTTCCAGTATGTTGACAGAGGCTGAATGTAACCTTGGCAAAAAACAAGAGACAAAAGAATATACCCAGTATTTAACCAGGATCACAGACGTTATCTGAGATTTCACTAGATTCTTCCATAATTTGTGTATCTTCTTCTTGGTCCTTATAGTCAGGCCTAAGGGCATGTGCCTATGATCACTAAACAGTACAAAGGAGAAGTTAAAGGCCTAGGGAAAAAAAAAAAAAGTACTGGAAATAGAGATATGTATTAAAGGCCAAATTCTTTTCCAGATTTAGGGGCCTCTCAGTGTTCGTGCCCACAAACACTCTTCGGAACTAATTTAATGAACCATTTCAAAACATGTTGGTAAATAAAATGAATATTGAATAACGCACTTCTGGCAGATGATGTTCCTTTCCTCTCCATTTTATGCAGGAACACAGTATGAATCCTCTGCCCAGCCTGGAGGACTTTTAGAGCATTTCTTCCAGCAATGAACTCTTGTTCATTGTTCTAGTTAAATATTCATTGATCCTGGAAAACAAGAGTCTGCTGCGCTCTGGGTCAAGGCACTGCCTTAGGAAGAGAACAGCTCCTAGAGACAAGGATTTCATAAATCATTGGTCTATCATTAATAGGTGTATGTCTCAGTTCTTGGGCTAGTCCACTGGACTTGTGTTTGCTTGTTCTCCTCATCTTAATATTTAAATCTTCCATAAAATATTGTGACACTATCACACTGATCCCCTTGATTTATTTTTTCTCCTGATTTTTTTTTTTTCTTAAGTAGCCCACAGACTGCTGGCTAGGCCATTCCTCTGGACTGTCAGTCTCTTGGATCTTCTAGGTATTTGCTTCCTGCCATCAAACAATTTATAATTAGCTTAGAGTTACTAAATCAGCTACCAGAAAATTATATTTTATGTCATCTTTAGGCTGAGAAAAATCAAAGTCTTTGTTTTTCTTCTGAAAACATCCCAATCACAAACCTACAGGATAAATTAGTAC
Source organism: Lanius collurio (assembly GCA_020086605.1). NCBI lineage: Eukaryota > Metazoa > Chordata > Aves > Passeriformes > Laniidae > Lanius > Lanius collurio. The sequence continues at coordinate 1,442,304 of JACBWW010000011.1, read as the reverse complement.
AGGAATATTTATCTCTTCTGCTAATGAACTTTGCCACTATGCTGAAGGAAGCAACACACTGCATCACTGAAAAAGCAGAGGATAAGAAAAAGGTATTTTATTTCAGTTTTGGGCACAAAATCAGGGGTGGTTAGGAACTCAGCTGTTATTTAATTTTCATTATGAGGCTCTTAATTTTATTTTTTTTTAGGAAGGCAAACCACAGAAAAGAAAAAGAAAGGTGAAAGGTAAGGACAAATCTAGAGAAGAAAAAAGAGCAGAAGCTAGTTAAGAAGAAATTATCATAATTGCTTTCAACAAAATCTAATTAAGAGTGCAAGTAAAGATGCTGTTCATGGATTTATGTGCTGATAATGCAATAACAATCTACTTGTGATATGTAGCCTTGTTACCTAACAAAATCTGAATGAAGTTCACAGAACCTGTTTAAGCCAGAGCAATATTAGCTGAGTCCACTATCTAATCAATTGCTTCATAATAAATGGGCCCCCTGTTTACAGCAATATTTTAATTCAAATTTATCTTCACAATTTAAAAAACTGTTTAATTGCTTTAATGATATTAGCTGTCTCAGCCTTTATTACAATACTGGACATAATTACCCACTTTAAAGGTAATTTATAGACCTCATTAACACTCTTCCCTCTCTGCCGTGATTAAAAATCTCCTAAGAATTGAAATCTCTCTGAACAGTAAGAGAATTATTGTGATTTATTGTTTGCCATTGCTGAAGTGAGCACAAAGCTGATTTATTATAGATGATCCCTGCTAAAGTGACAAGAATTGGACTGGAGAAGAGAAAGTCAGGAGCTCTTGGTGAAGCAGTTTACTTCTCTCTGTCAGAGTTGCAGTTTAATGCGGGTCCTGTCATTTGCTTCCAGACGAGCGTAAAGAAATCTCTGGCAAATAAAGCAACAGCAATAACTAGCTTGAAAAAATCTCACCTTTTTTAAATAGAGAGCAATTATATTTCTTTATTGCAAATTAAACCTCTGACATAGCTTTAAGCACTCAACAAAGTGATGTTAACATAGCTTTTACATACAAAATATTTAAACCACAAGAGATGTTGCACTTACTGGTTGGATAAAAAAAACATGTAGCTTACTTATAATTTATATTTTTATGAATTGCATTTATCTATAATGTAAATATACACTATAGGCAAGCTGACTAAACAGGTCAAAAGCATAGCCCCATAAAATCTAGTGTCATCTTTACCTTATCCTCTCAGCCACTATGAAATATTGAACATTTAACAGAATGGTGAAATCCCAATCACATACAAAAATAATGCTGAGGAACTTACTATTAATCTTACATTAGCACACCTGAGGAACTCCTGTCCTGACTGTTCAGTACATATAGTTTGCAAAGTAGAGAGAGTACGGTCAGAGGTTTTCTCCACGGATGGATGGAGGTAGCACACACACTGCTTGAGGGCAATAGAAAGATTCCTTCCAAATAAATGCAGAGCATCCAGAACAAAAGAAATGCAGCTACTGTTTGGAATCGTGTCCCTTCCTAGGCCTGAATGCTGGTGTTATACACAACATATACACATTGCATACCCTGAAAGAGCTGGGCTGTTCTGCTTCCACAGTTGTGCAAAATGCATGACTTCAGGGGAGGCTTAAAGTCCTTCAGGAAATACAAGCAAGTATTAAATAGGAGACCTTGTCCCCTGTGGAGTATATGCTGCTTTCCATATTTCACAGAATTTAGCTCTACGTAATGTTGAACTCAAAGACTAATTACTCATGAATAACATCAATTGAATCTTTGGCTGTTCAGACAAATAAATGCTATTCAGCTATTTTTTTAATATGATATTCAATTGATCTTTTTTATGAAAAATAAATGTTTGATATAGTTCTCTGGAGCTATTTATGACACTGAACTAATTGCTTAAAAATTGGTTTTGAGCACATGGTTGTCTGGTTTTCCTCACTCTTACTATGAATATGGACATATTTACTCTGCAAAGCAATAAACTTTGCAAATGATTTATCCAGTGGAAATCAGAATTCCAAAAAGGGATTGCTGATAAAATACTAATGTGTTGGTTTTGATTAAACTGTCAACCAATTTATATTGAGTTACTATTTTTATGGAACTGATAATTTAATATAAATACTGATAGGACACACAATTATATATCTGTGGGTAACATATGTATTTCTAAATAAAATAAGCTTACAATTAAGAGAAAGAGCAGTTCTGGTTCCATTCCATTAAAACTGTACCAACCCACTTATACTAATTTTGTATTATTTTATTACCTCTATAGCAAGTTTAAATCTGCTTTAAATGATACTAGAAGGAGTCATTCCTTTTGATTTGTACTTAATAGAAACTAAATTTATGTAATAATCTTTCACAAAAAAACTGAAGAAATGTAGGAAGAACAAGCATCAAAATCAACACTGAGTTGTCAAATTTACAGATAATGCAATATTTATGAAACCTTGTCATATGTATCATGGACAGTAGGGGGGAAAGTAAATCTACACATTCAGTTAAATAAAAGGAAAACAGAAATTTCTTCACACAACCTACATAATAATGTAAATGAAGTTCTAGAACATTATTTTTTTAATTACCTTACTGCTTGCAGTTTTAATAGTACAGTCTATATGTGCTGGTACATAAGACATGGTTTTAATATTGGTAACATCAGTTTACAGACAATCTTAGTTTTTTATGATTTTTTTTGAAGAAAATATGTATATTATACAGTGCAAAATTTAGTTTTCTTCTCCATACTTTTAAGACTAGAAATAAAGCATGCAGGTGGGATCAGATCAGATCAGTGAAGCATTTGGGACAGAGAGTTTTAAATGTAGCAGATGCTACCAGCTGAAAAGAATTTTATGCAAAAATCAGTTATTTGGATGTGAAGTACTGACTTTTGTTAGGATACAAAATATTATTATTTATTAATTCTCCTTATTTTCCCATATTTGGAAGTTACTGAGTATAGTTTTTTGCTTGAAATATTTTTTGTAGGCAATAGAATATAGACACAAAGTCAGAGGTCTAGGTTTATCCATGCAAGGTTGTAATTTATTAATGATGCCAGGCAAGTGGACAGAATACTTCAATAAATAGATTACAGTTGTAAGAGGATTTGTGTGAGTCAGTAGAGGGTCAGCAGCAGAGGCCAAGCTCTCTTCAGGAGTATGGAAAAAGAATATCCCAAGTGACAAGGGTAAACAGAGCAGATTTTATAAACTTTTTGCTTTTTAAAATCTTTTTATCTTGCTTTATAATCTTCTTCTGGTGGGATGGAATGTGGGAAAATAATTAGAAGACAGGCATAGGCCTTCTTAAAATGACCTCTCATACATAATGGAACTAATTTTATAAATTTCATATCTGACCTGGCTAGTGGTATGAATAACGTAAGTGAACTGTGCAATCTAACTGCATCTGTATATAAACCAACTCCAGATGAGGTATTCAATACAATCTTATTTCTAACCGCAGACATTTTTTGCTCAGGCACGATTTGTGTTTATTCCACATGAAGGTTTATCAATTTACTGGGGTAACCTCTGTTACAGTTTATCACAACCCATTTATAGGGTTTGTGATGTTCACGTCAGGCTGAACAAAGACACTGGACATGTGTCAGGGAGCTCTTTATGTTTCATTATACAGTATTCTGTAACTCCAGGAACCAGCTCACTGCTTGGACTCAAAAGGTGCTGATTAATAAGACCTTAAATTCTCACAAAACTCCTCCACAAAAGGTGTTGGCTAAGAAGCCCTTAATTTTGTTCAGTACATTTCAATAAGTTTTCAGCTCCCAAAACAAACTCCTCAAAGGTGCTGGCTCACAAGCCATCACACACAACCAAAACTGCTGACTGAGCATGAGTCTCAAGGCAGAGCAGGACCCTGGCTCAGCACAGTGCTGCTCCACCTCCACAGGATCCTCTTCCAGTCACCTTTCCTGCAACAATACTCAGGATGTTTGAGACAAAACATGCTAAGGTCTGGTCTTCTACACAGTTAGACACATATTTTCTATTTCATCAATGTGAAACTCTTAATACCATGAAAGATGCTTAATTTACATGTTATTGAAGGCATAGTGTTTGCTGAATGGATAAAAGCTTCCTTTTTGATATAATTTATCTTTTTCTATAAATATAAATCTATTGCTATATCTATATACCATATTTGTGATATTAGAGATAAAAGTTTAATATGCATGGTGTATTTTATAATGAAATAAACGTGCTTAAAGTTAAAAGAGCGAAAGATTTGGGAATTATTTCAACCAAGGTGGTTTGGGACACCAATAAGGAGAGAAAACTGTAATAACCATTCTGATCATCAAAATCTGATATTTCCAAAAGACAGCAATTCAAGTACTCAATACACTGATTACACCCTTTCTCCCAGTACAAATCTAAATAATTCTTTGCCTTGCAAAAATACATGGGCAATGCATAAGCCTGGTGTTTCCACTTTATTCTGCCCTGGAGAGTTTGTTATCTTAAGAGGATAAATATCAGGAATAGAAAACACTGAAATTCTCATGTGGCAATATGGAATTGAAATACTATTTCCTTGATCTAGCTAAGGTCAGAAATGTCAGTGCAGAAATCAGAAACCTAAATGTGCTTTCCTAAACTCTCTTTCAGATGTTCTAAGCACAGAAAATACCGTTATTCTTTATTCGCTGTCCAGACTGACAATTTCAAGTTTAGGATTCTTCTCTTTAGGCACTGAATCCGAGTTCCTTTCTGAAACCCCTATTAGTAACTGGTGCAGCTGAAAAAAATGCAGTTTCTCCTGAAATTAATAGAAATAACAACATTCAGTACAATCAAAAACTCATGAAGCATAAGATTCTAAATCCAATTTCAAATGACCTTCATAAGTCTAACAAAGATGTCTGCTACATGATAAAGACCTATCTGGTTTTGGTCATCAATGCAATGCCCAGATGTGATTTACTGGAAAGACAGATCCTTTAGGAAAGAAGATAAAAGACAGATAATCAAAGTTTTTTGTAATATTTATACAAATATTACTTTTGCTGGGAAAAACATATTTTCTCTAGCTTTGGATGACTCTGAGAAAATCAAGCTATCCCAATATAATTGAGGTCTGTCTGAACTTCTCTCTTGATGCTAATTCTGAAAATGGGCTCATAGTCCCTGTTTTATCTAAGACATTCCACACTGTCATCAGCTGAAATTCATCACATCAGCCTCTGATCATAAAGCAGCTTTCCATTAATAGTCCTTGTAAACTTTTGAATAAGAATGAACACATACAACCTGCATACTTCAAAATATAGAAAAATATAGATAGATAGATAGATAGATAGATAGATAGATAGATAGATAGATAGATAGATAGACAGATAGGATAGATAGATGTGTATAGTGATCTAATTAGGGAAATGAAAAATCAAGTATTATTCTAGTCATTTTCAAAAGTATGTAGTCTTAAAACTTCCTGTTTCAGATTTCAGAGTGGGTGTTTTTTGTTTGCAGCATGATGAGCACATTTTAACAGCTGTATGTTCTGCCAGAAGCAGTGCAGCTGACGTAAGTAGTAGTCTGCATGAGAAGAACAGGTTTAGAAACAGTCACCATTGTTTTCTATCTATGCTTATCGCTTTTAAGGCTTTTGTACAAGCACTTTGCTCGAAGCCTATGTTTTGACATGCACTGACAAGCTTGGGGATATTTTTTTTTTCCAGCCACAACAGAAAAAAGAATTTGAAGTGCCTATTTTGGTCAAAACTGGAATTTCAGTTTAAATAGACATGTCTGAAGTAGGAGAAAAAATATCTGATGCAGAGAAAGTGTTAGAAATGTGAAAAGAAATTATTCTGGGTATCGTGAGTCTTTTTCTCCTTTTTTATATTTTAAGTATACTCTAAGAACTGTCTTCTCATTTCTTCATTAGAGAAACAGGCAGAGATCAAAAAGTTAAAAGCTCACAACATAAATGCACACATAGAAAAAGCAACCAAGCTAGTCACAGCACCTCTTGGAACTGGGAAAACTAAAGAATAGATGAAGATATGGTTTGAGACCTATTTTACATAGCAGTTTTAATTTCTCTGTTTCTCTGTTTATTTGTTTTCACTTATTTAGGCCAATAAAACACTGTAATATATACAGATAACATGCAACCTTGTGAGGCCCTGTTTACATTACAGTTATTTGTGTAAAAAACCCTTCTAAAATACCAGCCAGATTATTTTAATGATAGTGATGTTGATTTGCTGAAAATAGAAAATAAAATACTTCGGGAAACATTAAAAAGGAATAAATTCCAGAAGTGGGATTCCAAATCTTGCTTCTCCAAGCTATAAGTAGCAAAAATGCTTTGAGGAAAGACGTCTTCTTTGAAATTATTTAATAAGCTGATCATTTGTTATAAACTGAAGTGATTCGAGACAATTTTTAAAGTATTTTTTCTTTACATTTTTTTTCATATTTAAGAACTGATTTATAGAAATAAAAAGGAAAAAAAAAAACCTAACAAAAAACTCAAACCAAAATTAAAAAAAAATCTCTGAGAAGATACCAGAGCACGATTTAACGAAAATGGATGAAAAAAACTTAAACCTACCAATAACATTCAAGTATACAAGCTGAATATATTTTAACCCAAAGTCAATGGAGGTTGTGGATATACGACAATGGCACCCTGGATTTCAAGGGAATATTGCTAACCCAAGTTCAGACCTTTGTTGTGGCTTCCTCTGCCACGTAGGTGGAAAGCTTTCTCTGTTTCAAGTCACAGTGGCCAGGGACTACCATTCTCAGTTTCCTAAGATTCTGTAAGCTTCAGAAACATGTCCAGGCTCTTCGGAATTAAATTTACATTCTTGCAGTCTACAGACTTTTATTTGCTTGCAGACTTATATGTGGATATATAAGACTTATACAGTCTTATATGCATAAGCTATTGTATTTTTTTGTGGGTGGATAATAAATTGCAGTGCCATCAGTATTACTGAATAGTCAACTTAGTTCCATTCCTGCTCTGCCTTCCTTTTCAGCTATTCTTAAGAGTGTGTCTTATTCCATGTTATGCTTTATAGCTGTCATGAACTTATTCTGACTTTTTTATATTATTAAGGGAATTAATTGGAACATCTACAGTTCTCTAATGAGGCACATCCACTTCTGAGTGGAAAGCACAATAAATTTTCATTATAGAAAAGTGTCCTGAGTGTACACAAGCAAAAATAAACTGAAACACAGTTCTACAACAGGAATTTGCAGTCTGTATTTTTTTCAATGAGGTTTGAATCAGATGCAATGATAAAATCTGCCATATAATTGCAAGTGGAGTTAGGACTTCAACAATTATCTCACTGCTGTCATTGTGAGTTGTGAGCATTGACTGATATCATAATGTACCTATGTGAAGGAGTAAAAAAGAAGGAAAGTTAAGGTGGGAAGAAATTTAATATAGGAAGAATTAGAAATAATAGCAAAACTCCATTGAGGTTTCCTGCTGCTACCTTTGAGTCTTGAAAGAAGAGGGAAGAGGAATACAAATTATTTTGTGACATGATTAGATTCATAATATAGGAAATATCTAAGCTCTTACTTGCCATTTATATGCTGAAAGATGGAAACATATGCCAATACAAGCAGTGAAGGCATGGGTATGAAACTTCTTCAAATGGCTCAGGAATAGATGCAGCCTAGCTAGTTTCTTTGTGGTAAAAAATTAAATAACTATTGGGAACTAATCTGTTAGATGTCTATTTAGGCCAAAAAAAATCTTCTTTGGTACAACCACGGTGTCATCCTCTGTGACAAGATACAGGTGGGAAGTGTTGGGAACATCAAGTGCTTGGTATGAGAAGGCAGAAAAAGTCAGTTGCAATTGGAGATGGGAAAAGAGATTGAAGAAGTCTCTGTCCGGGCATTAGCTTGTCCGATATTCTTGACCACTCTACCATTTCTGTGAGGATATCTGATATGTTCGACCCTACATTGTCATTGTCCTCAGGTGAAGAATATATCTTTTCAGCTGCAATTTCTGATCTCTGTCCTCAGATCCTTCTTTATATTCCCAGTGCAGCTCCCAGAGTAGTGATGGAACTCCTGCACCAATCCGGAGTCAAATCCAGCTCTGCTTGATTGAGTTTGTGTTCCTCCTATAGCTGATCAGGTACCATATTGATGAGAAAATTTTGCATGTAACTTTTCTTTAAAATTTTTACTTTTTTGTTCTCCTACCATGTTTTTTTTTAGTATTACTGTAAAGTTACACCCTGATCTTAACAGTCATGACTGTGAAATTACTGATTTTTTTCTTTACGTTGACAGAGTATAAATAATTAAATTACTGTCATCACTAAAATCATTATGCATGAAAGAACTGAAAAGTGAAAATCCTATGCTCAGAATTCAGAATATTTCTGGCCACAAAATTTTATTTTTTGCTAGCATTGAATATTGTAACATATAAACTTTGATATAAAAAGAAAATGCCTTGATGGCAAATATGAAAACATGATTCCAAGTGGGAATAAATAAGCTTGTCCAAATTGATTTTATTAAATTGTGGTTGAAAACATGAAGACAAACTGCCAGTGGCACTTCTCATTGCACTAATGACTAGCAAAAACATACATCAATGAAAATTATTTCAGCTGCTTCCCATTTTTCCCCAGCATCAGTATCTGCATCATTTTCTAATTCAGACATCAGTAACTCCACCTTTCCTCTGCCATTTCTGTGACCAAAAAAAGCCTAACAATGACTATTGGCCTTGTGTCATCGTAGGTTTATATCAAGTAGAGACATAATCTGGCATCATATGAATGTGTATAAATTTCATTGAAATTAGTTGTCTCTTCTTTCATAGAACCACTGAATGCTTTGGGCAGTATGACAAAGGCACAAAAATGGTCAAGAACCTCATCTTTCTCCACATCCTGGGCAACCATTCCTTCCAAAGAGGATCCACAGGTTTTCCTTAGTCTTCCTTTTATCACTGATGTACCTATAGAAGTCTTTCTTGTTGCTCTTGACTTCCCTGAGTAGATTTAATTCTATCAGGATTTTAACTTTCCTAACCTTATCCCTGTCTGCTTGGAAAATTTCTCTGTATTCAACCCAGCCTAACTCTGTTCGGTTCACCCTCTGTAGGCTTCCCTAATCTGGGTTTTTCCAAAAACTCTTAGTCTATCCATGCAGGCCTGCTGGCACTTTTGCTCAGCTTCTCCTTTGTTGGGATGAATGGGTCCTGAGCTTGGAGGTGGTCCTTGAATGTTAATCTGCCTTCTTTGGCCCCTCTACCTCACAAGGTTTTAAGCGGATTCCCGAAGATGTTAAAAGTCTGCTCTCCCGAAGTCTAGGGCAGAAAGCTTGTTATGCATCCTTCTGGCTGCCCTGAGGACCTTGAACTCTGCCATTTCATGGACACTGTAGCCCGGGCTACCCTTGAGCTTCTCATTCCTCACAGCCTCTTTTTGCTCGTAGGAAAAGGTTCCAGCATAGCAGCTCTTCTCATTGGCTCCTCTATCACCTGGAGAAGGAAGTTAACGTTAACACATTTCAGGAACCTTCTGGAGTGCTTGTGCCCCACTGTGTTGTCCCCCCAGCAAATGTCAGGGTGGTTGAATTCCCCCTTGAGGACCAGGGCTTGTGAATATGAGGCCATTCTTATCCATATACAGAGGGCCTCATCTGCTTAGTCTTCCTGATTAGGTAACACATAAAAGATCCTCAATATTGACACCTGTCCCTGTCCTCCACTTAATCCTGACACATCCATTTAATCCTGAACTCTCAATCAGCTCCTCATCCATCCTCAGGTAGAGCTCCAAGGTCTCCATCTGTGCACTGATACAGAGGGCAAAGTTGCTTCCTTATCTTCCCTGCCTGTCCTTCCTAAAAAGCTTGTGGGCATCCATTTTAGTCATAGGAACCATCCCACAGTGTTTCCATAATGTCAGTAAGATGACAGCCCTGCAGGCATGCATGTGTCTCTAAGTCCTCTTGTTTACTCCACAGGCTGAGTGTGTTTCCATAGCAACATTGGGTTTGGGCCCCTGATAAATCTGTTTTACTCTCTGGAGTGAAAGGAATTCTTCTGTGCTGCTCTTCACACGTTCTCCTGATGACCTGCAATCCCTCTTCAGGCTCTGGACATCTCTTGATGTCTCTGGTATCAAAGTTGTAGGAGTGGGATGAATTGAGGTTCCCTTTCCCCAGTAGCTTTTGTTTAAACTTCTTTGATACAGTGGAGGGTGGATCAAGTCCAAGGAATGTATACTTAGAGACTGGGATATATACTCTGCACAGTACTAGTGTGAAAGTGTCCTTTATTCTGAGCTTTTTTTCTACACAGTTTTTTGTCTTGGATTAAAAAAGCATTTTTAAAGTATATTGACTTTTCTACCTCTCTTTTCATACCTTATATAAATATTTAATATTCATTGGGTGTTAAAGATGAACACCTCACATTATGCAGAGGTAGAATCCAAATACTTTGAGAAAGGCCAGATAATTTTTATTACTGCAGAAAAAATTCTATAGTATGTTCATCTGTAAATTTCACATATAATATTCTTAACATCATTTCTGTTGCTGTGAGAAATCACTTTAAAAGGATTATTAATTTTACTGTCTCTGTCAATTTTGTTATTGTTCCAGTACGGTCAAATAGTAGAAATCTGTTACAACCTCTACACAAGCAAGAATGTTTCCTTTGCTGTCAAGGAAACCTTGGAGCTGGGTACATTAGCAAGTCAAACCACACTATAAGAAGTCTGCCTTTATGTACATTTTATTATTCCTAAAGCCTTTAGGAATAATACTGTGCAAATACATGGTGCATACCTTCTGAAAGAGCAGAAGAGAATATATAGCAGAACAATAACATAATTTATGTGATATTTTCACCAAATAATTATTCACACAATTTTTAAAAAGCAAAGTGAATAACTGCATAATTATTTGTAATTTGGTACATTTTTAATATATTGTTCTATAATAAGTTACTGCTTGTTTAATAATGTCATGATTTGCCATGTTATTTAGTAGTTAGTCATCTTAATTACAGTAAAATTCAAGCAATTTTCTCAAGATACAAAGCTACTAGCAGAAAAAGAGCAGACCCCAGAAATGGTAAATAATCATTAGAATGCTCACTTATGAAGAAATAATACAGGTATGATCATCAGGAGAAGTATGAGTAGTTTAGTTTAATGGATAACATTAAGATATTGTGTGTTTAACACCTAAAAGCTAGGAACCTATTCCTCATTTCATATAAGGTGTCTGGTTTTTCTCTGCAGGACCTTTGAAAACATAATTATCTGATGTCACATTTTTTTGCCTGAGTGAGAAGACTTAGTGGGACATAAGTCTGTGTGTTCGTCATGAATGTTAGAAGAGCTGGAAATCTGCCTTCATGGATGAAAGCAGCCTGTGGGTCAGGTTCCCCTGGTGCATCTCAGCTCATCATACTCTCATGTTTACATAGATCTGACAACAGAAGGTGATTCTTGTTGAGCAGAGGTGGGTCACTAGTGCCGGTACACACATGACACTCTCCATCTTCTGAAGTGCACACACATATTTGTGGATCCCACAATAATTGGCATGATCCATCTGCTTGCCTGGCTCTCCTGCCTAGCTCCCAGCCCTTCCCACAGGTCCCCAGTTGCCAGCTGGTCCAGCTTAACACAAGTGTGCACACACACAGACAGACACAGATACAGACACACACACAAACACACACAAAGATATTCATCCCTCTTGCACTGCACATTTACAAGTCTCCTAGATGTACTGGCACAAACCCTCTACCCTCCTGATACTCTGTTGATTCTCTGTCCTGGACCTGATACCCAGCTATTTGCTGGCTGGTCCAGCTTCAAGTTAGCCAGCATGTACAGATGCACAGCCCCAGATTTCAGAAGATAAAGTCACCATTCAACAGCTGGCACACGGGCACACCTGTGCCCATGCTCCAGCCATTGCTGCTAAGACTCTCACCCACCTGACTCCTGATAGTCCCCCCATTTGCTGGATATTGGTCCAGGAACACCTGTATCCCTGCTCTGACTCCAGTAGCTGGCACTGATTTTCACTCACACACAAAGAGGTCTCACCAGTAGCTGGCCCTTTCTCCCTGTGGTGCTCATACATAGAGAGGGAGGTTATTCAGATAGACCACTGAGAAAAGAATAATGATAGGACAGACTGTGGTGATCAGGTGCAGGCTGAGAGAGACAGCTGTACTGACACATTTCTGCCTTCCCCTTGCTTTGTTTCAGTCTGAACTCACCCCTCCTGTGTAATCCATTCCCCCACCCCTCCCAGTCCAGATTTTTTGTCTTATTAGTAGCAAAGTGCAGGTTGATCTTCCTAGAAGTGGTGCTTTCCTTGACAGCCTGTCGATTAGAGGGACTGGTGAGGTTTATTTCCTGTCATTGTCTCCATGTTTGTTTTGTGATGTCTGTGTCTCTGTGTATTTTGGTTCTGGTCTCCCCCTTTTACCCTTTTTCCCAATTGACATGTTATCTGATTACATAACCTCACTAGAATAAGCCTTCTCTTGCTTGCACAAGCTGTCATCAAATTAAAACAACTCATCAAGTTTGGGTCTCACCACTTCCTCCTTTACCATTCACCTGTCAGGTCTGTGTCCCTGCATGTTCATGCTTTTGACTTCTTCCCTTTATTATTGTCCTTCCTTGCTCTGAAGAAAGTCCCTGACCAAATCCCCTTACATGAACAGATTCTCTCCCTCTACACACCCTTACAATACTGTCTTGAGGAAAAGGTGCCTTGGGAGGAAGAAAGAGCTGCACTACTAAAGCGCACATTGGGAATGATCACTCACGTCCCATTAATGGAGATACCAAGCTGGTGTGCCTTGAAAGATGGCTCCTCCTTCTTTGCCTGCTCAGGCTTTAAAGTCATGGTGAGGTTACTTAGCTGGATCTAGTACAACACTCCAATGGGACACCCCCCAAAAAAATCTCTTTGTCATAAAAGTGAAAGGGATTGACTTTCTAACGAAATATAGCAGCTGGTTCACTAATGCTTCCTGATGTGTGGTAGTAGAAATGTTAGTTAAGCAAGATATTTAAGAATTTACCTATTTTAAGCTGGTCTCACTGGCATGTGCTTAAAACCCCAACTCAGTCCGGGCCTTTAGAACAAATTGGATAGTACTGTCCCAGTGAAAAGTACATTCCTAAATCTCTTTTTAAATATACTTGTGATTAAATATATTTGTGTTTAAAATATTTATGTTTGAAAATTTTTGAATCACTGATGTGATTTGAGAATGTCTTCAAGAGTTAGATCATAACCTACTAAGAGCAAAATCTGTTACTGATTTTTGGTAAGATTCTTTAAACAGCAGTTTGCTGGCTAAAATCAAATTAGGATTTTCTGAAGTGCCATAGAAACCATAGCTGTATTTTAACATGAAAAGAATCTGATAACATAGAAAATGGTGTACACAATAAGAAAACTTTCCAAATAGTTCAATTTTATGGCTATTTATTAGGACTTCATATTTTGCAACAGATTGACATGAATTTTATCCAGCATATGTCTGTCTAGATACATTGGTTAGTGCGAAGCTGCTGTGCTTTTTTTTTTGCTATCTCACAGGGATTTTCTGTATTGTTGAGTATTTTGTTCCATTACCTTGGCTATATGTAGGCACAAAGTTTATTACTTGTTCCATTCTACTGCTTTTATCACTTCTTCCTTTGACCTGAGGCATTCAGAGATTTCAATGACACTTTCCAGTGATGAGATTTAAGAACATTATGATTTTACAGTACACTGTATTAAAATATTGAGTTTCCCAAATACTGATCTGTAAGGGTTATTTCAAAACCAAGAATATCAACTTAAAAGAATGCTTTGCATTTTTTCCAATTCATTTTTATATAAACCATCATGTAATCTATATTGACGAGGTCTAGAATCAACCACTCTATTTCAAATTAGTTTTATGGAATAACAAAAAATAATTTGGCTGAGGACATTGTCTTTTTTCTTACTCAAAATCTATGTTCTTTCTTCCTCATGAAAAATGGTAACTGAATTATATCACTGCTTACACTGCAACCCTGTCATAGCAGATTCTTAAGTCTTGCTTTGTGAGAAAAAATGGGAAAAAAAATTAATTATTCTTCTTCAGAACTATTTGAAACTCATATTTACATTTTCCACTCAGCAGTTTGGAACTTTTATACCAAGTCAGAACAGAATTACATATTTGGAATTTCCTATAGAAAATAATTTGAGACTAGAATGCCTTTTAGAATTCCTATTCAGATTATTTTTTTATTTCAAAAATATGTTATATTTTAATTTTTCCATTTTAATTATATATAAAGGCTTTTATATCAAAGTAAGTACAACATTTAATGTAGAAATGTTGTTAAAATAGCACACTGTAACATCATATGGTATATCAACAGTTTTTCTATGGCAGTACACAATTTAATACAGCTTGTTTTAACATTCAATATGTTCTAGTAATAAGTTTTACACAGGCTTTTCTTCCAAGCCTTTAGCTAAGGTTTATCTGAGAAAAGTATCTGGACAAGTAGCTTTAATCTGAATTTAAAGAATTATCTGGGTAGTGAGGTCCTGTAAAAACCTTAAAAAATAACATTTCTAAACCTTTTAAGGTGTTGCATTATGTGGCTCTGAAAGAAATACTATCGCTTATAGATCAAGGGCCTCAACCATGTAACTCCCAAGTTCCTCTGCTTGATTCTATTTAAGCAGTAATTTAATTTGAAAGAATATCTGTTCTTGCTGGTCACATTGCTGCTCCTGTGTATCACCAAAGAGTCCTGCCTTCAAACACTGTTGTGTACTTTGATATATGCAAGGATATATTGGATGCTTCTTTATAATTTGTGGATAGTTGATATATACTGCTGTAAGGTAGTAATTTAATTTGCACATACCGTTGCCACTGGAAAACTCTCATTTTCTCCCAGATAAGAGAAGTAGATTCAGTCATCTTAGGCAACTGGGAGAACTAACAGCATTACTAATTTATTTAACCACTGCATCACCCCCATATTTATAGCTTAAAGTGTATTTCTATCCATTCATTGAGATGACTTTAAAATGTGGAAGGGTATGGTTTGGATATGAGAACCATTCTGAATGATGTATAGTAACAGAAAGCAGGCTTAAATAAATCTAAAAAGGTATATTTAAATACACATACTAACTTTAAAAAAAATGGCAAAAGTTAGGAGGCAGGGCTGTTAAAGCACCTATGCACAGAAAGATTGTTTGTTATGATCAGGCATGGTAATTCACCCACAAAATTCTTCTGCCTTAAATATTTTTCAAAAATGTGGGTGAAGCTGGCTGCCTTTTGGATGCCACTGGCTCTATCTGGACTGCCTGTGAAGGAGACTCTCAGGAGGAGGTGGGTTTGCTTTGCTATCAGCAGCTGCAGGGCAGGACACAGGCACTGCCAGGGCACTGCCTCCAGGCTCTGCAGGACACTGCATGCCAGGCAGGTCACTCTGCTGCCAAACCTGCTTACACAGACTGTCCAGGGGCTGCTTCTGGGGTATCTGCGTGTGACAAAGGGGAGAGAGCAATGAGCCATTAACATAATTGTAATAGTTTGAGATCACCCTTTTGGAATACTATATTTGCATTATTCCAAGGTGGGAAATTCACATTGCACTCCCTCTTTTATTTTAAATTAAGTTCAGTTTTATTCTAGTGAAGAAAACTTTTAAAAGGCTAGATTGACCATATTTAAGCAAGTATGGCCTCTAAAGAGTTGCTGTTAATTCTACTCAAATTAAGTAGAAAACCTCAGAATAAGAGTCATATCTGAGAAGGAATATACAATTGGAAGTGACAAAAGCATTTAAGGAAGATTTGAGGAAATAATAAACACCATGAAAATAAAGAACTGCACAGGGTAATACCTTTCACTTTGACAAGTACAAATCAGGCCTCAAAAGTTCAGGTGACTTTCTTAGTCTCATCAGGGAAAATCTGTTCTATCAGGCTCATTCACTTTCTATTCATAAGCTGGTTTGTGGTCTTGGTTCACCATTCTCTAAAACTAATTTATTTTTAAATAAAAAGAATGAGAGAATAATGCTCACTCCATGAAGCACTCTTGCAATATGGAGTATGAATAGAATCTAACTTGAAGGGCATGGACTTTATCATAAAAGCCATCAACTTTCTGCACCACTTGGTCAAGGATCCATGGGGAGCTGCTGAACACAGCTGATACAGATAGTAGTTGTGTGGTCCAAGACATGCACACATTGAGAATAAAGCAACAGATGATTGCTTACAAGGTAGAATTCAGAGCCTAGCTCAAAACTATAAATTCCTTGGGATGCCATAATGGCATTTGAAGGTAAATTAACAACAATTTCAGCATAACTTAAAATATCGGATAACAATTTTTTGAAAATCCATCTTGTGTTTTCAAGTACCTTGATCATTCCTAGGGACAGGACAACTATATATGTCTCACATGAAGGTAGTCTCATTTTTGAAATATAGACCTTGAGAACTGCAAAACTGCACTATGCAAGTCACTATTACAGCTTACTCTCATAGAACAGTTGAGTGAACCTTGAATGCATTGGATCAGATGAGCATATAATGAAAATACCTTTACAGTAAATACATTTGCAGGTTAAATGGCCTATGATGATTGCAGTATATGCTAAAACTACTCCTTGCAGAATAGACCCTCCAACCAGACTCTTGTTAGTTTGAATTTACGCTTACTGATTCTCCTTGTCTTATGGTTTTCTTTTCCTTTCCTGTTTTTTTATGGCTAGACAATATGTTTTACAAAAACTGGTTAAAAAGCAAGGAATTGCTTAATATCAAGCAGTAAGAACTGAGAATCCAAGGTAAATAGTTGTCTTTGTCTTTACAGGATCTAGAACATTTTAAGCTTGACTGTTTGGGATTCCCATTTCTCCATGGGACTGACAAATACCACCCTGAAGTTTAGTGATCTTCAAAAAAAAACAGATGAGATTTTTTTCACCAGTAGAAAATAATCTACTGAATAATTTGCACTCTCTCGGGAGGTATCAGATAGTTGGAAAATGGTACTTACACACAATTGTTTCTTCTGTATATCAACTTAGTTTTTCCACTCTTCTAAAATGTTGACTAGTGCCTTCAGCACAACTGGCTGATTTTGTCTTATAAGATAGAGAAAAAATTTCCACAAATTTTAATGGGATGCAGGAATGAACTAGCTGTGAATACAAAAACATTATTGTGTTTATTTTTGCTAGAAGGAAGTAAAATGCTTAGGGATGCTCTCAGGTGAAACAAATATAGGCATCAGACAGTCTTAGGATCAGTCTGGATTTTTGCAGATTGCACCACACTCAGGTGATTACATTTATTCACTTAAGAATTATAGAATGGTTTGGGTTGGAAGTGACCTTAAAGATCGTCCACTTCTAATCCCACTGCCATGGGCAGGGACACCTTCCACAAGACCAGGGTGCTCAGAGTTCCACCCAACCTGGCCTTAAATACTGCCAGGGATGGGGCATCCACAGCCTCTCTGGGCAATCAGCTCCAGTGTCTCATCACCCTCAGAGTAAAGAATTTCTTCCTTATATATACAATCTAAACCTACTCTCTTTCAGTTTTAATCCATTCCTCCTTGATGTGTCTCTTCATGCTCTCATAAAAAGTCTCTCTCCATATGTCTTGTAGGCTTTCTTCAGGTACTGGAAGGCCTCAGGTTACTCCAGTTCTCTTCTCCAGACTGAACAATCCCCATTGTCTCAGCCTTTCCTCATGGGAGAGGTGCTCCATCCTTCTAATCATCTTGGTGGGCCTCCTCTGGACTCGTTCTGACAGATCTATGTCATTTCCTTGATGGGAGTGTCAGAGCTGGATGCAGCAGGTGGGGTCTTGTACCTGGTTAATTAATCATTGCTGTGAATCTAATCCAGTGTCTGAAAGTTTATATTATAACAGAGGTATAAAAATTCAGAGACTATGGTTTGTAGGGAGACTGAGCCTATTTTTCTTTTCACTGAATGAGAGTAGCCTAAAAAAAAACATGTCACTTTAAGACATAGCCTCTTTTTAGAATCTGAAACAGGAAAATCTACCTCAGACTGTTGCTGAAGTGCAGCTTGTACTTGGATAGATGTTTCATGGTGCCACCTAATTATTTCTGTGTGATTCTTAATTCACATTTTGTTCTGTAGTCTTATAGGGACAGGTATATATCCTAGAAAGTGTGCTGGAAGGATTTTTAATATTTTAGGCTTAACAGGAACCAAAAGGTCTGGATTTGGGTTAGGTAAACCCATAGGGGCTTCCATGACAAACCAAGAATAAGGACTGGCTCACTGCAGATAGAATTTTAGCTTTATTCTCCTGACTGAAAGTTTGTCCTATAACAGAGGAATAAAACATAACTGTGTTAAAGAGATTTGGTTTATTCCTAACCAGCAATGTAGGCAAGACAAACATGTTCAGTTTCCCTGCTGCACTTCACTCCTTTGTAAATTCTATTCTGAAGTGCAGTTGGCAAAAGTTTTGTTAATATATGCAAAATAACAGACACAGATGATCTTGAATATGCAGAAAATGCTACAAAAACCAGCTGTCACAAGTAAGAAACAGTCAGGTCACTGATTAGAAATTCATTGTCAGATTAGGCTGCTTTTTCTTGTCTGTTCAGCTGCAGGGGATGTGTCCCCTGGATTTGTATTTAATGCAATTCTGTACTCCAGTATACTTTTCAGAAAATAAAATGTAATTTCTAAGCCTCATTTGAAGACATTGTATCCTTTTCTGAAATACTTTTCTCCTCACTGCCGGTTAAACATCTCTGTGTTTTGTCTGATTCTTTCAGTAATGTTCATCTTCAATGCTTATGACATCATCATTCCTTTCATTATAATGAAACACATTGTCACCAGAGCTGCTCTGTGAAATAGCCCTAATTGTCCTTAATGCGACAGCTGGGACAATGGCAAATAAGGATGAGCAGCTAATTGGGAAAAGTAACTTTGAAGTCTACAAAACCATGATAGTCAATGAGGAACAGAGATGGCTATGAAAGAATTTAAGGGAATATGAGTAGGCCTTCCTATAACTTCACAAGTTTAAAATACCAATTGCTTTTGTTTGGACAGTTCTTCTAACACGCAGTGGACAAAGACTTCCTGAGATTTCTGCATCAGCAGTATGTTCCAAGAACATGTTTATATCTTGGTGCTAATCCACATTTCTGAGATAGATTTAATGTTTAATATTCATGCACTAAGTGGAAATATTTTCCACCAGCAAGGTACAGGTTCTCCACATCATATGGTGCCACACCTCTTGAGGGAGGAGTGGGCCTCTGTTTCAATGGATGATGGTTCATTTTCAGCACTTGGTCTGTTCTGGCGGGTTTTGGAACATATTTACATGTTACAAATAACTTCTTTTTCTCCTAATTACAGGAGATAATTATTATTATTGTAATTAAATGAATTGGTTTATTCTCCTTTTAAGATTTTGTATTATCTGTCTTTATATCTTAATATCTGAGGCTGTTAGTAGTAACTTGAAACCCCATTGCTGTTTTTCTTTAAGACACATGATCACTCTCTATTCTTGAAGTAAACTAACAGTGCTGCCACCTACATTAGACTAGACAGTGCAATATCAATATCAATGTGTTCCTACAGGAATGGTTTAGACTTTCTTCTTTGATGAACTTCAACAAGTTCCTTGTGTATGGTATAATTGATGTGATTTTCTGTAACAATACTTAGAAGACAAAGTTTCATGCTCACAAATATAATTTAGAATGTGGAATGGCTCTTAGAAGGGAAGATGCAAAATTGAATAGCAGTACATGAAATGTTATTACTATGTATTTTTGTTAAATTGCTGTTCGCTTAGTAGAAACACCTCTGCAAACTGTTACAAACTTACTGATTTCTCACTGAACAAATTCTCTACTAACAACTGCAGCACCCTTAGGCAATCTAAATCTTCCAAAATTGTGGCAATTTTAAAACAGCTTCTGTTCTAGGCAGCTAGAAATATTAATTCTTTTTATGGATATGTTTAAGATATTTCCCACCTTCACCTCTTTGGGAGGTGCCAACTCTAATGCTGTACAATTACATGAAAATCTACAAATCATGTTGCAGTGCTTGGTGTGGTAAAGGGAAATGTGATACAAGTAATGTAGTTTTAGGTAGTGGATTTCAGTGGAAGGTGATGGCCAATATAGGTGAGATACCCATTTCTAAATTGTATTTCTAGAGATAAAACATCAAAATGCAAACAAGAAGGTACTTAAAACATCTTGAACTTAACTGTGAGCATTAAACTTTTTGAGGAAATTTAAGTCTGGTTAAAGAGAATCTTGAAAAGTGTGAAAAAAGGGATGCTGATTTGTCTAGAAAACAGTTTATTTAAAAATCTATTTGCTTTTATTTGGCAAAAAAGATGTTCAGTGTGGGACAGACTTTTCCATGAGGAATATATAGTAGAAAAAGCTAAGATATTTTGATGATAGAACTCGGTTTATGAAAATTGTTGTATAACATGGTCACTGTTACTATGATATTAGGATATGAGCCTTGATAACATTTATAATTCTATGGTAATTCTGGCTTGAGTCTCTCATAAAGGAAATGGTGTACCAACACAGTTTTCTTCCCTCTGTTCCTCTGCTACAGTTGTGGGAACACGTGTTTCAGTAGAACACTTTGATTTGTCTCTGGTCACTCATTAGTGTCTGATAACAATAACAAGAAAGATGCAGGGTTATGCATGTTTGGGAATCGTGCTTCTATCCTTTTGATTGTTCAAGACAGTTTTTGAGATAAGAGTCAGGCAGGTTCAGACTCCTATTGAATGAACTGATACCACTTAATGATTGAAAATAGACCCTAAATTCTTGTTTGGATGGTATTCAGTGTCTATATTAAAATTCATAGTTTGTTTCACATTTCTTCTTATGGTTCTATAATCTCTGTATTCTCCCATGGTCTGGAATACAAAAGAAACTTAATATTATTTGGATTTATCATTATTTCACGTTCTTCAAGGGTAATGTGAGTCCATTAGCTCAGTGCCAAGAATATTCAATTCCTTAAGCTGTAGGAACCCTTGTGCTCTAAGCACTGCACATTGGTACTGGCATCACATCTGATAGAGGAATTTTGGAAAATAATGGTTAACTTATTTTATTTTCCGCTTGAAAGTTCTAAGCTTAGAAAACAAAAAGGTAACACTGCATCTAAACATAGCTGTTCATAATAACAGTTCATAATGACATTTGAGACATTTGGATTAAAACTACAAGTGACAAAGTGGCATTGTAGTAAGTCTTAAGAAACTGTAGTATGATATTGCTGGTTAATGTATATAAATGGCTTTGTTTTGATTCTGCTTTGGTCAACAGACTAAATTCTAGTAGGATGAATGTGATATTAATATTAAATAACTAATAACGGTTCAGGAAAAATATGAAAATTAATTTACCCTTACAGATTTGTTTCTTTTAAGCTATTACTACTTTTAAGCTACTACTTCTTTATGTTGTCTAGGGAGGCTAGGCTAGACAGAAACTAGAGAAGAAAGGTGAGACTCTTTGTCAAGCATCTAATGCATGTCATAGCATATCTACAACATTCTGACAATACTTGTATTGTGACACTGATTTGTCAGGACAGGGCAGGATTCTATGACCTGCTGTCCAGAGGTGGAGGCTCATTTGTAGCCAGGGCTCCAGCATTATCATAGACTCATGGAATGGTTGGAATTGGAAAGAAACATTAAAGATCATTTACTCCAACCTTGCTGCCGTTGGCGGAGACATCTTTCACCAGATTAGGTTGCTCAAAGCCCCATCCAACCTGACTTTGCACATCACAAACTAGTTCATAAAGTCATAGTACAGAATCCAACCTACACACAGACTCGCTAGTCTAATGCATACCCTTAGATGCTGGTACCTTATGAGATCAGAGAGTGATAATTTAAAATGTCATTTCTGAAATAATTGATTGATGTTTGAGGCTAATGACTATTAAGTCCCAGCCTCTTTTGTAAATTTGGAGCTACTTTGTTTGACTAAATTAATCAAATAAATAAA
The DNA here is from genome assembly GCA_020086605.1 of Lanius collurio. NCBI lineage: Eukaryota > Metazoa > Chordata > Aves > Passeriformes > Laniidae > Lanius > Lanius collurio. Next base: position 1,420,167 of record JACBWW010000011.1, on the reverse strand, counting down.
TCATATTACTCCAAATATGCTAGGCACAAGGCCAAGGGAGTATTAATCATTGTGATCTATTTCCACTTTCTAGAAAAAATATAAAATTTTAAGGATATGATACATCGCGGTCCTTCCAAATCAAAAATAATACCATGCCCATAATGAATTAGTAATTCCATTGGTAATAATTCTTCAATATATTATGAGAGGTGAGGTTTAATGATCAAATACCTTCTTAATCTATTTATTTCATCATTTACCACCTAATTGTTTCATTATGACATTTTGTCCCTCCTCACAATAAAACAATTGATCTAATATACTATATAAAATGACTGTGTTTCTCAAAAAGTTAATCAAAATATTGTCAGTTGATGTCTGAACTAGTGCCCTGCAATTAATATATGAGATGTTCAAAATATCAGTTAGAAATTACTCTTCTTGATAAATTCCTCTAATTTAAATACATTTACTGGAGTTTTATGAAGTAGTACTCTGCAGCTGAGACACTTAATCCTTTTAAGTTCCATTTTTAAAAGTTCAAAACCACCACAACTACACATTGCAGATATTCACTAAGATATAAATTAAGTGTTCTGAATCCTTGAGTCTACAGTAGTATCCAATAATTCAATATTTATCAGTAACAACCAGATTTTCCTCTAAATACTCAGTCTTCCCCTTTGAAATGGGAAGCAAAAACTCTCATATAGTTTTAAAAATACCAGTTTTACTTCTGGAAGTAATTAATTAGTGACTTTATCTTGAGCTTTCTTCTGTATTTTCTTACTGGGATGATGGAATAAAAATTAAATAAATAAAAATGATTGATAATAAGTTGACACATTAAATAGAAATATTTGGCATTCCAAGAAAGCTAAACTGTACTTAGAGAGATTTGGCACCTGTATCTGTATCTTTAATATTGCTTTAAGAAGCCTTGCAGTAAGTAATTTTGTTTTAAGTAACCTGTGATTTCCTTTTGGATTTGTATCTTGCTTAAGGAAAATTTCTGTTCTGTGTATGTTTTTATATGGCATGATGTAATGCTGATATTCTCACTAGAAAGAGATTCCAGGAGGAAAAAAAAAAAAAAAAAAAAAAGAAGGCTAAATTTAACCCTAATTAATAGCTGAAATTTAGACCTTGAAGTTAACATACCACAGGTACAACCTCCCTGCCTAAGCAGGGTCATCCATGAGCACATGGGTCATGATTGTATCCAAAAAGTTCTTGAATCTCTTCAGCAATAGAGAGCCCACAACCTCTCTGGGCAACCTGTTCCAGTGCTCAGCCTATTTCCTAACATGAAGAAGATCTTCCTCATGTTCAGGCAGAACTTCCTGTGCAACAGTTTCTGTCCATTGCCTCTTACCCTCATTGCTTCTTCACTAACAGATGATTCAGATATTGGAATAGATTGAAACTGCATCTGAATGTTTAAATATTGCATTTATGGGTTGGCGATGGCCTTCTTTGGTCCTCCCTGTTGCAAACTTGCATCACAAAATACTGGTAACTTTAAGTGCAGTTGTTATGTGATGGTAGCCATTGTCAACCTCAACCATTTCTGTACTACATACTTCATAAATACAGTTTGAAGAACCATATCCTGCTCTAAAACACTTGTATTTCAAATCCAAAGAACAAGTATTACACAAGAACAAGTAACATGTAACAGCGAATGTGGTTTTACTTCTCTTAATTTTAGACCTATTCAATACCATAATAGATTTTATTTGTGCATCTCTGTGTGAACCGTGACAGCAAATCTCTAACAAAGATGCTTCAAAAGATGCATCAGTAGGGCATGACTCTGCTAATGGATGTCTTTACACAGACAAGCTTAATGACTCTGACAAATGAGCTTTGGAGAATCATGTAAGGCCACTTAAGAGGTTCCTGTTCTGCCCCCAGCTGTCTGCCAAATCGTCTGCTAATTACTACCACCCACAAAATTAGTAGAAGTAGAAATAATGTGAGCTGATACTTTATCCCTAATAAAACTCCATCACTTCAGTCTGTAGCTTATGAAAAAGACTATAAGCTGGCATTGATCTTTTGTGCCATACTTACAAAGCAATTTCTCACCTAAAGATGAGGTATGAATCTTCATAGTGGTGCTATGCAGTATCAAATTTAAACCTGACAATAGAAGGTAAAATTGAACAGTACATTACATTTGGGTTTGTCGGGGTTTTTTGTTTGCTTTTTTTTGTTTGGTTTGGTTTGGTTTGGTTTTTTGTTTGTTTTTGGGGTTGTTTTGTTTTGGGTTTTTTTTTGTCTTTAAACAGATGTGATCAAATATAGAATCATAGAATCACAGAATGATTTGAGTTGGAAGGGACCTTAAAGACATTCCTAGTTTAAGGAGAAAGTATTTTCTTTCTTGCCTTTGATTTTCCTTGGTTAAAAGTAACCAGATTTTCTTCATTATATGCTTACTTACTGCTCTTGAGATACTTGCATGTTTAGTGTGTTACTGGAAAGAGGTAATCAAAGCAAAATTGCTGTACTCTTTATTTTGTCCTTTCTTTTCTCTAGATTATGATCTGTTGCTGTAAATGTAGCAATCATAACAAAATTAGACTGTAACTTGATCTGGATAGAGTGTTTCAAATGGTAACTTCTCTCAGAGGTAGAGCAGCACAATTCTTTATTTCAATAAGCAATAAGTAGTAGCCATAAGCCTGATGTGGTGCATTTGTCATAGCCTTTCAAAGTATTTTCAAATTAAAGTACTTTGAAGTACTTTGAAGAACTGTTTTCTACCTTGTTTGATCTAAACAGTTGAAAAAATATTACTTAAAATGGGGAGGAGAGGTTGTTGGTTTGTTTATTTTTTATATAGGCATGACCTCTCCCCTCAGTGTCTTCTTTACTAATATATGCCTAGTTTTTGGTTAAACAAAGTCTTTAAATGTGAGCTTAAATCTTAGTGGGCAGGCTTATACTGTTCAAGTTGAATGAAAAGTTAAATTATTTTCTTTCTGTGGACCCCTTGTGCTCTCAGCCTATTTCCTAAGATAAGCAATTTGTAACTGAGATATAGACTGTTCAAAGATCTAGTACTTAGCTGGGTTTAATGTTTATTCCTCCTGAAGGTTCTTGGTTTGCATCACTTTGTTTCAATGAACTCAGTAAGTGAAACTCTTTGATATAATGTAGGCTGGAATATCACTTGCTGTAGGAGATTTCCCAACTTTTTGCTCAGACTGCAAACACTTTATAGATGTAAGTTGTCTTACACTTTGAGCATCTACAATTCTGCATGCCAAATCTTTGTATCAATTTGGTTTCTTAATGGTATTGTATTGCACCCAAAAATTACAGCTGTAGTATTTCTAATATTGGTAATGACAGTGCTATCAGTAAGGTCTCAGCTGAGGCTCAATACTGAAAATAATTTATCTCATTTAATAGTTATGCTACATTTCCATTTAAAATGAAAATGTAATAAGACAAGATTGCCCGTGACATTTAGTTTTCTATCCACAGAACAAGAGGATTTCTCTGAAAGTGGATTTTTATTCAGTAAAATGTATTCCCGAGGAATATTGTGATAATGAGAAGATTTTTAAAGGAAAAAGGATTGCATAATGTTATTAATGGAATTCTGAAATTAATGTCTATATATGTCATTGTACATCAATCTTAAAAAACAACAGAATTTTTGTTTTGCCTGTGAACTCTATGTAGTGAATATAAACATATAAGAGGTGTATAGGACTTCAAAATCATGATAGTGTTAAAAACAAAACCATGAGTTATATTAATTTAGAATTTAAACAAAAAATTGAAGAGTAAGAGAAACATCACATTTAGTGGACAGTAGATTGAAGAGTAGAAAACCTTGTTGTCTAAGTTCAATAAATCTCATCTCAAAAAAACTATTTAAATATTTTGAGATTAGCCTCCAAAAAAGGCTAAAGAAAAAAAAAAAATCAATGTCATAATTACCAGTCTAGTCCAATTTCACAATTTTTGTCCATTAATTTTCTAGGTGTTGTATGAATTGCCATTTGTAATGAGAGATTATAATTCCTATTCCCTCAAATTGCAATACTTGAAAACCAGTTTGTGCTTTCATAGTTCATATTCATCCCCCTTAGAAGGATAGTCAAGGACCAAATCTGAAATTCTTCAATAGCCCACAAGTTAACACACTACAGGAATACAGCTAGACTCTGCCCAAGTAGCTGGATGGTGAAAGGATTGCACAAGCCAGTGCATGGAATATTTAATGCAATATGTAGGCATAAATCAAAGTATGGTGCTGCAAAATCTGTAGCTCTGGAAGATGTTTCAGAAGCACTGCACTACAGCAAACAAACAGGAAAGAGACCCAGTTGTGAGTCTTTTTGAAATAAATGAGAGGAAAGCAGTGAAGGCAAATTCTCCATATCCCTCTTCTACTCCCCAGGCTACAAATCTCAGTACATGAAAAGTACAAATCAGAGGCCCAAATCTCAGTACATGAAAAGTAACTTTGAACTTTGGAAAGATCCAACTCATGCAAAGAAGTTACACAAAACAGATTCACAAAAATGGTATTCATACTGAGCTATCCATTGAGTTTGCCATGAGAAACAATGAATCAGCTTTCAGGCTTTTGTTTATTGGGGTGAGAAAGGGCTTCTATTTGGGATATAAAAAGGTCATTGTAGAGAGATAAAAATGGGAGATTGAAAAGACTTTTTGATCTGGCAATGAATTCTCTGTTTGGTTATACACAAACCTTGTGGATTGATTCACGAAAATAGACAGTAGTTCAAAGCCTTTACTTACTTCAATTGAGGTTTATTCTTCTACATTTTAGATAACTTAAAAGGAAATATCTAGAGTAAAATAATGATCTGAGTTTTCTATATAGTCAGCACTGAAAGAAGGAGACTTTTTGAAGTCAAATCTACTTAGTACTGAAATAAGGGCATACCATAAATGGAATAAATCATCATTAAAACAGAAACTCTCCTGACTGTATGACAGACTGGTTGATTAGCTTGGACCAGATACTTATCTCTTAGAGAGCTAAATTTAGATGACAAGATTTATTCCAGAGGTTTCACCACTTAGAAATATGAGACAGTTCTCCCTCAAGAAGACTAGTAGCTAGATCAAATCAGCCCTTGAACTTTTTTCTTTAGTGTATAAATGAGAAGAAACACTATTAAACTCTTAAACTCTGTCCAAGGCCAACATCAATGCTTATTAATTAGTGCTCTTTAATGCTTTGCATAAACCCTCTGTTTTTGAAACCGGAATAATTTCCTTTAAAGTAGTTGGGTGTGGTCCTTCAGTATCTTATGGGAATTGTACTTTAAGTTTCCAAGTTTCCTACTCTCCTTTACAATTTTACAGGATTTGTACACTCCTCTCATTTTCTTTTTTTTAACCATAACATTTTGTAGCAATTATGTCTAATAGCTAGATAACAGTTAATCCGAAGCCATTCACTTTAGAATCTTCTTCACCCTGGAATTCAACATAGCCTTTGATACTGTCTCCCACAGCATTCTCCTAGAGAAGTTGGAAGACCATGGCTTGGACAGGTGTACTATTCCCTGCATTAAAACTGTCTAGATGGGTGGACCCAGAGACTGGTGGTGAATGGAATTACATCCAGTTGGTGGCTGGTCACTAATTGGATTCCCCAGGGATCTATGTTGGGCCCAGTCCTGTTCAGCATCTTTATTGATGAACTACATCAGGGGATCTATTGCATGCTCAGTCAGTTTGTTGATGACCTGAGTTGCATGTGAGTGTTCATTTGTTAAAGGGTAGGAAGGCTCCACAGAGGGATTTGGACAGGCTGGATTCATGGGCCAAGATAAACAAAATGGTTCAACAAGGAGGAGTAGCAGATCCTACACTTCAGGCAGCTCTACAGGCTGGTGGCAGGGTGGTTGGAATGGAACATGAGCCAGCAGTGGCCAGGGCAGGCCAGGGCAGTGAATGTCTCCCTGTATTCAGCATCAGTGGGGCCACATCCTTAGTCTTGTGTTTAGTTTTGGGCCTCTCACTTCAAGAAAGACATTGAGGTACTAGAGGGTTTCCAGAGAAAGACAATTAAGCTGGAGAAGAGTCAGGAGAGTAAGTCATACGATGAGTGGCAGAGAGAAAGAAATACTATTATTCCAACATGTTTCAATCTGACAGTTTTAAAAAATGTCTATAGTTATGTCAGGATAATAATGCTTTTCCTTCACAAAAGAATGGAAATTCAAAGCTGAATTTGATAGCTTTATGTCATAGTTTCACCCTGGTCCGCAACCAAGCCCCACACAACCTCATGGTTGTTCACTCCCCCACCAGCAAGATAGGGAAGAGAATAAAAAAGGCAAAAGCTGGAGAACTTGTAGGTTGAGATAAAGACAATTTAACAGAGAAAGTTGAGCACTCAACCAAAGAAAAACAAGGAACTAATTCACTGCTTCCAATGAGCAGGTGAGTGTTCAGCCATCTACAGGACAGCAGGGCCCCATCAGGTGTAATGGTTACTTGGGAAGACAAACACCATCACCAAATGTCCCCCCACTCTTCCTCCTCCTTCCTCCTCCTTCCCCCTCCCACTTTAAATACAGAGCTTGATGTCACATGGTCTGAAATATCCTGTTGGTCAGTTTGGGTCACCTGTCATGGCTGTGTCTCCTCCTAACCTCCCATGCACGCCCCCACCAACCCCTTCAACAAGGCGGTACAAAAGCAGAAAAGGCTTTGGCTCTGTGTAAACCATGCTCAACAATAACAGAAGCATCTCTATATTATCAATTCTGTCCTTTGTTCAGCACAAATACAAAACACAGCTCACTATTAACTGTTAACTCTACCCCAAGTAACACTTGTCTTTCTTATGCTGCTGCATTTCTCTTTAAGAGTGGTGTTATACATTAAGTACTCATTCAATCCAATGTTTGAACTCAGCTGATGATTATGAAAACTCTTATGGATATTTGGGTACAGCCTTGACCAGGATGCAAATGACATGAATGACTTTTAGGACTTAGAGAATGTCTATGCATGTTAAGGATGTTCAGATTCCTTTGTAAAGTGCTTTCCCTCCTCCTCCTTCTTCTAAGGTTCTCAGCTTCATTGGCTGCCTCCCCGGTCTAGAGCTGAGCACAATAGAACCTGATTTTAAAGGGATTTCTAGTAAAATATCAAACTTTGAAAAAGCTAAATCTGATTTATTGCTCTGAATAATGGTTCAAATGAAAGGTGGTTAATAAGTCTCTAAAGCATCTTTTATTTGCACTTTACATTGCTCTTTAAAAGGCTAGCTAGTGTTGTATTTTAGTAATATCAGTGTTCTCAGACTTTGAGAAAGCCTTGCAAACTTCCTGAGGTCTAGTCCTAAAAGATAAAATCATTCCATCAAAAATGAGAAAAGAGAAAGGGAAATTAAAATGAAGCTCGTTCTCAAACCAAGATGACAAAAGATAAAAGAAATTCTCAAGGCTTTCTTGCCTGTTTCAAGAGAAACTAAAAAAGACATTAGAAAAAAAGTGATACACACAAATTCCATCAAGAGACATTATGTGTTCTGAAATGCAAGCATGGAGCCAGTAAATAACCAAAGGTATGACACTTCAAATGGTCCGAGTCTAATTTTCATTCTCATTTTGGTGCTTGCTGAAGCAGCCTATTTTATATACATGTTTCTGAGTTAGTCACAGGTAAGTCAGAGGTAAAAGCCTTTGAAGGCCTTCAAACAAGGTTTGTACATGTTTAACTTTGATACCCAAACTCTTTTATTGTTCTTTTCTTCCCCAAAACACTTTATAGCAATGAATTTTCCTTTGGCAAGCATACATACAGCAACCTGATATTGTGCAGTGCCTTGGTGCTTATCTCAAATTTGGCCAAGTTAGTATCCCAGGGGAAGATATCTTCCAGATTAGGAACTCCAGTTTAGTCTGTTAGATGTCCCCTGCAAGTAGCAAGGCTAATTCTTTTCATAAGCAAAGAATAATAATTCAGCTGGGATGGTAAAATTCTTGACCTCACTGAGTGGATTTTAACCCACACTCTTCTTCCACTACCGTAATAAGCATTTTTTGAAGTATATTACTAGGGAGCGGGTGGTTCAGAAAAGATGTTGATTTAGTAGGATTTTAATGAATAGAATTTACAGATATAACTTAGACAATTAGGTTTCCTAGAAGAAAATTTCATGCTATGAAGAATTCATTCCCTTTCAAAAAGATAATATTTTATGCGATATCAATATGTAAGCAAGCAAATATGCATTAAATTCTTTGCTGAAATCAGTTTTCTGTGTAAAACTTATGACTTTGCAGGATAAATGTTTCCTAGGAAGGTGGAAGAACCAAGACTACTCCAGAAGTCTACTGATAAGGATATTCACCTTGGAGGTAGGTTCTCAAGTTTCAGTTCCTCTTGCAAATAATATTTATGCACTTTTATGAACCAGAGTAACTTCAGTAAAACTGGCTTAGACTGCTCCCAAACCTGTTCTTCAGAAAATCTTTTCCAGTCTTTTGAAGGAGCTGTTTGAACATAGGGTCTGTACTTTAAATTGGAAGGATTTAATAGATTCTACTCTTTTTTTTAAATGAAAGTTTTCCTGGCAGTGCATTTTGTGAGAAAGAACAAGATTGCTTCCAGGGGTCTCCTAAGGAAGAATCTATGCAATTTTGAATTTTGGCAGTGCAAAGCTCAGATTTGGATAAGAATTCTTTCTAAGGGGATGCTATGGTCTTTGCCATTCTTTTTTAGGATACAGATAATTGTTTGGTTATTTGGGATTCCAGCAATCTGCTATGGACTGTATGGAGATCCACAACAGTAATTGGATATTAATGGTAGTTTGAGTAGTTTGCTCGTGTTGGAGTCTGAGAAGCTGAGATTTTGTGTTCCAGTTGAAACCAACATATTGCTTTGCCAGAATGGTCAATATAAAAAGTAAAGCTACCAAAAAAAAACCCCACCAAAACCACACATTTGATTTATTGCTTTTATCACAAAATCATGAAAACTTGATGAGACAAAACTTCATTTAGTATAATTTGGCATAGCACTCTCATATAACACTGTCGGTTCCCTTGAACTAAATTAACTCATTTAACAAAACCATGGCCACACCTTTACTAACAGAGAGTGTCCAGCTAATACTGTCCTTCTGTTAAGATGCTGATTCTTGAAAGCCTGATAGCATAAAGCTAACGATTGTGTTGAAGAAAACGTGAAATGTTGCAGTCTGGTACAGCACAACTGATTGCAAATCCCAGGTATTACCATACAAATTAGACATAAGTGGAATTTATTCACCATTTTTTAGCCTGAAGGCTCCAGGACTTAATTCCAGACTTGGCATTGTATCTAACTGGTTTAGCAAAGAAAGTACTATTTGGCTGTCAGAGACACCTGAAGCAGTACGGCGTACCTGAGCACTGTATGGGGACATTGGGCATTGGGTACTTCTGGTTTAAATTCTTCAAGGAAATACAAAAAAAAAAAAAAAATTACACAGTAAAACCCAAATAAATATTTTACTTTCACTCTAAACTTTGCAAACATCAACCTTTGATTGACCTTTGAGTACAACTAAGACCTAAGATGTCCAAGATTGTATGTACAGAGAAGATGCTTGCATTTAACAGTCTGTTTGTCTCTCCAATATGTCATGTTCTTAACAGGTGCATTCCTATTCCCAACGTCCTTGTCATGCCTGTTCTTGCACAAGCCTAACTCTCTTCCCCAGGGTTAGCAACAGCTTCCAGGCCAGATTCAATGGGATCTCCATGGTGGCTCAGCAACAACCCTTCAGTGAGGTGTCAAGCCCCTGCTCTAGACAAGGCACTTATTTGATATGCAGAACTACAGGCTGCCCCCAAGCAAGTAAAAACACTTATTTAATACAAAATGTAAGTAAAATGGAAAACTACCATTTTTTTCTCAGTTTCATCACAGCTATAGCTATACGATATTCCTACATTAGAATCTGAGTAACTCCTGAAGAACGGGATTAATAGCAGCTCTCACTACTGAGATGTACAAGTAGTGTTGAAAATTGCATTGCTAATACTGAAATCTATATGTATAGCTTAGAAATGAACACAAAATAGTTTTTTTTATATAATCCTTCTGGATTTTTATTTATACCTATGTGTAAATATGTGCTTTTCAACAATTTTCATATCTTATCAAAGAAAGGAAAATTGTTCCATAAGGAGACATACGTTTGTCTAATTTCTTCTGCCTTTGTCTTTTGGGGAGAAATTCCTGTGTATGTGCCATGTGCATGTGCATATGTTCTAGCTTCTTTAAGCTCGTTCAAAGCAGGGGGAGTAGACATAACTTCTTGCTGAAGAACGCAAAATTATAATTGTCCTACACGTTTTGAAAGAGAGATTAAAAATAAATTAATACACTTTTTCTCTTACCTATGAGGACCATATCTTTAAAATGTTTCCTAATTAAAAGTCCCAGGATATTTTGTGTTAGTGTTTTTTACTCCCTCTAATCACACTGCAAAGCAGACATTGAATGTTAGATAAGGTTTTCTGAATCTATGCTTGCTAGTAGAATACTTCATTCAGTGGTAATATCGGGGTGATTTCAGCTCAACACAGGCAGTGCTGTGGCCAGGTTCCTTGTCTACTATTGAAAATGGACAATCTCCCTCAGTGCAGGTGGCAAGGGAGCTGTTTGGTATAACAGTGTCCATGAGAGCTTAGGGACTCCTCAGTGCAGGCATCACTGATTTAAAAGACAGTTATAGCTCCTCTGGAATCATTTGGCCTATCCCCATAAATACACCCTTAGGGACACTTATGCTGGAACAGTAGTGTGTAATAGCTGTTCATTCAGTTTTATACTGCTGATATTGTAGTTGAAGGTGTCATTCAATCTTTAGACAATAGTAGTTAGAGGATTATTTTGCACTTCCAGCATAGGAGGCAGTTGTAGCCTCCTTTTTGTTAAGGCTAAAATCAGTATTATCTTAAATCCTGGGAAATCTTAGTGACAAAATCCTACAGTTAAAATGAGAAAAATTGCACTGTGTTGGGGCAATTTGCTGTGAAGGAATTTTCTTTATTCCTCCTCCCTCTTGAGATTGTTGAAGGACTTTATCTCAGTTCATCTTGCTCTTTGTGTTCTCAGTCAATAATTTTCTTTGTTTGTGTCCACATATAATTTGCTTTATTTCTTTTTGCTATGGACTATATACTTTTATTTTAGAGATAGTAAAAATGCCAGATTGCTGCTTCTGAGTATTATATTAACCAAATTTTGAAGTGTAATATACCATGAAGAACTTAACCGTAGGAAATCAGTATTGTTTTAGGGAGAAAACAAATTAATTCTCAATAACACAATCTGTGGATAATAGAAACTTGGGCAGAAAAGGTGTGAAGATAGGTCTGACATCCACCTCTGCAAGAGATAGGGAGCTTACACAACATTTATGGTCTTACATCATTGTAAAAGTAAAAACAAAACTTAGTAATGAACTATTATTTGGACAGATCGAAGGTTGTAGTCAACCAATGCTAGAAGCTGTTGATCTCAAACGCCCTTCCCCTTTATGTCCTGTTCTAGTCCCTTTCTTGTCACCATACACTGGTTACAGTAATCTTTACACTAGTGCTTTGAAAGACTTCTCTCCTATAATGCAGAAAAAATACTTATCTTACAATTCAAAGTTGGCCAATTAGACAAATATTTTTTCCTGATTATCTGTATTAACAGTAAATGTCCAGATCATGTATACATTTCAAAAAGATTTTTGTTGCATTAACTTCTGAAAAGAAACACTTATAAATACAGAAGACTACCAAAGCATATTTTCTTTTCCATCTCAAAGCATGGCATTAAAAACCAAGCAAATCTGCACACCCTAACCCTCCACAACTCCCCTGAACAAAATAAAAAAAAAATTACCAGTTTTCACCCTGTAAAATGGTGTAATTGCAGTGAGTCATGATGACATGAAAGGAAGAGATTTTGCCTCCACATCTGTCAGAGTGTTTGCCCTCCATTGATTTCGTGTGAGAACAAAGTCAAACAGATTACAATACAAAGAGAACTCATTCATTTATGCCAGGCAAACATTGTCATATAACCAGGATATTTTTCAGTCTTTGGTATTCACATCACATCAAGAAGATATTACACTGACACTTTCTAATTTACTGTACAGCAATGAGTAAAAACCAACCTTTGAAAGCTTAGTTGGCTTTGGAGGAGAAAAATTAAGAGGATGTAATACGTACTACTAAAATTAGGCAAAACAGAGAAAAAAACTTCTTTGCTGACCAAGCATTCTGATGAACTTGAGATTAAATTAATTAGGAAAATAAGATTTCTTCTCAAGCTTAATGATGCTTTAACTGGGATGCTTTTTATCTGACACTGAGACCACCTTCCACACAGCAGAAACATTCATCATATTAAGCTCCCTTTTAACCCCATGACAGATCAGTCTCACCCACACTGACCACTGAGAAAGTCCATTGACAGCTGCTACCCCTGCATCTTGCAAGAAAGTTGGCACTGGGCCAGTTGGGCAAGCCAAATATCATGCCATGGGCCCTTTTATCAGTTCCTTGACACTATTAACCTCACCAGTGCAGACATGGGCTACATCTGCAATTAAAATCTATACTGTAGCCCAGATGTATCTGAATTAGTGAGATATGATGCTCCCATAGCATTTTTTCCTATTTTTTTCTTCATTCCATAGATCAATGCAGGAAGGAAAAAGTTGCCTTGTGAGGAAAAATAATGATGTAATACTTAAGAAATTCAGGGAATTGATTCATTGCTTTCTAATTTGTCTGGTGCAGCCTTTGTCTCCTTTTTACCTGGAAGGGAATCCTAAGTAATGTGGTCTAGTGGACACTGAGCAGGGAGCTTGGTCTAGATGACCTCCAATGGTTCCTTCCAACCTTAGCCATTCTGTGAAATTCTGTGAAATTACCCTCACGGATATCAGGAGGCTGGGAGAACTAGCCTCTTTTTTTTTTTTTTTTTAATCATGATAACATAATTAAGAAATCGCATCTATTTTTAGCTTAAGATTAAAAATACCAATGAAACAAAAAATGTGTTGTTTTGAAACTTTTTACTTAAAAATATTACAGCTAAATACTTTGTTCACAAGCGGTCGTTATTGAATTCATTTTCAGGGGGTCACTTATGATGTTATTGGTGTCACAGGAATATTTCCATATTAACAAAATCAGATATCTAAATAGGTCTTTCTCAGTTTTTGTAGTGGTCAATCAAGTAAATAAAAAAAGAAAACATATGTGTAAAGAAATACAAGGAGGAGAATATTAAGCTATTAAATAAAAGAAATCAGTCAAGATTTTGCTAACTTGGCGTTCACCTGCCAGAAATCATATTGACACTAATTACATTACTGATTCAAAATAATGAGAGGGAGTCCAAATCATCACTACCAAAGTTATGACAATTAATTACTGAGATGTTGAGAATAATAAGCCTTCCCACCACCCTCATTATATTTAGGCTCCATGGAAATGGAATATGAGGAGAAAAAAAATTTCATTAAAAGAAATACAAAGCAATGGAGTTGCTCTGATCTAGCTTTAACTTTCTAATTAGATACTTGAAATCATCACTGTAATGAAATACTTTTCGTAGATATATAAGTGATAGTTCCCTGAAAAGCAAAGATCTTTGTTAGTAATATAAGCATTATTACAGCAGCGGAACAACAAAAGTACCATTGCCTTCTAGAGCAAAATAATGAGATTTAAGTATTGCATGAAGGTTATTTCGATATTGATGATTAATAATAATGTATAATTTTTTAATAAATTTGTCAATTTCAGTAACTTTTAATTTAAGAGTCTGTATACACGTTCTTCAGGAATTCTGCATCTAAAAGCCAAAAAAAATATATTTTTTCTTTATACAAAGGGGTTTTTCACAGAATCATAGAATATCCTGAGTTGGAAGGGATCCACAAAGATCATCAAGTCCAATCCCAAACTAAAAACATTTCAGATTCTAGTGAGTTCAGTTTTTTATTGTCAGTAGTCATCTTTTGTGGTGCCAATTGGTATTCTCTCTGAAGGAGATTGTCTTTGTTGCATCTGAATTTAGAATATTGAGCACCAGCTTCTTCCAATATACAGAAACAAAAAGTCATTCTTATATTCTCCCAAGGAGGAGTGATTGTGCTTGGAAATTGTGCTGCAAAACTATTTCTCCAAGAAGCTCTGCTGGAGATGCATCTCATATAAGCCTCGTTTAATTTCTTTTGGGTTATCAGATGTAGTGATTTAATTTGTTTCACATTCACATTCATTCTGCTTTTTAACTTATGCTATTTATTTAAACCAGCAGGTTTCTGAATTTACACTTGAAAGAATTCAGCATATCCCATCCTTCCTCCAAATACTATTTGAGTTTCACCTTAGAAGACCACTCAGTTTTTGCAAAACTGCTGCTACAAACACATTGGCCTACTTTATGTGAAATAACCCTAAAATCCAAGAAAAGATGCTCAGAGCTCCTCTACTGTCAGTGAGTACTCTTGCAGTGTTCTAAAAACTACATTACCACCATTTCTTTTTGCTCAATAGTTGAAGTTTCACCCTGGCATGTATTTTGGGAATAATAAAACACAGAGGAATTTGACAGAGAAATATCTATGGATTCCCATCAACGTGTCAAGTGCCAGGACTGAGTCAGTGACATAAATACATGTCCCCGAACCAGAAGTGAAGCACCCTAATTTTGAGTAAAGAAGCTGAACTCGAGAGGGGTCTAAATCAAAACTGTAGGTGTAGAGATGTTTGCAGGTGTTTGAAAGGCAGTCCTGGTGGATGATCTGGGTATTGAAGGTAAAGCTAGACTTTGCACTGAACTATGCTGAACTTATGTAATTAAACATTCAATTAGATTAGTATTGTACTGAGAGTATTGTATTAATTAATGATTTTTTTCCTGAGGTTAAATAAAATTGCTGCTTTTGCCTCTCCTCTAATTTGTCTTTACCCAAGAGAGATGATCTATTTTAATTGCTTTCCAGAAGGCAGTGTTTGTTTTTCTTTGTCATACACTTAACAAACAGCCTTTCTACGTTTGTCTCTCTCTTAGGGCACATTCACAAAAAGATAATACATCTCTACAAATTATTTGGCAGCTGGTGGTAGAATATAATAAGTCCAATAAATTAAGCAACGACTCACCAACATTTTTTTCCCAAATTACACTGTAAAAAGAGAAGTCACGGTTTGCAAAGCAGGGGTTTTGTTCACAAACAAATAAGGGCTCTGAGAGTGGTGTAGTTTGTGTTCAAGGTCTTAACTACACACAGACAAATGGTTCCCCTTATTTCTGCTTCACAACAGGAAGCTGTTGTTATAAGATAAATGTGCCCAGGGTAAAATGTACTGAATCTCAACACACTGATTTGTGAAGACATAAAGCTATCTCAGACACAGTGGAAATTTAAGAGATTATTCAGGGAAAGCTGGAGCAGACAGCAGGCCTTGGTTTTGAGCAAAAAATATGTGAGGTGTGTTTCGACTGGAGATGTAGAATTTGTTTCCATAATGATACCATTCTGACATCTGTGGTGCTTTTGCACTGTCATGCATCTGAAAAAAACACTATGTGAGAAACCTGTCAGGTTTCCCCTGACAAAAATTCTGACTAAAAAAAAGAAATAATAAAACCCCTGAAACGGAAAAAAATGAATTTAAAATATGTTTCAACACAATATAGTTAGGCTGTAGTTATGAAAATACAGTTTGCACACATATATAAGCTCACTGAAATACTTAGTAACTGACAGAATTAGAAATAATGGATTTCCTGAAATACTTAAAGTTTCAAGCTTTCTGAAAATTGTCTGTATCTTAAATGATATTGCTTGGGTTTGTTGATTTTAATGATATTCTTTTGTTGATTTTAATAATGTTTATTTTTTCATGTTCTTCATGAGAATCTACATACTTTATTGAGAACTTGAGGAATAGAAATTCTTACATTTCTTCTCAAAAATAAAAAAAAGTTTTTTAGTAACTTGAAAAACCATTGTAGCTACAATAAAAATTTAGTATATACCTAGAACATTTTGTGAGTGTATCCTTAAGGGTTTTCTCCTCTCTGGTTTTGGTTGAACCCATTGTGAAGATACTGTCATCGTCTGTCATCACCCTCCCCCCAAGCAACATGTAATCTCTTCCAATATTTCAAATGCCTTTGCCTTGTTTTATGATGTCTGGCTCTAATTACAATAAAGGAATTGTACAATAGATGTACAATGATATCTAATTTCCTTAAATTTATGGGAAAAAAAAAAAGTTGTAAATCTCTAGTTTTGATATACTGAGGGAAAGTAAAAGGTGGCAGTTGGAGGAGGTCTGATTCCAGGCAGCTAACATGATGTATCTGTTAAATCATGGCCCTATGCTTGTAATGCTTCATAGTTGATGTCATCCCAATATACTCCATATGGAAATGAAGTTGGATAACAACAGCATCAGAAAGTAAAGAAGGACAGTAATAATATTTGTGTTGCTAAAGCTCTTATCTGTCTTTGTGCTGCAAAAAGATGCAAGCAAAGAGCTGAACAAAGGGAATAGTAACACATCTATTTTTGAAACCACAGTTTGCAGGGATTACTGGAAGCATCTCTAAAGTTAAAATTAAAGGCTAATGGATCATTGCAGCAAGCAGACTTTGACAATGAACTGATGCATGTCTGAGAAGAAAGACAATAATTTTGTACGGGCAAAGCAAGGGTCTCACCTGAAGCTTCTATCAAAGGACAGAACCCTCAAATAATTTGAGCACAAAATTGCTACAAACCTTTTGTATAAATGCAGAAGGCTTACTTATACAGTTTTTAAGAGTATCTGAAAGATAACAGAATTGGGTTACTTTATTTATCCCTTCGATCAACTAGATGGGATGCCTTTCCACATCAGTGATGAGGAAAACCTTTAACTGAATACTTAGAAACACAGATACAATTTAGCCTGTCATAGGGAGGAAAAAGGCAAAAAATAGCTTAACAATATTGTTGACTTGCAATTTTCAGCCATTCTCTCTTTCCTTTTAGAAATTCATTGTAGGTGCTTAGATTAAAAAAAAAAAAAACAAAAACAAAAACAAAGAGAGTCTTCTTTTGTTACAGCTTAATTTTTGGCAGAATGAAGAACCAAAGAAATTCATTTGAATTGTGTGCAATTTCAAATAATGGTATGTTGGAAATTTTTTGTAAATAATCCAAATAGAGTCCCCACGAACTGCTTGTCCCAGGCTTATTTCACATCTCCCAGCATCCTCCTTTCCTTTACCAAATACAAATGCAATGACATTGTTTCAGAGGGTATCTTTTGTTGTTAGCTCTAGCAATTCCTTGTGCTATTTTTGATTTGTCTTTATTAACTTTGTGTCACTGATGCTCATGGTAACTCACAAGAAAATGAATAATGGCAAATATTTCAAGCAAATATGTGCTGATTTTTCAGGGTGAAAACCCAGAAGATTTTGAAATTAACTATTACAAATTTATGGTATGAAAAGTAACACAACTTTCAGACTGGAAACATATTTATGTTTGGTTTAAGTTCTTTCAAATTTCATGGGAGATGCTTTATTCAGCTTGGACTAGTTGTCTTTCTATAGTTTTTGGCAATATAGAATATAGAGTTTCCTTTTGCATGGAAATAGTTGCATGTATAGCTATTGCATGTGGTATACACTTAACATGTTTTTTCTAGTACATTGCTCCAGCAAGAATTTGCATCACAAAAATTACTTACCTTGCATGTTGTATCACTTACTTCTGTCTCTCCTATAAGCCTGTATTCTACAGTGTCAGTGTTTGAATAGTATAATAATACTATTATATTATAATAATAGTACTCTGTTTACTTCAGCTTCCATTCCTAGTGACAATAGGATGATCTCCCTCTCTTTCCCTGCCTTCATGAGTCTAGTCAGGGATGTGGCAGTAAGCAGGGGATTTTTGTACAAGTTAGCTGTTGAAATCTATCACACAGCACAATATCTCAGTGATAAATAGGTAAACTGAGACATATGTTTGCAATTTTCCAGCCTTTGATGGCATTTTCAGAGATAAATTTCTACTTTACTGGGTCTGCCTGTCTTTTTCACCTTGGAAAGGAGAAGGCTGAGGGGTGACCTCATCACAAATGTGCAGTGCACTCAAGAGGGGCAGCAGAGGGGATATGGTAATCTCCTCACTCTGGTGACCAGCAGTAGGACATGAGGAAATTGAATGAAACTGCATCAGAGGAAGCTGAAATTGAAGATTGGAATTCTTCACTAAAAGGATGGTCAGTCACTGGAAAAGGCTCCCTAGGGAAGTCATAACACAAGTCTGTCAGAACTCAAGGAGTGTCTGGACAATGTTTTTAGTCATATGGATTAGTTTTAGGCAGTTCTGCAAGGATCAGGGATTTGGACTTACTGACCCTTACTATTGGGACTCTTCGAGTCTGAGATATTTGAATCTAAGTAAAGTGTTCCAAACTTGTTTAGGCTCATAATTAATTCAAGACAATCCCTTCTTGGGGATCAATTTTTAAATATAGGTATGTATACTGGCAAGTAGCCCCACTCATATGACTCCTGGCCTTTCCAGAAGCGTACTTTATTAAACACAAGTATCTCACTGGCAAGGATAAAATTAAACAGAGTAGCTAAACAGCATCTTATTTGGAAGAGAGAAAGTTAGGATGATAGCTCCTAACTTTGCAGAAAATTTAGCTGGTACAGTCCAATACAGGGGCTACATCCTCAAATTCTACTGTGGCTGAAGTTCTGCTGTGCTTTACTTTCTACTATATTTTCAGACTAATGACTTTGAAATCATCTCTCTGTTAAAAAGAACCGGGCAATAAGTGCTTCTCAATGAAACCAGCTCATAAGATTGAAGTGTTCAAAAGAATTCCAGGCAGAGAAGTTTTACTAAACTTATAAACATCTAGGAAAGGAATTTTATAAAAAATCCTAGAAATTAAATAGTGAAAATGGGAAGTCAGATATCAGTAACAGAACACAAATAAATACAAAATTCTCAGTGAAGTTTTTAATTAAATTATATAGAGATAGATTTTGTGGCAACTAAATACAGCAGATTATTGACACTATATGCATTACCAAATAGAGTGCCCAGAATTCCTCTCTCCTATTCAAACTGATTCCTGCATATGCATGAGGCCTAAAGAAGGGAAAATACCTTGATGCTTTCTGCACTGGACAGTGCAGTGCTGTTCTATATCAGTAGGAGTATTTTGTCCGCCAGAGACACAGTATTTTTCTCAGTGTTTTGAGATAATACAGCTCAGAATTACTGGCAATGTGTATGTAGATCAAGATCTGAAACTGTTCTTTTAAATATAAAGTGGACTGTAATTTTTCTGAATAGCTGGCTGCTACAAGCAGAAAACAGCTGGTCATCCTCCTCCCAGTGACTGCATTTTCCTGGTCTTAGATGTACTGTATGTGTGTTAGTCATTTATTCATTACATTAAGAGGCCCATGGTATGTTTGAAGGAAAATAAGAACATCAGTCTTGTGTTTCCTACTACACTCCAGCTTTTCTTTCTAAGAAACTGAGGAGCAGGACAGCGAGCATTGAACTTCATGCCATTGGCCTCAGCCCATGGATTCAGCCTGTTCAGATCCATTTGCAAAGACTTCCTACCCTCCATCAAATCAACAATTTCATGCAAGCTACTGTTGTGTGAACTTACTGGGGGTGCACTTGATCCCATCATCTGTAAAGATATCGAACAGGATTGGCCTGCATACTAAGCCCTGGGGAACCCTGCTGGTGCCTGGAAACAAACAAACAAACAAAAAAAAAAAACCAAAACCCACTAACCAACCAACCAACCAACCAGAAAACCCACCAAAAACCCCAAACAAAACAAAAACAAACTGCACCAGACAAGCAGTTTCAGCAGGAACAGGTCCTGCATTAAAGAGGGTTTAATAAAACCAATATGGAAAACATAGCTGCAAAAGAACACTGCACATCTATCTTCACATTCTCTTTATCACTATAAAAGCAACACTCTTGGACAAAAAGCATATGCTGATGATTCAGATGTTTCTGGGAATGGTAGGGGACTATTTTCACTGATTAGAATCAATTTTTGAAGCAGAAAGACAGAACTGTCCACAGTTAATCCAAACTAAATACTTCAGCGCAGTTCCTAAAAGACACTGTGTATCATTTAACTGCCTCTGTAGCATAACTGAGGGATTAGTATATCCAAAGTAAGCATCATAGAGCACATTAGACATCTATCAGTGATGGATGGCTTCTTCAGTAATTTCATAGTGCAAAGACAAGCCACAGAGCCTCATGTATATTAATCTCTTTAGCAAAAGCAATGCCAGCATCAGTAGATGGCATTATCATCAGAAGAAAGGACAGCAAATCCATCAACTGGTTACAGTGAAGTAAGAATAGTAGGTAAGAAAAGAGAAGACCTGATAGTTGAAGTATGAAATTGGGAAAAAAATAAGATAGCTCTTTAATGGAATCAAAGATATCAAGATTTAATATTGATTACTGTTAAATGATGTACATGTTTCTTGCAGTGCTTTGTACCTAAATGATTATTTATGAGTTCAAGACATGTCACAAATAAGTATATATTTGTGTTTATACACACCATGGATGTGATGCTATGATCCTGCTTCTAGTACAGTCAAAAATATATGCTTAATGGTTTCACATGAACATGACAGTGTCTTAAGAGCTATAAAGATAGAAACCTAATACAAAACTAGCAGGAGATAAATTTAAAACAAGCAAAATACAACAGACTTTTTTTCTCCATATGTAGGTAAAGCAAGGAAATCCTTCCTGAAGGACATTGTGAGTGCTACATGCTTTCAAGACTTCAAAAATCAGCTGAAGTTTGCTAAAGAAAATCCACAACAGACCTCTAATTACAAAATACGACCTGTAATTTATGGAATCTTTGAACTGCAGGTGGATGTAACCCAGGATGCTGTTTTCACCAGAGAACTATACTGCTACCTGCTCACTTCCTAATGCCTTCTGCAAGTTTGTGCTATTTGCTATGATCAAAGAATGGATATTATGTCTGATAGGCCTTTCATCTGATTTAATGAAACTGATTTTAAGTTTCTTTATAATGTAAGTAGTACCTTCCAAAAGGTACCAATGCTTCAAGACTCTATTAATGTAGCCTGTAGTAGACAAAAAAAGCATTCCAATTTTCAGTAAGGACATGGATATATGAAGCAATTTTCTAAAGTACTAAGAACTTTCCATAGTTAAGCTGTTCACCCAACGAATTAACTCTTTTAATACTGTACATAATTGCAGCAGCACCAAGTCCATGCTTGATAGTAATATTAACTATGGAATATGGTATCACGCAATTAACACCAGAATGCAATAAATTACAAGAGAAAATTTGCTGGTAAAAGTCCTTCATAGAGGAAAAGAATAAGGACTGTTCATGGTAAAGATCCTAGAGGGATTGTTCTGATAGTATTTTTCAGATTATTATAGTAGTGAAGCAGAACATGTGGCTTTTTCCTCAGCAATGGGCCAAAGGAGATTACCTTTCTCTTCTTTTTTTCCTCTGAGATTCAAAGATTTCCTTTGAAAAAAAGTCAGTTCTGGTTCATTTTTTTGGTGGTGCTTTGTGGTTGAATTATCTGAAGGAGGTGATATCTACGAGGCAGTAGCAAACTGACTAGAGCACAGAATTAGTTACTATACTTGCAACAAAAGAAGCACTTTCAGTACTAATTTTTTCTACCAAGAGCAGCTCCTACTGTTACAGTAGATCTACCATAGTGCGAACATCTGAATTTACTCTTTCCTAATACTTTGGTAATTGCTATTGTATGTCTGATAAATCTTGTACAAGCTGTGAGACTTTGAATGGTGAAATCAGTAGCATTATAAGAATATACCTAACTGGAATTAATTCTCTAGCTAACTCCATGTTGTTTTGCAACCAACCATGCATTCTAATCAGGCGTCTGCCAGAGCCATATGTCCTATCATTTGTAATAATTTTCCTTAATTGGTCATTTTGAGGGTGGATGACCCCCACAATATTAACTTACAAGTACCTGCTGTAGGTGATGCTGAGGGTAGAGTGTCCTGTAACATAAAGTATTACCCTTCACTCTTTCCAGAGAAAAAGTGGCCTAAAATCCTTTCCCTTTATTTGGTCTCCCAGGAAATTCCTGCATATTGTTTTAAAATGACAGTTTTTACCCTTTCATTTGAATTTAAATTCAGATGGAAAATGGAAATGCATCTTTGGCTTTTTTTGTAAGCTTAATAATCGTGACAAATAACAGTGCTTTTGTCCCACCTTTCAGTCAAAAGCTCTCAGAATAGTATCAGAATTCAATCTCAGGACTCCACTTCTATTTCTATGTACCATGCAGGGTACATAGGGTTTCAAATTGTGTCTGTACACTATTTGATAATTTGATTTGTATTTCTGAGAGGCAGTTTCTTTCTCATAATTTTTCTTGTGTTTCTTACTACCAAATTCACCCATAAACTTGCCCATAGCAGTTCTGTGTCTTTGAAAACATAAACTGGAAAGGTGTAACTCTATCTGTTCAATCAATTTTATGGCCTATATATAATTTAGAAAGGAGAAGGTTTTTGGACTGTTCAAATTGTCCTTGGTAATATGAATCTTACGTGACTGTTTTTAAGTCAGTTTTTCAGCTCTATGAATGTTCCAAAGCACTTAATGTTGATACTGTAAAGATGATGTTATCACCTAGTATTTTGATAACAGAAAAGCATATTCTAGAGGCCTTGGGAAGCATTTTACACTCTGGGAAACACAGCAATGGAGATGATGGCCATTTTACAGCTATGAATTTGCCTTGGAGGAAAGGTGGCTAGCAAAATTCAATTTAATTAAGGAATGACCTCTTTTGTTGTTTTATCTGTGGGAAGGAAAAGACTTATTCTACACCTGGTAAAATATGCAGATATGGATCTACATATTATATTACTTGCTTAGCAAGCAAGAAGTAGTAATCTACTCTCCAGGTGAACTTATTATTCTGTGCCTTCAACAGTTATTCACATGTTACAAATATTCTCATACTTTAGTCTATAATTAGTAGAATTAAAATGTAATAAAAACACCAAACAAAACACCCAAGACTACAATATTTGCATATTTAATTGAAGCCTACATATTTAGTGGGACAATATGATTAGTGAGAGATGGAAACTAATATTATACTCAGAATATATCACCTTGACTCTTAACTTATAATTTTTAAAGCAGAGGTTATAGGAATGCCAGCAGTTCACCTCCTCAAAGTAGTTTTAGCTCTGGAGAGAAAGTAGTGCTGAAAAACTTTCTTTAGAGAGTGTAACATTACAAATTGCTTTTCTAAATAATTTAGACTATGTCTTGCAATGAAGGAAAAACTATAGGATGCTAAAAATATACATGTATATATTAAAGTACGTGAGAGCACATAACTAGAATCCTAGACATTTTTGTACTATATACTAATTACAGTATACTGAGAAAGTTTGATTCACTTACATTTGTGGGGATGAGAATGCGTGTGAGACCATGCTGCAACCCAGCATTGTAGGGAGACTTGGGAACATGTTGATATGCTCCTTC
Organism: Lanius collurio; assembly: GCA_020086605.1. Taxonomy (NCBI): domain Eukaryota; kingdom Metazoa; phylum Chordata; class Aves; order Passeriformes; family Laniidae; genus Lanius; species Lanius collurio. The sequence continues at coordinate 1,396,531 of JACBWW010000011.1, read as the reverse complement.
AGCCTTTCTACCTTTGTCAACAAGCTGTAAAGGAGTGATGGGTTGCCCCAGGCACTGTCCTGGTATGAAAAGCTGGAGAGCTGGCACTCTGAGGCTTGTCAGGAGTTGCTGGGGCCCTTCATCGAGATGAAGCCCTGCTTTCCCAGTAGTTGTATTCACATGGCGATGAAGAAGAAACTTAGTTTTCTCTGTTCAACTCCTACTGAAAAAAACCCCACCAAATATTTATCCAGAGAATTTTTCATTCAGCATATTATTGCACTTAGCAATAATAATGACTAGCAAGACTGAGTTTTCAAGCTTTGGTGCAACAGTTAATGATATAAAGAAATATTTATCTGTAAATCACTATAAAAATATTAATCAGTAAGTCACTACAAAATTGAGACATAAGTTTCAGTTAAAAATAGGGTGTTGAATTTACCTGAAAAGGCCAAAGATTTGTTCTGAAATAGATTAAGTTCAGCTGAATAGTAGTGGGTTTTTTTTTCCCTATGACCTATGTTGAAATATTGAAGCTACATATTAATCAGAATTCAATCTTCAGTGTGGTTTTACTTTTTAGGACACCTGTATACACAGTAAATGCAAAATGATTGAAACCCTAGAAAAATTATCTGCTTATTGCTCTCTAATATTGTTTTGGAAATATTTTGGAACCACATCTACTTCTTGCAGTCTTTTCTTATCTTTCTTCAAAGCTGCATGCCTAGGCATAAGTGAAGTTTTCCTTATGAAACTTCCTTAAAGTATTATTGAAGTAATTCTCAGAGCTTCACGACAGAGAAGTGGAAGGTAAAGTTACAGTAGCTATAAGCATGGTTGATAGATTTTTAAACATTATTTAAATCGATCTACAGATCCCAAAAGACAGCAAACTCAGTTTACTGGTTGGGAAAGTCAAAATAATCATACTTGTCACAAAAACCTTTGTGTTTAGATATAGATATTTATGTGTAAGTAAGTTTTTATAACATATATTTTTAATTTATTTTTATATATTCCAACACCTGAGAATACACATTCATGTATATAAGTCTGTATACAACCATGCGCATGAAAACAGAACCACAAAAATGTCACAATTCACATCTCACTTAGGCTCTATTCAGGTTTAAAATACTGTTTAAATTGGTTTTGACCCTTTCTTCTTAATGCCATTCCTGACTGGTCCTGTGACAGAGCAGAGAAAACCAGAGAATTGTACTAGATAAATTTACTGTACTGTTGAAATCGCAGAAAATGAGTGTATTAAGTTTTTGGTGATGTTTTTTGTAATTGGTTGTCACCACTCAACACAAGTCTTAGCTGATATGACTTTTATATTAGCTCTGACCAAGACTCCTTCATTACTTCATTATCATATTCCTCATTCTCTCTTCATAAGTTAACAGCCGGTTCGTAAATGGCAAATAATGTAGCAATTTCACTGAATTTTTGAGGTGCTACTGCTCATTGGAAATTACATCTCCAGCCAGGTACCTAAATACATAGGGTAGGTGGAGAGCATGGAAAAAAGTTGGAAAAGTGAAGTAACCCAGATGTAGATACTGATAATGAATAACTGTTCAAATAAATGTTTTAAATTTCTATACAATATGAAATATTTTCAAACTGAGGTATGGATAGAGATGTTACCAAACAGCTTTGTGGAGAGGTGGGTTTTCAAGTTTGGTCTCAGAGAACATAAGGTTCCCAAATGCCAGAAAAAAAGTGCTATTGGCTGTGGTCTGTGGTAGTCTGCTGGAGGGACCAGGAGGTCTAAGCCTGAGAAAACTGTTTGCATGTGTGTTACCTTGTGTGGAGCAGCCTAAGGTGAGAGAATCCAATGATCAGTTATTCAGTAGACTGTGTGCCTAAGGCCAGTTAGCCGAGGTATCTGTATTATATAGATGTAAATATTTCCCTCTAATGGGTCTTATGATAATCAGCCAGAGAGCAGGCCAGGATGATGCTGTTGGTGTTGTTCCCATTAGCCTAAGTGCTGAGAGTGTCTGTGTTGATCCTGTTGGCCTTGTGCACCCATGCTGTTTGTGTTGTTTGTGCATGAGTGATTATTGTAAATTCTTGCTCAGCTCTTCTACAGGCTGAACCTTGGGGTGTCGGGTTGGGGCAGTCCTGCCTCTATGAGGGTATCAGATTCAGTAACTCCTAAAAATTGACATTTCATGGGAACCTTGGGGAAAATAAAAATGTGTAACTATGAAGTGCTTTGCGTATTGTATCAAATCTGAGGGAAAATGACAGTCCTTGACATGTTCATATCAGTGCAATCAAAAGTGAGCAAAGCTTTTGACATAACTGCACTTTATATTGTATTAGATGTATCTGAACACCAGTTTCGGGTTTATTTGATATCAATAAAGCCAAACTCATTTTATGTTTGTCTGTTTAATTCATGGCTCAGTAAGATGGAAGCAGAAAGTGTAACAGGTCAGTTGTTTAACTGTCCAGTGTTTCAAATGACAGCAAACTGGATGCAGAGTATTATGCTTGACTACCTGGACTATACCAGATGAAATCTGAGAAATAGGTTTGCAGATATGACTATCTGCTCCCCCATTTACCTGTCAAGGTCAAATCTGCAGGATCATTTTATAGTTGAGTCTGCAGGGACAAGAACACTTCAGTTCCTCAAATCTGAGGTACTGACTAATATGCAGGAGTCCTAGCATTCCTGAAAAAAGGACAAGGACACTTTGGATGTCATCTGAAAAAGCAAAAGCAGCATAAAAATGCATGTATTATTCCCATGAACAGCAAGGTGTTCAATGGAATTATGGTCTAATCCACCTCCATCCAGCTGTGTAAAATCCACACACATTAGTAAGAATTCAGAGAACTCATATCACATAGAATCATAGGATCATTTACGTTCCAAAAGACCTTTAATATCATTGAGTTCAACTGTTTACCCAGCACTGCCAAATCCACTAAATCACATCCCCAAATGACACATCTACCTGTTTTTTGAATACCTCCAAAAACGTTGATGCAACAACTTTCCTGGGCAGCCTGCACCAATACATTACAACCCTTTTAACACCACCATTCTCTGGGCTTGGCTATCCAGACAATTTTTTACCTACCTAGCAGTGTACCCATTCAAAGCATGACTGGACAGTTTCTCCAGGAGAATTCTATGGAAATGGTCTCAAAGGCTTTACTAAAGTCCAGGTAGATTCCATCCACAGCCTAGCCCTCATCCACATGTAGCTGGACTATGTGCATGCAGGGTCCCCAAATGAGCCAGGGTGTCCCTACCTAGATGGAGATGAGTAGAGAATACTTAAGAACATAATGAGTAAGTTATGGCCATAAGACAGAGGAATATTGTCTAGTTTAAAATTATTTGCTAATTAGATGCATAATAATGAATTAATTTTGGCAGAATTATGTAGTTCTCTGTGTGCTTCCCTGGAGAATTCAGAAAGACGCATGACACAAGGGTTTTTTTAAAAACACTTTTTTAAAAAAAGTGTTGTAAACCAAATCATTTTTGAGGGAATGTCAAAGGTTGAGATGAATGAGCATTAGTAGCAGTGTCATCCAGCACCAGGGGAAACGTATGACACAGAAGACAGAATGGTTTATCAACCCAGTCTTATGCTCCTTCCCAAATGTTAATATTTGCTGGAGGACTGATTCTCACTCTTGAAAATTTTAATGATCTAATTCTCCTGTGAGAGAGGGAGGGAGGGCATTTATTTTAATTAAATATCATATACATTGAAACTATAAGATCACAAGCAACCAGATGCTCTGTTCATTCTAATTAATTATGCTTTGGGATTTCTGATATGCAGAAAGGACCTTGAATAGATCATCCTTAATTATAAACTTACATTGCTAAGTGTGAGCAAGAATGAAGACAGTGGTCCAGAGATGCAAACAGTTGCTGAGAGTGTAGTGTGTCCTTCTACAGTTTAATAATGAGAGAAAAGTAGAGTAACAGTGTTTCTCGAATTTTATTGCTTATAGCTATTGATATGACATTTAAAGATTATGGCAATTGTTGAGAAATTATTTTTTCAATTAATAGTTCCTCATTTTCTTCACAACTTCTCCAAAGGTACAGGATAACCTTGATAAACAAGAAGCAAAGAGATGTTATAATACCTGTATTCATAATTAATAGAGTTTATTAGTCATAACTACTCCAAGAAGTAATTACTCTGTACTGCAATCTGGGACAGCTTTCTGCAATAAAGGGATTTGGTGATGCATGTTTTAATGATTGCCGCCATGTCTGTTATACTGCCTAGAACCTTCATTAATTTTTTTCTGGGTAAAGTGACTTCTAGCTATTCTATGGCTACCATTATCTGTGCATAAGTATTTTTACAGCTATCCAAAAAACCAGATAGAGGCACTATACTAAAAACCATAATCTATAGTATTCCTCGATATTTAGTGATCAGGATCAGATACTAACTTGTTAATAATTAGAAATTCTTCACAATTACATATACATTGACATTTTTGGAAGCTGATAGCAGAAAGAATAAAAAAGGTCAAAAAGGATCAATATGTAAAATTTTTCCAACCTTAAGCCAAGCAATCATTGGAGAGCATGTAAGAACATGGTCTGGCAAGATGCACCTCACTCATATTTTGCAATACATATCAGACAAAAAGTATTTTAGGCCAAACGAATTTTTATGAGTGTATCATTTGTCTGCATCAATGTAGAATTTTTATACTATTTTGCTTGGTATGTATACAGTAAAATGACACTTGTTAGCCAAAGCCTGGGGTTTTGTCAGATAGAGAACAATATTAATGTGTTTTTCTTTATCCAGCATTTTAATTTATGATTAGAATAGTTTCTTCTCATGGGTATAATCTGGCTTTCTTCTCTAATCTGAGTAACACCCTACTAAAAATGGGCCTGTATGTGATCAATATTTTACTGATATTTCTTAAGAAAACTTCAGTTATAAACTGTTACAGATGTCATTGCTTCAAGGACAACAGAACTGAGTGGTGTCAGTACCAGGCAGGTAAGGTGTGAAAACAACTGATAACAAAGTGAGCTGAATGACACTGTGAATGTCCACCAACAAAGAAGAGGGTAAAAAAGAGGAGGGAAGGGCTTATGCTCTGTGCCTCTTTCTGTTGTAAACTGTATTTAGGAAAAAATAGTACTAGCATCAGCATTTGTGAAACTGAGATATGGTACTCCTGGCTGTCCATTCTTTATTTCTTTTTATTTCTTTCTTTTTTTTAATCTGTTTGAGAGCCCACTTTTTGGAAATAATGCAATAAATATGACCAAAACTTTACTGATTTGAAATAAAATAGATTCACAGAAATGCTTTATGGGCAAATGAATAAATATCAATGATGTTGCATTATAGTAAAATAAGCAAGAATTCAGGTTAAAAAAAAAAATCTCAGATGGTATGAGTATGTATGTGTGTGTTCATTTTTGTACTGCTATTCTGCTTTTTGAGTATTAGTCTTCTTTTAAATGATTGTGGAGTAATTAGTCTCGCTTTCTTCTCATATCCTTGTAATTCCAGAAAATACAGTAAAAATTGGTTCTCAAGATAGCTCGATCTTTTGATTCTTAGTACTGCTACAGTGCTTGCAGATACTTTGGAAAGATATTTCTCCCCTAAATTTATTCAGTGAAAATGTGATTTAAGGCTGGAGAAGGTAATTCTTCAATCACTTATTGCTGAAAGGTCATTCGATTAACACCACATTATGCTTGTTAACTGTCAGTGTAAAACTGATATCATTTCCTAGACATGCAAATTGGAAGATAGGTATTATAAGAATACCCTCTGTTCAGGTAGAAGCACACACATGGCTAAAGCTGCTTTTACAGATCTCCAGATTTTAATGACTCAAACAATGAAATGAGCAGAGATTACTGTATCATTATTTATTGCTAATGTTTGCTGTGTTCTTCTCTTTTAAAAGGTTAAAGACGAGAAAAACACCTTGTTATTCCTATTTTTCTGATATCTAAGCAAATACATTCTTCGTTGCTTATGGATGATATTCTTAAAGGAATTAATGTTGGTTAAGCACCTAGATAATATTTTATATTTGCATCTAAGGCCAGACCTTGTAAATTACAGTTATATATATTAGAGTGGTATCACTGTAAGCTCTAACAAATACTGACTTTTTTAATTTCAAAATTTTGGATGAAATGGTTACTAAATAAGGATCTAAGAAGAGCATCCAGCTCTGTGTTCTAGTTCTCTTTTTTGTTTTGTTTTGTTTTTAATTTGTCTCATAATCTTCAGTGGGTCTTATAAAACCTGTATCAGTGTACATAAGTATACTAGACCGAGATCTGCACAAACATAAATATTGAAACCAATGGGGGTGATATCTTTTTAACTGTATTCTGTGACTCAGTTAGTAGAGCATTCAGGATGTAGAAAACGGCAATTTATCTTCCTTTGCTTCATGAAGAGATTCACAACTGACCTTTGCAAAACTCTCAATCCTGAACTAAAAGATTTAAGCAACTAAAAGAACAGGTACTAGAATACATAAATGATTCCCTGTTCTCCCAGGCGCCTCTTTGTTATTCCACTGGATTCCTCTAGAATTTCAGATTCTCCTATAACAGAAGTAGGAGAAGATGATAGTTGAAAAAAATTTTCTCAGTGCTGTAGTTGCAGATACATTTGAACAGGACTAAAGGATCTGAATATCAGAAGACTGGATTAAAAATGATGAGGATTTAACAAGACTACCTGGTTTCATTTAGTTACCTTTGCTTTTTTACCTTTGAATTTCTTCATTTCAAGGTTTTATTTGCAGGCAGGAAGATGGAAATCTATGTCTCACAAAATATGTTCCAGCATTTTCAGGTGGTCAAAAGATCTTAGATACTGATTTTTTAAGAGGCGTAAAGCAAATTCTAAATCAAATATCATGAGAGAAGTGCTAAAAATCTCACACCTGACTGAAGTGTTTTTTTATTTCAAAACCAAGAATTATCTGTGGAATCAGAAACAGTGTCATCTATTTTACAGTTATTCTTTTAGGACTTGGAGCTGTTGCATTCGTTTTATAAAATTTGGTAACTGTCATGTAATAAATACCTTTAAAAGGGATTGTTTTGATAGTCTGTGTTAAATATTATTAGCTTATGTACAATTGTCACATTTCCTTTCAACTGTAATTTAAAGCTCTTCCTAGGACTTCAGTAGCCACCCCTCCTCCCCAAATATATTGTTTGACAGATTTCTATAAATTTAATTTTCTTTAGTAGAAAAGTAAACTGAAAGTGCAACTGAACCTCTAAAATACAGTTCTTTAGAAATATTTTTTTTCTATAATTTCTTCTCTTTTTCATAAGGTAGTTTTTCTACTCAATATAATATATGGTGGTTTTCCTCAAGTGAGAATTTTTTTTTACTTTTCCCCGGACCCTTAATTTCTTTGTTTCATTCTAAGATTATTTTACAGCTATGCTCTCTATTTTGACTAAATAAAATAAGATCTGTCTCATCTAGCTTTTGCTCTCCAAAATTTAAGTTTTTATCTTTATTAGTGAAATACAACTGTCCTGTTTAAATATTTTTGAAAAAAGTAGGGAAAGTATGTCTCCCTTTCTTGATTTATTTCAGAGACTATAGACAACTATCTAGACTAGAGGTCCAACTTTTAAACAAGTATAATTTGGTGACATGAATCCCTCTCAAATATAATTACAACTTTTGGACATTTACTAAAAGTATAGGTTCAGAAAAGTTCTTTCAATGCCCGTGACCATCACATGCAATATAAAATAAGTAATTTCATCCTGCCCTTTCAACTGCTAAGTCCACATCCAAAACCACGGTGATCACAGAAGTATAGTCTAGTACATATACTTTTCACTGTGTTATTTGCATGTCATATATTTTTGGTAAATGACAATGTCAGAAGAAAGTAATTTGGGCCCATCTTTCTTTTATTAAAATTAATTAATTTAAATTATTTGATCTCATCTACAGTCAGAAAAGGAACTAGAGGACTGAAATACTCCCAACAGTTTCATTGTTGTCCATTCATTGTCACAAACAGCTCTAGGGGGAAGATGAGTTTTATGTTTGGTTTTGCAAAATTTAAATTGTTTATCTCCTGACATTTCTGCCAGACTGAACAATTATTATACTCTGACTGAAATATGAATTCTTTACATGTCACAGTAGCTTGAGTTCAGCTCTCCACAATAATTGCCTTAACAAATTAAAGGTCTGGGCAATCACCAACCAAATGACAATTAACAAGAGAAAATGTTGGATTCTGCACCTGGGATGGAGCAACCCCGGATATACAGAGAGACTGGGGAACAAGAGGCTAGAGAGTGGAACTATGAAAGGGACCTGGGGATCCTGGTCGACAGAAAGTTAATTATGAGTCAGCAGTGCCTTGGTAGGCAGGAGGGGCCACCATGTCCTGAGGTGCATCAGGCACAGCATGGCCAGCAGAGCAAGGGAGGGGATTGTCCCGCTCTGCTCTGCACTGGGGCGGCCTCACCTCCAGTGCTGGGGGCAGTTTTGGGTGCAACAGTATTAAATAGACATTAAACTATTGGAGAGTGTCCAAAGGAGGGAAATGAGGATGGTGGAGGGCCTTGAGGAGAAGCTGTATGAGTGACTGAGGTCACTTGGTCTGTTCAGCCTGGAGTAGAGGAGACTGAGGGGAGATCTCATCGTAGTTACAACTTCCTCACAAGGGGGAGCTGAGGGGCAGGCACTGATCTCTTCACTCTTATAACTAGTGGCATTTCTCAAAGAAATTACATGAACCTGAGTCAGGGGAGGTTTAGGTTGGATATCAGGAAAAGGTTTTTCACCCAGAGGGTGGTTGGGCACTGGAACAGCTCCCTAGGAAAGTGGTCACTGAATCAGCCTGACAGAGTTAAAGAGGCGTTTGGACAATGCTCTCAGGCCATGATGTGACTCTTGGGGATGGTGCTGTGCAGGGCCAGGAGTTGGACTTCATTATCCTTGTGGGTCCCTTCCAACTCAGCATATTCTCTGATTCTGAGATAATTGCAGAATTATAATTCTACCTCTTAAAGCTATTGAGAATGTATTGTAATTTTTATAAAATTGAGTACTCGCACCTTTCTGGGAGACACTACTGGGAGTCATCCATTGCAGTTAGTGCAGGAAGTAAAAGCAATAAACATTAAGCTATGTCTGAGAATTCTTTTCAGTAGGATAAGAATTATTATGATGGAACACTGCTAAAGTCTAAACTAGGTCTTATCGCTAGTGAACAGGTTAAGATAAAGGGGAAGGTGATGCACTTGAAAATTGCCTGAAGCTCTTTGTATAATGTTTTTTTATATATGAGATGTAAAATAGAAAATTAAAAGAAAATAAAACTGTAATACTAAATCTTTCATATGCCCTTTTTCCTTTTTTTTTTTTTAATCCAGAACATTTTTTCCCCAGGTTTGTTTATTTGGCATCCTACTTTGTTATACTTGTGTCTTTTAAAGGAGCCTTAGTTCATGAAAACAGGGCTCTCTTTTAAGATCATGGATTCACTTTTGTCTTGTCATGCTGCTAAGATATGTCCTTCTCTGAGAGTCCTGTAGCTTTAGATCAGTTGTGCTGTAAGAAGGCTGCAACTCAGGTTTTCAATGCTTTCCATCATGCTTATGAACTTATGCGTATTCTATTATGACTCAATAAACAAATTCATAATCTCGAGCTACTGTACTTTTTCTTACCTTCTTTCTTTGTGCGTCAGAACTTTTCACAATATTTTCTACAAGGTAGTAGAGACAACTTCTCTGGGACAGAACAAAGGTAGGATATGTTTTTGTAGACTGATTTTTTGTCTGCATGTACAAAAAACATTTGACTTTCAGGATTGGTAGTCACCTGTCATCATCTTAACAGCAATATTGTGAACTTGCTTTCCTAAAAATTCATGTATATCTTAATTTGCCAAGGTATCAAAGTGAGAGCAAGAATTTTCCTGAGCTGAAGAACAAATTAAACGCATTCCCTATGGGCTCACGTCTCAGGTTTCATTGGTATTGATGTTAATAATACCATAGATGTAGCTGGCAGTTGTGGATTTTTGTGTTAGGTATATATTGTCTCATATATGAGTGTTTTCACCCATGTTCTTTTACAAGATTTGTAACTTTATTGCTAATGAGAAGTCTATCTAGTTACCCTATTTGGTTGAAATGCACCAAAAGATAAACATGTTGAGGGTCAAGATTTTACACATATATAGGATGATTACATACACTTTTATGAGAAACCAGGGTCAAACTGTCTCACATTCCTAAGTAAATTATTAAAAAGGTAATTAAATTTTAAACATAAAATTGAAATATTTGATATGTTTAATAAAAACAGCTTAACAATAAAAAGGATGAATAATTTTCAAATTTAAAACTGGACATTAATTTGAACAGGTAAAATCTACTGGTATAATATTCAGAAATCTCTCTTATGAAATGTTTTCTTATAAAAACTGAAAAAAATCTGTTTTCCAGATTTTGACATCATAATTATGGCTTTCTATACTACTTGTCTGTCACAGTCTATGTTTATGGAAGTAGACAGCACTGTGAATTATATTTATTTTGCATATTTTTGAGTTATGATGTCAAAGGACTGGTCAAGTGTACAGGTGCAGATTACTATAACCACAAGACACTTGCCTCATGAATAGGCTAATTAGTTGAGAGGTAGGAAAAATCAGGACATTGCAGTGCTCGCAATGCAAAAATCTAATGCTCAAACCAGCATGAAACTGGTATTTCTAATGGCAAAATCATCCATAAATAATAAACCAGAACTATTTTCTCCTCCCCTCTGATTTTCAAAAGCAGTATTTTATACAAAATACCTTAGCTGGCTCTCCAAAGACAGCTTATATTTAGGTTTCTGTGGAATTCCTGAGTCTTTTTCCCTGTTTTCTGATTAAAAGTTGTTGTTGAAGCATTTTCAAAATATTGTAATTAATTGAATTTGTCTTCATGACTGGAGTAGGTAGTGTAGCCAATTAAGACCTAGTATTTTGGCCCTAGGGCTTTAGTCTGAAACATTGTTTAGACAGGAACTAATGCAATTATCCTTATCTGAATGCTCTGAAGGAGATAGGAAGCAAATGTCAATTTGATCTCTTTACATGGGCAAAGAGACACTTCTCTACATGCAATCAAAGTGGAAACATTTTCAATAATACATGCAGCCTAATTAAAACTCAGTTAAAACAACTATAAGGATCTTTACAGATTAACTTTATGAAAGTTTTCATTTTTTTTCTGATGAAGTTTAGGACTCAGAGAAACGTTATAAAATTCTAACATTTATTCATAAATCCCTTTTTCTTTTAACTTCTATTCTTGAAACTGCTCAGTCTTAGTGCTTTTCTTTTAAAAAATTAGTGCAATAGGAAAACTACCTTCTTTTTAATCCTAGTGTTTCTTTTTATATGGCTGTTTCCAAATGACTATCTGAAGAGCTGCTTAGGCATTCTTATCTTCTACAAACTGTAAAAAATATTCTACACTGGCATTAGGTTAAATCTTCATTTCGTCCTTCAATAGTTACCAAAATCAATCCAAGATATTTTTCCAAGGTTATTGGATTAATATTATGTGTTAGTTACTTAGAGAGGTCTAAGCAATGATTTTCCAAGGTACTGTTCCGGTTTTTTGGGATTATTTTAGGTCCTCCTTTCTTTTAATTTATAGTGGGAAATTGACTCCATGCAGTACTTTCAGTCTTAGGGAAGGAAAATGAAGTTTGCTTGTTCTGTTCTGACCCTATTGTCAGATTTCAAAATTCAGTACTCAGGATAACATCAAAAGTATATCACATTCTTTAAAATTATTGTAATGGGATGAATAATGTGAAGGTGTTTTTACTTAAAGGCACAAACACCATCCAAATAAGCATGAGAAACATAAGTATATTCATCCTCCTCCCTTCAGCATCTCTTTAGTTCCTATAGGATATTTGTAGGAGCTTTACTGAACAACAAGTGGTTAAAAGTAAATTTGATCCATCAGAAAAGCCTATTATCTCAGAAACAAGTGAAAGATAGTATCTTCAAATGTTTGTCTGTTCTGTCAGTCTGGGGCATTGGGAAAAATTTTATATGTTTTATTGCAGTTTTATAGCAACTAATTTAGTAAATAGATTTTACAGCTAACATTTTTTCTTGGGTATGAAGGACAGATTACCTTGAGTGATAGTAGAAGATATGGTAATCATTACTGTTTTTCCATCAAATGAGAATAGATTAAGGTGTACTTTTACGTGTTTTTAGTTAACTCTGGATGCTGATTCGGGACCAAACGTCAAGATAACTTTCTATCACTTTTATTTTTGCAGGGGTTTTTAATTCCACTGCCTTAAAGTGGTCTGTTTACTTTGAGCAGAAAGAAACTGCAAAATTTAACTTGAACAGTGCCATAGACGTAAAGGATTAGTTTAAGGCATCCCAATCTTTCTTGAAAGGTCTTCATTCCTTTGAGTGGTCTGAAAACTGGAGTCAGAGGAAAGTCAGAGATTGGACTCAAACCTCTCCACAGCTTTACTTTTGGCAATTTTTCCTATCTAATTTCTTTTGCCTTGCAGCTCCCACCCTTTGTTTTCCCAGATAGAATTAATCTTTTTGACTAAATACAGAGCTATTGATGTTCAATGTTTATAACTTCAACCCTTAAGCCTCAAGCCCTGCAGTAAAAAGGGTTTGTTAAGCAGGTATGGATTTATGAGCTAGGCTAAAAAGGGTCATGGTAGAGTGCTGCCAGATAAATTACAGAAGTTCATGGAGACGAGGTATGGAAGAGGACATTCTGTCAATCCTAGGGCCAATTTCATTGCACCTGCATTGGCCCAGATGAGTGTCTATTATTAACCCTTGTTTCTTTCCCTGTGTAAACTTAAAAGATCATTAAGGCCAGATAATCCCTTTAAATACTGTACAGAATCGGGTGCTCTGGGGAAGCCTTTTGAAATCTTCAACACAAAGGTATTTCCCTGAACAGTGTTTCAGACTTCTCATATCAGGATTACCAGACTTTCTACTGTTGGTCAGTACAGTATTATTACTTGGGGTCTGAGAACGTACAAACACAATGCCTGAACCTTCACTGTTGTATCTGCTTTGGTTTTGGAATTATGATTTAGACAACATAATCAAAAGAAGATTTTCTTTCTCTAGTTTGGCATGGTCAACTCCATTTACAATATTAATGGTACTATTTATATATAGAAATGTCAAGTTTCTTCCACTTTATCCTAGACAAAGTGTCTGGTTTCATCCTTTTAATCCAGATGAGAAAAAAATGAAACAAACTTATAGGAATTTTTGGTGAGTAGGACAACTAATAACATCGTTACAAACAGAATTAAAGAAGGCCCCTTTTTCAGTATTATGGAATGATAGAATGACTTGTATTGGAAGGGACCTTGCAGATCATCTAGTTCCAATCACTCTGCCACTAGACTAGATTGCTCAGGGACCCATTCAGCCTGGCCTTGAATACTTCCAAGGATGAGGTATCTACAACTTCCCTGGGCCTCCTGGGCCTCATCACCCTCACAGAAAAGAATTTAATCCTAAATATGCAATCTAAACCTACTCACAGCTTAAAGTCCTTTGTCCTGTAACTACATGCCTCTGTAAAAAGTCCCTCTCCAGATTTCTTGTAGGCTCCCTTCAGGTACCAGAAAGCCCCAATAACGTCTCCCAAAGCCTTCTTTTATCCAGGCTGAACAACTCCATTTGTCTCAGCTTTTCATCATAGGAAAGATGGTCCATCCCTCTGATTGACTTGGTGGCTTCCCTTGGACTCACTCCAACAGTACCCTGTCCTTCCTGTGCTGGAGGCCCCAGAGCTGGCTGCAGCACTGCAGGTGGGGTCTCACCAGAGCAGAGCAGAAGGGCAGAATCCCCTCCCTGGCCCTGCTGCCCACACTGCTTTGGATGCAGCCCAGGACATGTTTGGCTTTCTGGGCTGGGAGTGCACAGTGCTGGGTCATGTCCAGCCTCTCATCCCCCAGCACCCCCAGTCCTTCTGGGCAGGGCTGCTGTCAATCTGTTCTTCCCCCAGGCTGTGCTGGTACTGGGGGTTGCCCTGACCCAGGTGCAGCACCTTGCACTTGCTCTTGTTAAACCTCATGAGATTCTCAAGGGCCACGTTTTGAGCTTGTCCAGGTCCCTCTGAATGGCATCCCATCCTTCAGATGTTTCAACCACACCACTCAGCTTAGAGTCATCGGCCAATTTGCTGAGGGAGTACTTTCTTACATTAGAAAAATATCCATTTCATACTTTATATTGTATTTTCTTTCTTATTCTTTCCCACTCTTAATCCACTTGTTCTTTTTGACACTTTTCCCACATTCTGGGATTTCCATATAACTGCTTTGTGCAATTATTTTTCTCTTCCTTCCATTGTTTTCTACAAATTCTTTTTATCTTTTTGTTCCCTCATTAATCTGGAAACAGGTTCATAATCTCTCTTGTTCGTGCTTTTCTCTCTTGAGACTTAAATGTCTTAATTACTTTGTCAGCACAGTGATATATCTCCAAGAGGAGAGGTTGGAGATGTATTTGTTATATTGCATAATTTGAGACTATCCACTGACACTTTGAAAGCACACCTTGCAAAAAAGAATCCCATAATAGTATGAGGAAGAGAAACAGCTAGTTTGGGAATCCAACACAAGCTCCCTACTGTATTGATCTGCTAAGCACTACTTAAACCTTGGGGTTTCTCTGAAGACTGCTAAAGCTCTGAGCAGTTTCAACATAAAATAAAGCAAGAGACCAATAAGGGGTTCTGCAGTTACATGGTTATTTAAATGTGAGGCTTTGTTCTAAATAAACTTAAGAACACAGACACCAAGCATTCTGGAATTTAAAGACTTAAGTCTGAAAAACCCCATATTAATTTTAGATTCCTTGTTATGGTGCTACATTTACAGCCATCTGAGCAATTACATGGAAACAATGATCCTCTTTTGATAAATGAGCTTAAGATTTGAGTACAAACACAAACACATCTGGCTTGCACAAACAAGATCTTTCCTGACACAAGGAGAGACTAAATATTAATTCCTAAGCTGATGTTAAGCTGAATGGGCTCAGTAAAATCAATGAAGATTGACTACATAATACTAGTTGAAGATTTTTTGCTTATCTGATCTATTTTATTGCTGTTTTTGTCGTTGTTATTGTAGCTACTATTGTTATTATGTCCATGTGATATATAAAGTATACTAAACCATTTATAGGCTATTTCAATGGGTTTTCATTTCAGCACTTTAATGCTTTGAGTTTACAGATGTACATATTTTCCCCTAGTGATCTCCTTTCTGGATTTTCCTATTCACATATTATTATTTAGCATAAAACATTTTTTCTTAAAGCTACTACAAGTAATCTACAGATTCAACAGATTCTGGCTTCAAGTTGAAAATGCAAGCTCTAGGATAAAGCTAGGTCAAAAAGATACTTTTGACTATGTTAAAATGCCTAATTACAGATATGCAACATGAAGCAGCAAAATTTAAAATAGTCTATCTGCCACTATTTTATCCATTGACAAAGTCAGTCTGGGTTTCTGATATTTTTTGTGTCAGTACAGACTATTATCAGCCCTCAGCCCTTGTAACAGTGGGTTCCTGGGGATTGTTTGTTTGGTGTAGGGGTTTTTCAGTTGTTTTTTGTTGTTCCTATTGTCAGATTTAACATCTAGGTGCTTCTTTTGTCAAGAAAACCTCTGTGATGGGCAGAGTGCTATACCATAATCACAGATAGATTATGTTGAAATGTTTTTATCTGACAGACTTTATGGTGGATGAGAAAAATTTTAGCAATTTTTGAAGGAAGCTCTTAGAAAACAGGAATTTCCAGTGGTGTCCAATTACAAGAATAGGTGTGGATGATCTGATGACACCATGGCTAGACATTTATCAGGAGTCACTGTAATGCAAGTTTAGGGATTCACAAGTAATTCTCTCCATCTGAATTCAAAGGTGAGTGTATGAAGGTGTGTCATATGAAGACACTAGACTTACATCACACAACCTCTGTTAGATCCTACTAATTAGGTTCTGGGTAATTTTATTTAGTAAATTAGTGTGTTAAGAATACATGAAAATAGAGTTTCTG